>CAJQZP010001641.1:3070000-3145000 GCA_907164705.1 Parnassius apollo | reverse complement strand
GATCTACATGGAAGCTATATATTCTAAAATATCACTTTCAATTTGGAATTATAATTTCTTATCCTCGGTCAGTATATCGTTATCATGCATCACCATTCTACCGAATTTCAGTTTACTGTTATGTTTTTAAGAACGAAATAATAAATATGCTATTATTTTTAAAACAAAACAGAAATAACTATAATATTTAAGCTTTTATTTTCCCACTTCACAAAGTGGTCAGCCACATGCCGTATTATCGACGGTGGTGGACTTTTCCTAATGTTGTGGTATTGGAATTATACGCGGAGGGAGGTGTTCTTTAACTAATAGGTAAGGTACTATATTTTATTTTATTACGCGGACCTTAACTTTTTAATTTTAAAATATCTTCTAAATCTCTCTACCTAAAGCACTTCTTTCGAAGCTCCCTTCCTATGGGCTTCCCGAGAAATTGTGCGATTGGATAGCCAGCTTTCTTGCAGATCGGAGCATCAAGGTCGTCGTAGACGGTGAAAGCTCCGATTACAAGCCTATTTTTGCATGTGTTCCACAAGTCTGCGTGCTACCGCCAACGCTGTTTCTTCTGCATATCAATGATATGCTGCAAACCCGTAACATTCATTGCTATGCAGATGACAACACTGGTGGTGCTATGTACATCAGCCGTTCCAATATTTCTCTGGAAAACGTCTCCGAGTACCGCGACAAACTTGTGTCTGAAGTGGAGTCTTTGCTGAACAGAGTCTCGGATTGGGAGTGACTAAATCTAGTCCAGTTTAACCCCCAGAAGACACAAGTTTGCGCGTTAACCGCTAAAAAGAACCCCTTTGTCGTATTTCCTAAGTTGCAAGGCACTCCCCTTGTTGCCTCAGCCAGTATCGGAATCCTCGGCGTCGACATATCGAGTGACGTGCAGTTTCGTGGTTATGGAAGAGAAGTCCTCTAAAAAGCTTGGCGTGCTCAGCAGAGCGGGACAGTATTTCATGCCGGCACACCGCCTGCAACTTTGCAAGGCGCAGGTTCGGCCGCACATGGAATACTGTTTCCATCTCTGGGCTGGAGCTCCACAGTACCAGCTCCTTTCACTTGACCGCATCTAGCGCAGAGCGGCTCGAATCGTCGACGACCGAGTGCTTTCCGATCGGTTCGATTCACTGGCGCTGCGAAGAGATGTTGCATCTCTTTGCATTTACTTTCGCATATACCATGGGGATTGCTCTGAGGAATTGTTCGGATTAATCCCAGCCGCCAAATTTCGTGAACTACGTGGCACACGGCCGATACCATCCACACCATCTGAATGCTTGGCGGTCCACCACTGTACGTTTCACAAGGAGTTTTTCTCTGCGTACGACCTTTCTGTGGAATAGTTTATCACCATCATATTTTCCGGACCGATACGACCTGAGGACCTTCAAGAAAAGAGCTTACTCCTTTCTAAAGGGCCGGCAACGCACCTGCAATTCCCCTGGTGTTGCGGTTGATCTTGAGCGGCGGTAGTCACTTAACAACAGGTGAGCCGCATGCTCGTTTGCCGCCTCTTCTATTAAAAAAATCTTTCATCACTTAAAATGTATATTTCTTGTAGTTCAAATAACGTTATTTTGCTAAAGTTAACAACATTAGAGAAATCCGTATCACAATTCCCCAAACGAATTAGAATGAATATAAGATTATTAGAAGCCTGCGCACTGAAATGCAAACTTTCCATGCAATTCAACTTTAAATAGATTAGATGCGTTTAACATGGAGGCAGATTAGAGATGCCACTTTAAAGTGGAATATTGCATGCTTACTCGACGTCACTGTCTGTCCGGAGTTGCATAAAGTTCGTTGCTTTGAAATTTATCTGCGCTTTTATTTTAGAACGTATTTAAAAATAGAAAAAAAAATAAAAAAATAAAATGAATAAGGGTTGCAAATGAACACAGAGGACCCCTTGTGCTAAGCAAACACTGTGATCCATAGATATCAATCTTTACCGCTGCTGCGCTGTTTTCCACCTGTTGACTTAGAATTCCTCCTTTTTAGTAAACAGGGTCACCGGCACTCACCATATGAAACACAGCAGCATTACGCTGCTATTTCACGCTGGTATTACGAGTATATGAGAGCGTGGTCCTTCTCCGATAGAGCCGTTCCATTCGTGTTACAACATTTACTGAAACTTTTTAGACTTGTTGACAATCATTGAAAAATGTTCAATTATTGTCAACAAGTCTAAAAAGTTCTAATACTAAAACTGTAATAATTATTCAGGAGTGCATGAATGAAAATATCTTTTGGGAACGAGGTGATTGCTATCATGCTGATTCTATTTTAATTCATATATATAATTGTATATTATTATTGTAAAATCTAATTATATTTCTAGTATGTGTTTTGCTGGACGACACAGATATTAATTGAAGCAAATAATAAATAATAACACCTTTCAATAAATATTATGCAATTATCTAAATTGAATAAAAATATTCCATTCCATTAGAAATAACGCTACATTTAAAGCCGTTTGGTGAGAGGTCCGTAATTTTTTTATGGAATAAGGGTGACAAAAGAGCACATAGTCCACCTGATTGTACGTAAATGCTGTGCCCCATGGACATCTACATTTATCCTCAATTAAGAATCAAAAATCAGATGCGTTGTCACCCCTAAGGACTGTGATATGCCTCATTCCCAGTAAAAAAAGGGCTCCGGTTTTCCACACTCATCACACGAAACACATCAGCATCAAGCTGCTATTTCACGCTGGTATTTTGTGAGAGCGATGTACCATAATATACCACCGACCATAATATAGCTGCAGCGTAGCTCTACCACTTAGAAATACACGTGTATAGCCGTTTCTGAAGAAAAACTTACGTAGTTTCCTTTACTAATTGTAACTTATACTCTAATTCTTCTCCAACTTTTCTCTCACCAATTTTTTATGATTTATTAGACGTAGAGAAACCCATCCTCTGTTATAAGCCTCCTTTTTCCAGCTTTCTCTAAATACCCTTAGTCATCCATTTTGTAGCCGTAGTAGCTATGATGTCGTCTACGGAACGTTTTTAGACATCTTTATCTATCTTTTGCCATTTGGTCTTACCTAATAGCAAAAGCTTATTATTAAAGAGCTTTGTTTTCCGCCTTAGGAAGAGATCTCGTGAGAAGCGAATAGCTTTTCACTTTACGATTTTTTTAATGTTTGCTATATTTTTAGTCAGTACTAGGAAAATGTTGCTGCCTATCTTCTGATTTGTTTACTTTTGTCACAATTACGACCTCCATAGGATTATAACTGCGGTTGCAAACTACAAAAAAAACTACTTGCCAAGCGTGGCGACTATGGCAAATATCCCCCTGCGAGGAAATCGATTGGGGAGGCCTATGCTAAGCAGTGGGCTTTTAAGTCTTTAAAGGTTGTTATACATTTCTTTTATTTTCTATTTTAATAGTTCTATCTAACTAACAAAAAGACGGAAAATCTCTCGTGCAACATCAAGAAAACTGCAACCATAACTTTCAGCTTCAATTACGAGTACGTTATCAAGAAACTTTAAAGTTACCGTGTAGTTTCAAGTTACTTAAGACTTAATAGTTGTGATAAAAGATCAAAGTTAAGAACATAGAATATAAAAATAATACTTTTATTAAGTGTTTACGTTTCCACGTAGCGGGGGCGTATGCAAATACATCACTCATATATGATAGAGCCACGCTACCTCTATATTATAGATGTAGGACGAACAGGTCAGCGTGACTGCAACCAGCGAAAAATAGCTGCTTAACGTAGTTGTATTTCGTATGGTGTGTGTAGAGAACCGAAAACCCTTTTTCGAGGCATACCATCTGTGTCCTCAAGGGTGACAACGCAACTGCATTTTGATCCTTAATCGAAGATAGATTGATGTGACTATGTGGTGATTTTGCCATAGTTGCCAACCTTGGCATTCGGCTTGACGACCGCAGGCTTTAATTATTTTGAGTTGTTGTCAAGAAGATATCAATTTACCTTTGTCGCTCTTACGACACTTACAAATACAAATACTTTTAGAAAAAGCAATCATTATAACATTTGACTCAGCCCTTGACTTCCGTAAAGAATGCCAAAAGTCCCCACGTCTATTTTTAATTAAGTAAAAAGTAACGTTACAGCATTCATACGATATGTTAAGAATACAATTTTAAGATAAAAATATAGGTAAAAATTTTATTAGAACGCGGCCAATTGCCATCCCCGCCGGCACCGTTGAAGAGCTAAGTGTAAGTACTGATTTTTCACGAGCTCAGCGGCGATTGTAAACAATATGAGGAAACCTGCATGTCTGAAAAATTACAAAAAAAATCCTTGTCGAGAATATGTTGTGAAATGTGTGTTTGTTGTAGTGTGTGTGTTGAAGTTGTAATAACTTAATTTGCTTATTTCCTTGTAATGAAATAAAATTATGTGTCCTGCCCAGTTTGAAGAGCACCTCCCACCCCTTCATTTAGCGGGCAGCCACCGGAGAGTCTAATTCATCTGAGGATACCAAGTGTAGAGGCGAAATACGTGTCGTATTATCGAGTTGTCTTAGTGTTCCTAGTGGAGTGGTAGTGCTGTGATTAGTAGAGCTGAGAGTGGTAGTGCTGTGAATAGTGGTACTGGGATTGGTGGTGACGAGGACAGTGCACGTAATTGATGGAGGGCGGGAGCTTCTTTTCAAACAGTGTAGGACACATCATTCTTTTCATTACGCTGAAATAAGCAAATTAATTTCTAACAACTTCAATATAATGAATTTCCGCCAAGTAAGGCCTGATTCTATTAATTACCTTTGTTTGTGTGCTTTGTGTTTTGTAAGTGTTTATAAACAACGCCACCCCTACTCCCAACCTTTTACATATTCAGCCGGTAAGCAATCCAATATTTTGTAACGCCAATACTTATTATAACAGGGTGGTCTGAAAAGTTTCCGATCTCAACGTGAAGATGGCAGCACTCGTCATTAAAAGTTAATGAATGTAGTTGTGCATCTTTTGACAGTTACGCATCATAATTTAAGCCACTTTGGGCGCGAAGTTGTTATTTGACAGTCGTTTGAGTGAGGCAATTTGATTATTTTTGTTAAAACGGAAAAAATTGAGTATCAAGCTGTTATTATTTTTTTTTTTTTTTGAAAGTCAATTCGCTTACGCTAACCAAAGATGAATTCAACTGTGTGTATGGTGACTCTGCACCATCATTTACCACAATGAAATTTTGGGCAGCGGAATTTAAACGTGACCGTGAGAGCTTGGGAGACGATGAACGTTCGCGACGTCCAAAACTGACGGTAAAGTTCGCTATAGTGCTTCACATGGTGCTAGACGACCGCCGAATTAAAGTGAGAGAGATAGCAGAGGCAATTAATAGGTCCAATAAACGTGATTGTCACATATTAAATCAAGATTTAGGTATGAGAAAGCTGCCAACGCGTTGGGTGCCGCGTTTGCTCACGTTAGACCAAAAACGTGTTCGAATGAATATTTCTTACGCTCTGTTGGCGCAGTTTAGGCGCAATAAATCCGACTTTTGGTGCCGACACTGAAAAGGGGGAACCTGCTCCAAAAAAGCAAAAACTGCTTTGCCTGTTTTTTGGGATACTTATAGAATTATCTTAATCAATTATCTTCAAAAAGGAAAAACCATTACAGGAGCATACTAATTCATGTTACATGACAAAATGAAGGCAGAAATTGTGGATAAACGGCTAAATTTGCAGAAAAAGAAATTCCTGTTTCATCATGACAAAGCGCCGTCGCACACCTCAGCGGTTACCATGGCGAAAATCCACGAATCACGATTTAAACTGCTTGACCATCCGCCTTACTCACCAGATCTAGTCCCAAGCAATTTCTTTTTGTTCCCTCATCTAAAAATTGCGCTCAAATAACAGAGATTTTCATCAAATGAGGAGGCAAGGCGCCTTCTTAAGGGGACGGGTTAGAAAGATGGTAGCATCACTGGGAGAGGTGTATAGTTAAAAGGAGACTATGTATAAAATAAAAATAAATTTTAAGAAAAAAATTATTGTTTCTTTGTTAGATCGGAAACTTTTCTGACCACCAATGTCACCCTATAGAAGGCCCACACCGTATCATTATTACGTAATAATTCTATGGTATGGGCATTCAATGTGTGAAATTCTTACATCAGGTATACTGTGATATCGCCTATCATTTTAATATGTTACAAGTGAGTACTGCCGGCACTGAAATTCAAATTTGTGTTTGTACACGAGGAAGTTTAATGTAAGCACGCGGCCCAAGGGACTACTATGCTGATACGACCTCCTAAACGAACAACTCCTTATTATTTATACAGGTAACACTTTAGTGCATATTTTAATACGTGTACATAGACAATAACACGGCACAATCCAAATGTAATTATGGTCGCATGGGACACATGTCAACTCGATCGAAAAATTTAAAGTAATTGCAAAATATTTTGTAGTTTTTATATGCATAATATATAGTTGGTTAACTGGTTGTCTACAAACTTTAAACATATGAATACTATTACCAAGCAAACGTAGCACACAAACAAGACACGCTTCACGTGCTGAGTGTGTTTTCATTATTTCCAGTAGAAAAAATATTTTGGAAATATACAACTAACGGACAGTGACGTTAAAAAATCATGGACTTTTCTGACTAATACTTTATGCAAAACTTAAATATAAGCATTAGTTTTATTTATTAGTATTTCGTATAAATATTTATGTGATTTTACGCGATTTAAAATATACAGAATTTAATTAGAAGTCGTAGAGTGATTTTTAACGTGCGAGGTGTGCAAATAGAGAACAGAACAGAAACTTTTTATACAATATAGATTGTAAGCAATCCTTATTGAAAGCACTTTTTTTATTTACCACTGGTTCGCATAAAACACCCCTGTCCTGTGAAGTACCAGCAAGAAACCCAGACAAAATATTGTAGATGTACGTTTTGTTGTAAAAAAAAAAAACTAGAAAAGATAAAATATGATACATTTTCATGGTAGAAGTAATTAGAAATGATAATAACATTCTATCACTTTATTTTATTCTTTATCTAGACTGCTCTAACCAGATAGAAGTCATTATCACTATTAAATTATTGGGCAACGCTTTAACTACAACATTTATTTTAAATAATAAAAGTAACTAACGAACACACAGTTCACCAGGTGAACCCATAAACAGTAGACATCCATCTATCTTTGATAAAAAAATAAAAAAGCCTCCGGTTCTAATCTCTTACCACTATATAATTATGATGCTAATGCTGCGTGACAGACCCTCATGCAATGCTATATATCTATTTATCGCAATTGTGAGCGACCTGCAAACCAATGTGGAGGTCCCGGAGTTGTTGTGTAATTACTGTTTCTCAAGATTATAAGTATAGTCTCATTTTTTTGTATTTAACACATATATGACATTTTTGTACCGACTTTTGCGGCACGTTTGGGTAAGGTTTACAATAAAGTCGCCTGAATTAGGGGGTGAGGGTAGTGAAGGGGGAGGGGAGAAGTTGTAGAGTCACCCCCTACTCCCCCCTGCCGGACGTGCTTAGTTTTTTTATAAATTTTAAATCTCATTTTGAGGTTATGTTTCGTAATTTTTATAACAATTTTAACTCGATTTATGGGGAGAGAGAGTTGGGAGACGGAAGCCCAACGCCACTCAACATGGTGCAGTCGAGGGAAGCTCGTGTAATAGTGGTGGTATGCGTTTGGTGGTTTTGAGGTGGAGAAATGAAACTACTATTTATGTAAAGCCGAATTGAGTACGAATGTGGAATGTGAAATGGAATGTATTTGCGTCAACCTTGCCTATATTTATATGGCCAGCTACATTGTTGGTTTACCAATGGTAAAAATTTTTATTTTCCCTAGTCAATTATACTGCTTATATTATGACCAATGAAGATTAACCAAAATACACACGTGAGACTCGTGTTATCTTCACGTCACGTCGCTGGACCGGGCTATAAAAGTCATTCAGATCGGCGCGCGCGCGTTGCGCCCTCCTTTCTGCCAAGAAGGGTCGCGTTCGTATACGGCTTAGAGATCTGTAGTTAGACCTTTAAGCCAGTCCCTATGCTTCGAGCGCAAAAAAAAAACGCGCGCATATAGTCGGCGAGCGGCGGCGGCGTGGGACACAGCTCCGGGACAGCACGAAGAAGCGGGCTGCGGCGTTGAAGAAACGGCTCACAATTGGTCGACGGATACGTGACGATAGCGGCGTGTGAAGACGATGTGGCGCTGAATGATATTTACGGCTGCTTCTTGTTTCTTTATAAGAACGTTAAATATATACGTCTAATTATCGATATGCAGTCTGCAGTATCTTAGTAGCCGAAGATAGTTAGGAAATAAATAATTTTTATTTTCGCCTTCTGTGTTATGGTAGCAGCAAAGTATATATTATTTATTCCCGTTTAGGGTTGGTTAGCCTGGCTGCTACACTCGATTAATGGAGCCCTGCTTCGCGGAGCTACTACTTTTAACCGTTTTATGAAAAATATCCACGAAGGGGATGGCATCCACTTCTAACCTAACCTGTCCGAGTCGGGGTGCCCCACGTCCCAGGCCCGCTATTGTCGCAACATAACACCAAAATATTAACTTTTATAATTAGTCATTATTAATTAATTTAATTTATAAACATAATTTATGGCTGCCACCATTTGTAAGAAAGGATCTTTGCGATATTTAGCAGTATTCCCCCGCCACAAATATTCCACTATTCACCAAAATTCAAAAACTCGGTAGCAACGAAGTGAGTGAGTAAAGTATGTCTGTCACTGTCAACAAATGGCTGGCCTAGCGATTCATTTTACACATTTCTAAATCGATTCGAATCGAAATTGGATGAATTGATGATTCACAAAAAATTGAAGTCAAGATCGATTTCGCAAAAATGGATCATTTTTTGTTTTGAGTTTAGAGTTTATATTTACAATATCACAAGATAAAATAAAGTACAGATGACATTTAATAATTGAATTGAAAAACTGTCATTCTTTACGAGTTGGGGTACATTCAAGAAATGAAATGAAATGAAATTGTAAATATTTTTTTAGTTCATAATAAAACAGAAAAAGATTCGATCCCGATTCTCTAGATTGTAATATCGATTCACTAGATCGATTCAGTACTATGTATCGACATGACATTGACAGATGCAATATCAAAAACGTGAGAATATTTAATTAATTAGTTATATATCAACATTTTAAAAAATAATTAACAAACCCCCACAGTGACAGAATCCACAAATTCAGCCGACCCGCACGTTTGTTTCGCAGGAAAAAAATAACAATATTTGGTCAATGATTTCGTAAGTCAATGTATTTGGTAAAAAATATTTCTGCAACATTTATTCGTTTATGTTTTTGAACCTGAAATTCTAGTGAGAATGTTTACGTCAATGCGTTGTCGAGGTGTTCTTGCAGTGATTCATTAACTTGGTTTTGAAACGAACTGAGCTGTTTGTATACATATGTTATGTTATTACTTTAAGACGACAAATGACTAGCAAACTAATGGTTCACCCGTCAATCATTTGAAAAGTTTATCCTCCCGATTACATTAGCTTATCTGTGAGTTCATCCATGAGATATTGGAAGTGTCATTTTAGTATCAGTATTTTTTTATTATTTAAGTGCAAAAGGATCTATGCCCATGTATCCTAGTGTAATGATTATTTCCATACATCATATTGAGAAGTATGTGGGTAATTCATAAAACTTATTTTACAGATTTTATTGCGTTTCATTTTAACTTTTTAATTCCCGACCTTTCGGGGGGAGACTGAGTTTTTTGACGTCTCGATGTCATAGTTATCCTAGCTACCTTCTCTACGCAGAACGAGCTTACAATCTTGAAGCTTGAAGCTTTGCAGTTGTATTTGGGTTTGGGTTTGGTTTAATTTATTAATCATAGAATCCCAAGCAGATGGTAGCACCCATCCATATTCTCTATTGAAATTAGGATGTTTGTTTAATTTCAATAGCCTCGCGTATCATCTTTGGTAGGAATCAGTGTTCTTTTGCGAGGACGTGTGGTTTATCAAATTTGTTGTAATAGCGAAAATGATCGTGAGCGTGTTCACAGACGGCAGACTTTCCGGAACGTCAGAAATTAAAACTAAACGCGATAAAATCCGTAAAATTATATTCATTTAATGTGTAGTGTTGGCGTATATATAAGAAATCATTGTTATTTATAACAGCTGTACTCGGAAACTAATGGATGACGATAGTATCTCAAAGCGACACACTGAATAAAACAACTTAAGTTTATAATCACCATCAAAGTTCTTTCATCATTTCGACACAGTTTCACGTGTACAGTTATTTAAAATACAAATCAAACCATTTTTAAAATGCTATTATGCAATTTGCCGAAGTTTCTCAAATTGACACAGATATCTTCAAATCATATAAATAATTTTTTTAAATATTAATTTATTTTTAAAATTAATGTGTTTTGGCCAGAATTAACAAATAATAAAAATAAGCCAGCGTAGACTACCGCAACATTTTATCGACCAGTATCTGCGGCTGGGGACGTGTTTACGTCATCATTTGCGTAATGAATTGCAGTGTCACAGTTAAAACCATTTCCAGTTATTCTATTATAGCCTAAAAAAATCCTTTCTCTAAAAAAGTCTAAGCCTCCCTCATAGATTTTCACAACATAAGAGTTATTTTGCCATTGATGCCATGCTTGTAATGGAGTCAAACGAGCACACAGTGCACCTGATAGTAAATAAAATGAAAAAGAAAAAAAAAGAAAAAAGCAACATTTATTAAATATTTTCAATTTGTAGTCACATCAAATAAAAATAATGAGACAAAATTAAAAAAAAAATCAAATTTGACTGATATAAAATTTAAAAAGTATGTATACTTACAAACTACAGTATTGTGGTACACAAAAATTTTCATTTACTAGGCTGCTCTAAAAGTATCGGGAATGGAATATTTCCACTGTTCCTGTCGTATTAAAATCTTTTTAATTAAAACTCCTTGGTTTTAAAAATCGAATACCATTTATTTATTTAAAAAAAGATTATCGGTCTTGTCACAAGGTTTTGTCAAACTTGTTTAGTCGTTGAGAAAATGGAATTGACTCGAGAAAATTCAAGAGCGATGATTTATTATGACTTTCGAAGTGGTTTAACACAAAAATAGTGTGTTGACCGGATGATTTCTGCATTTGGTGATGAAGCCCCATCCAAAACCACAATTTATCGCTGGTTTACTGAATTTCAACGTGGACGTGTCAAGTTCAGTGATGATCCCCGTCAAGGTCATCCAAAAATTGCAGTCACCCAAGAAAACGTTGATGCTGTGCATAAGCTGACTGAGGAAGATCGACATGTGACATACCACGAAATTCAATCAACTTTAGATATTGCCATGAGTCAAATACAAATAATCTTGTATGAACAATTAGGTGTAAAAAAGTTGTTTTCAAGATGGATACCGCATTAGCTCTGTTAAGAGCAAAAAGCGGCTCGCGTTACTTGGTGCGTCAGAACTCTCGAAAAATTCCACGCAGGATCCTCAATAGCTGTATACAACATCGTATTAGGTGACGAATCCTGGATATATGCGTACAAACCCGAAAAAAAAAACCAGTCACGAGTTTGGTTGTTCGAAAATGAGTTAAAGCCAACAAAAATTGTTCGTTCACGGATTGTTGCAAAAAAAATGGTGGCCACGTTTGTCTCCAAAACCGGCCATGTTACGACTATTCCTCTTACGGGACAAAGAATGGTTAATGCAGAATGGTATGCTAGCATTTGTTTGCCACAGGTCATTTCTGAACTCCGTAAAGAGAACTGCAACCGC
Organism: Parnassius apollo; assembly: GCA_907164705.1. Lineage (NCBI taxonomy): Eukaryota > Metazoa > Arthropoda > Insecta > Lepidoptera > Papilionidae > Parnassius > Parnassius apollo. The sequence continues at coordinate 3,133,159 of CAJQZP010001641.1, read as the reverse complement.
CGCATCATCTTCCTTCACGACAATGCGAGTTCTCACACCGCACACAGAACAAAAGAGTTTTTAGAGCAAGAAATCATAGAATTATTAGACCATCCGCCGTACAGCCCCGACCTAAGCCCTAATGATTTCTATACTTTCCCTAAAATAAAGAATAAATTGCGTGGACAGAGATTTTCATCATCTGAAGAAGCTGTGGACGCCCACAAAACGGCCATTTTGGAGACCCCAACTTCCGAATGGAATGGTTGCTTCAATGATTGGTTCCATCATATGGAAAATGTGTCAAATTTCGCGGAGAATACTTCGAAAAGCAATAAATATATTTTTAAACAGTAATGTTGTGTCACTTCCTTGATTCCCGAAATTTTCAGTGCCGCCCTCGTATCCTCTATTATGAATTAAAATAAAGATGCATCGTCACCTCTAAGGACTAAGATGGAATGCCTCGTTTTCAGTAAAAAGGATCTAGGGTTCTCTACACTCACCATACGAAACACAGTAGCATTGAGCTCCTCTTTAACGCTAGTATTCTGTGAGAGCGTGGTCCTACCTCCAACGAGCCGACCCTTTCGTGCTGCAACCATAACATAGCTGCAGCGTGACTCTACCACGCATGAAAATACCACAGTTTTTATTATTGTCAGGACAATGATCGTGCCCATTTCCAGTTTCAGTTTCACTTCTCCGCCTCTCACGACATCCAGGGGACGATATGGCTTAATGGATATTCTTTCACCGTCACTACTTTATTTTTATTATTTTTTATTTTTATTTTATATAACAAGTACACTTACAATACACATATATGACAATCACGAAAACATACACATTTCTATACTCTCTGATATGTATATCAATAACAAGTGTACATAACATTCACAGATTGATTCGTGTAATTTTGGGTTAATTTGGAGCACAAATATCATCCAATCAATACAATTCAAATTAGAACTATTCAAATAAAATATGTTCTTAAATAAGAAAAATCTAAAGATAAAAAACAGTTTTAATTATTAAAAGGGAATAGGGTAGATATTATACTCTCTTCAGGAGTATGTATATATTTAATTTAAGTATAAGATACATTATATTGAAGATGTAATTTATATCAGGAACTCAAAAATAAATGACTTTGTAAGTTTAATTTTGAACGCAATATAAGAGTCGTTCAATGTGTCAATGCCAGGTATGGTTTTAGTAAATTTGTTATCTTTCCATGTTTTTTGGATGCGACAACGGAGATATTTACGCGGAACAGCAAACGAAATGCGGTCAAGGAGGTCACTGCACTTAACGTCACTACATCTTTTTTTTTTTCTTATTAGTCCAGCTGTGCCCGCGACTTCGTTCGCGTGGAATCAGTACTTTTGCCTATTCTAATTGATGATGATTTATTTATAAATTAAACTGTTGCGAAGATTTAGAAAGTCACTAATCTGAATAAAAACATTCAGCTATTCGGTCAATCAGACAAACAAACGAATGAACAAATAAACGGACCCACAAACGAACCAAGAAACTAATAGAGCAAACTGTACGTTTGTGTCTTATTTTGTAAATAAACAACAAAATGACCACAATAACGTAATCCCTAATTTGATCCCGAATTTCTCTAGCCAATACTTGATTTAAATACAACAAATAAGCGATTGCCATAAATAAACAAGCGCCATCATCAATTATTAATATTAAATAAAAAAATGGAAATGAAAACTAGAATCCAATGCCTACCTAAAACTAAGTATCTACATTAATAAAATAAATAAAATTGCGTAAGTATCTATATTTTGTCTCATCCTGCAAAGAAATAAAATATAAAACTAAAGTTATCCTAGGAAAGTTTTTTGACAATTAAGTAATAAAAAGTAAAGAAAAGTAATATGTGTGATCAGGTTTAAAATCAGTTGGGTTTCCATCAAGAAATTCTAAGTAGCAGCTCGGAGTCAAGAGTTTAACAGTGTTTCATTCCTATGCCTCAGAAAGCACGTACAGCCGTTTTGTCTGTATCTGGTCTCATTGTATTTTTGTCGGATTACTGACTCGGAGACGATAATAAACAGGCAATTCTAATATTTTATATATAATGATCAATAGGGGCAGTTTTTTAAGGTCTATAATAGGTATAATAGAATTATTATAATTTCGTTTTACAGATTACCAAGACCATTTTTCCGCACAAACCATGTTATTCTGATTTTAATACTTAAAGTGAGATATTAGGGAAAAAACTAATGGCATTAGTTTAATCCTAAAGTATTCGGACTAATTTTATGGTTACAAAAATCATTTAATAATTTTTCCGTATACAAAATATGAAATAACCCCGTAAAAAGATTCTTAAAAATCTTATTTTACTATCTAAGGATTTAAATTTTCCAAAAATTCTTTTTCAGTGGATGCCTATTTAATAAAAGAAAGTTATTGTCCCAATTTCACGCGTCTACGTCCAGCGGTTTGAGCTGTAGACTTAATACTGGTACAATATTTTTCATACAAAATTTGCACCCTTGTTATAAAAACGTAATAGGCAAATTTTATTATTTAACTAGCTGTGCCCGCGACTTCATTCGCATAGAATTCCTAATTTGTTTTAAAGTTTTATTTCTTGGAAATTTGATTATATTTTATAAACTACATCACTATTTCAACTCAAACAGTTATAGTATCGATAATTTTAGTATATGGAGTGTTACGAGTTTAGGGTTCGTGATAATAAAAACTGCCGATTGAATTACCAAAATTGACACTTTAATTACTGAACTCCAATTAAAACCTAAATCACACTAATGATTAATCACACTTTAATTCACTTTATTTCGCTCCGAAAGCTTCACTCGTATCACCAATTCAATATTGCCCCAGTCGTGGCCCTCATCATTACAGCCCTTCACAAGTCCACTGCTGAACATAGGCCTCCCCCTAAATAATGCCACAAAGCACGGTCCTGAGCCACCTGCATCCATCGACTTCCTGCATGTCTTACCAGGTCGTCACTCCATCTAGTGGGGGGTCGCCCTACACTACGCCTACCGGTACGAGGCTGCCACTCGAGAACCTTTCTTCCCCATCGGTTATCGGTTCTTAGAGCTATATGGCCGGCCCATTGCCACTTCAGCTTACTAATCCGTTGGGCTATGTCGGTCACTCTGGTTTTACTGCGGATATCCTCATTTCTGAGTCTATCACGCAGTGAAACTCCGAGCATAGCCCTCTCCATAGCTCGCTGAGCGACCTTGAGCGTCCTCATACGGCCAGCGGTGAAGGACCACGTCTCAGATCCGTAAGTCATCACTGGCAACACGCACTGGTTGTACACTTTAGTTTTCAGAGATTGAGGTATACCTGACTAGAAGATGTGTCTTAATTTCCCGAACGCTGCCCAGCCGAGTTGAATCCGTCGATTGACCTCTCGGTCGAAGTTGGACTTACCTAGTCGGACTATTTGTCCCAGGTAAATGTACTCGTCAACAACTTCGAGCATAGTGCTCCCAACAATTATGGCCCTCAGTGACTTTAAATACTGACTTTTCCACCGAAACATCCAGAATATTCCAGCAAATACCGGTCCCGACCGACTAAGTGCAGAAAATTCGAGTGTGGACTTTTCTAGAAAGCTTGATTTTTCTATACATTACTAGATGGCGCTGTTGGGAGAGTTACAGAAAGACACTCCTATTTCCGATACTTAATACCAGATGGCGCTAGTGCCATCAACTGTGGCGCGCAACAGGAGTAATTTCATCACTAACCGGATTAAGTGCATGGAAGATTTCAACACGGAGGATGTCGTGTCCGTTCAATGTTATTTGTATTTAAAAGAAACTAAGTGACGTAGATATGCACTAACATAATATAAAAAAGAAACTAAAAATGGGTTAACAATTACTCTAATTTATAAAACAAATAATGAGAGGACGATACCTTACTCATCTACGTCCTGGAGGTGTAGAAGCGACTATGGGAAACGTCAGAAAAATGTAACAGCTTTCGATATATGGCGCTCTAAACAAATCGGTTATGTCAGAGCCAGACATAAAATACCCAGAATGGTTATTCGTACCCAGACTGGATAGTTTTACACAAACTGGCTAGTCGTACACACACTGGCCAGCAACATCAAAGATACGAGATGTCTTGTATTACTATCGTCAATTTGTCTGCAAACCGTGAAAATAATAACAAATCACTCCTGAAGTGGGAGAGGTCAATGACTTGCAGTAGACTTTTACGGGCTAATGATGAAGGGTAGAAGAAGAATAGATAATTTTTACGTCATAAGGTAATGCGATAAAACTCAGAGCCCCTCCAAACTTTAGAGTAACGCGATCGTCTCTGACACCCGCCAAACTTCGGATCCACTCTTGCTAGTCGCTTTGTAAATTGTCATTGTAAAGTCTCCTCATCTACATCATAATCGATGTTAATATCTGTAAACATTATTTTAAGGAAAAATAATTTGAGCAAATTACCATTGTAATGGTTTGGAGCCAAGCGAAGAACCAACGAAACGAACTAAATTTCCATATAGGCCTTTAAAAGTCTACTGCTGAACATAGGCCTCCTCCATATATTTCCGTACAGGGAAGTATCTTATATGCGTAACTGGACGATTTATAAAAAGAATCTGCAACCGTAGTAAAATGATTATTAGTAATTAAACGAAACGCAATAAGGCTGTGCGATGAATTCTGCCCATTGAAGTAACCTATGTACTTGTAGGTGATATTCGATGTATTAGAAAGTAAGCCAGTATTAAATAAACACTCGAATTGAACAAACGTGTTGCTCTTTCATTCCATTATAAATAACATAATTCATGGCGACCCATGCCAAGCGCGCGTGTCCGGGTGCAGGCTAAAAGTGCGGACTTTGCACATTTGTGTATGCCTCGGCAGTAAATGCAACTATGTGTGGCGGCGCTGTCGTCGCGCCACAAGCGAAATACACCGAAGCCTAAATCACGCTATCAACATTCCGAATCATAAACAGTATATATAGAATATCTCCGAACTATCACACGGAGCGTTGGCCGCTCCCCGGGTAGAACACCTTGCCCGGCGGGAGATCTCCCCTTTTCCTTCCTCACCGGCCACAGTGGTGACTAACCGACGTGATCTGAACACGCAACCAAACAACCTTCGGAAACTTCAAGCTTCATCATCGTCATAGAATACCCCACCCATTCGCTCCCGAGCAGATATAAACTGCAGTCTTCATATCCTGCAAGCCATCTAGCTTCACAAGGTTCATCGCAGCACTGGAATAATAATGCTTCCTGTTCCTTCAAGCTACTCTCTGCGCTATACAGTGTTCGGCACGGCTCTGAGCCTTACTGCTCGCCTCTGCTTCACGGCACTCTCGCAGATTACTTGCCTTCTTCTCGACTCACCGCAGACTACAAGGCAATCTCCTGGCACTTGCACATTCGTCGACAACTCGACTGCACTATCGACCTCCGGTCTGAGCAGGGGGTGATGTGGCGGCGCTGTCGTCGCGCCACAAGCGAAATACACCGAAGCCTAAATCACGCTATCAACATTTCGAATCATAAACAGTATATATAGAATATCTCCGAACTATCACACGGAACGTTGGCCGCTCCCCCGGGTAGAACACCTTGCCCGGCGGGAGATCTCCCCTTTTCCTTCCTCACCGGCCACATATGTAATAATCCACATATGTATAATGAATAAGAATATAATTATTAACTTTGTGACTGTGTATGCGTGTGTTGATGCCAAAAAATAAAATGGGGAATAGTAATTCGAGAAATGAAGAACATGAAACGACGATTGCCCAAACTGGAGGAACCAATACTGTGGAAATAGAAGAAAAGGATTATCATATAAAGATTAACAATAATTATATTGATCACAACATTTTTAATTTTGGCATCAATCGTCCTGGTTGTTATCATATTTTTGAAGCTGAAAGAAAAACATAAGAAATGGGTAGAAAAGAAAATTAATGCGGAATTTTTAAGAAGAATGCGCAATAGACTGTCTAACAGACGTGAACCGCGTAATGAAGAATATGTATAAATTTGTGTTGCCTTACTTTCTGCGAGTGCCTCTACACCGTATATCTACGTAACTGGCCTACCCCTGTACTGAACCCTGGACATACATGAGCGATCCTTGACTTCTCCGAGTGCCCCTACACGGTATATCCACATGACGACGCCTGTTTTTGGACTCTGCGCGTGAGCAGACAAGTAGCGTGAAACCATAGTGTGTTTTATATTAGTGCAGTTCCTAAAAAGTGCATTTCCGTTTAGTTTTTACGAGAGTGAGTCAAATCTTTTTTTTACGTGACAATTATAGTGACATTGGTAATTTTATAAACTTCTTTACTAAAATTATGTTAAATTTATGTAGCATGTTTAATTTTTTTTCTCTATAACATTTAAAATAGTTGTTGTTATGTGTTAATTCTAAGAAGTTTCTATATGAAATTAATGGTATTATGGCTGAGAAAATAATAAAAGATTATGAGCAATTGTCAGAAATAAGGAAATATTTGATTAAAAAAGGACAAAGTATGTATAAAGGTTCTATTGCGTTAAATAAGTTGAACGAAGCCGAGATATATTTAAATAATAGTAAATATATATTTTCTACATTAAGTAATATTAAGGATAAGTCGGAAATATCTTTAATTACTGAAACATATGACAAAATTAGTTCTTTATTTTCAGAAATAGCGAAATTATGTGTTTCACCCAGCTTAGGGATGAAATCAGAAAAGATGGATTTTGATTTAAAAACTGCTTATTGCCTTGATACCTCTTTTAAATGATGGGGAAGATACTACGAAACGATTGATTGATGCGGTGGAAATGTATGCAGACATGCTTAGTGGTGAAGGCCAGCAACTTTTAATTAAATTTGTTCTCGAGGGCAGGCTATCAGAAAATGCTATGTTGCGCGTATCCAATTCTTATACTTCAGTAGACTTGATGATTCAAGATTTTCGTAACAAGTTATTGACAAAAAAATCTTTCACTGCAATACATAATCAGATACAGTCTCTGAATCAGGGCTATAGGACTATTGTACAATACGGATCTCAACTTGAAGAACTATTAACCGATTTGAATATTTCACAGGCTGGTGACGTCACTAAAAGTACAGTTCTGAAACCAATTAATGAAAAAATGGTGATTAAAAAATTTACGGATGGACTTAAAAATGAAAAGTTAAGTACGATTATAGCTGCTAGAAATTACACATCGCTAAAAGAAGCCATTCAAGCGGCCAAGGATGAATCCACTCCATCGACATCTACTCAGGCAGAGATAATGAAAATTTCATCTTTTCCTAGAGGTCCAGGTAGATACAATAATCGTTCTTTTAGATTCCAAACCAGAGGTCGAGGGTTCCAGACAAATTACCACAACAATTACAACAACAGAGGTACTAACTTCCAAAATAATAATAACAATTTTAATAGATATCAAGGTAATAGATTCCAGTATACACCGCGAGGTAGAGGACAAAACATGTTCTACAACAACAGAAGGGGATACAATAACAAGAAAGGTAATTTTAACAATAGAATATTAGCCTTACAAAATGATAGGTCAGTACGAACTGCTGATAACGTAGAATACTTAACTGATGAGAGAGAGAGAGACCAGTTTTTTCGGACTTAATAACTTAGTTTTTGCTTGTAGAGGTAACACTAAATTCGTAAATTTTTATGTTAAGAATAGGAAGATTATACTACTGGTAGATACCGGTGCATTTATTTCGGTAATTAAGGAAGAACAAATTCCTAAGTCGAGTGAAATATTTTACAATAATTTAATAATAAATGGAATCGGAGGAAAATTCGAAGCTTCGAGTTATGTTATTTTAGACAAAAGAGCAAATTTTATAGTTTCAAGAATTTACCTATCGCCGTTTATGGTATATTAGGATTAGATTTTATGACATCTAGTCATAAGGCTAAAATAGATTTAGAAAATAGTTTACTGACGCTGCAAATTGATGGTAAGCATTGTATTTTACCGATTTTCAATAAACCTGATTATAACAACTCGTTAGTACTCGCACCTCGAAGTGAGTCTATACATTATGTGTATTTGAATAATGAAGTGGAAGAGAATTGTTTTGTGTGCGCGAGAGAGATAGAAAAGGATGTATTTTTGGCACGAACTATTATTCAACCGAAAAATAAACGCGTTCCAATTAAGATTTTAAATACTAGAGATGAGTAAATAAGATTAAACAATTTTACTTTAGATGTGGAACCTTTGAGAGAGTATAACATTTTTAAATTTGGTCAATGTAAAAGTAGCTCCAATAGGGCTAAATCTTTGTTACCTTTATTAGAACTTAACCATTTAAATATTGAAAAGAAAGAATCTATTGAAACCATTTGTTCTAAATATTCTGATATTTTCTTCTTACCAGGTGACAAATTAGAAACTACTAATATTTGCGAACATACCATTACATTAAAAAATAAAACTAATCCAATATATACAAAACAATATAGATTACCACATGCATTAAAAACTGAAGTAAATAAACAAATAACAATGATGCTCGATGATGACATTATCGTGGAATCTTCTAGCGAATGGTCAAGTCCTATATTATTAGTACCTAAAAAGTCTAAAAGCTCACAGAAATGGCGTTTAGTAATCGATTTCCGTAAATTAAATGAAAACATTGTAGACGATAAATTTCCGTTACCCAACATAACAGACATCTTAGACTCACTATCTGGTTCAATTTACTTTACTCATCTAGATTTACAACAAGGATACTACCAAGTATCTCATTTCTGTAGGAAACGTAAAAAGGGAGGCGGTGTTGCCATTTTTGTAAAAAAATCTATTGATTACCACGGACTTCAATGGATATCAGAAATGGCTATAGAAAATCATTTTGAATGTTGTGGTGTGTTAATAAGTGGATTAAACTATTTAATAATATCCGTGTATAGAACACCAAATAGTGACTTGGATGTTTTTTTGATTAATATGGAGTATTTATTAAGAAAAATAACAATACGAACACGAAATTGTTATAAAAATATATTTGTATTAGGTAATTTTAATGTAAATATATTAGAAAATCATAAACAAAGTAAATCGCTACTGAACATGTTTCAGGCTTATAAATTACATCCTACTATTTTGATACCTACCAGAATTACTTCACACTCACAAACATGTATTGATAATATTATGACTAATATGAAACAATGTAATGTTAGTGTATTAGATGTTGGGGTATCTGATCAAACTTGTCAATGGATAACGATTCCCTCAAACAAAAGCTTTAAGAATAAGTTTTGGTATATTTTTATAAGAAACCCAGACATGTATATAGAGATTTTCTTAAAATACCTATCACAGATTAATTTTACAGATGTTTATTCACAATGTGATCCCAATGACGCGTATACAATATTTTTAGATCAGTTTAGTCTGATTTACGATCTTTGTGTGCCAAATAAAAAAATTAAAATAACATATAAAAAGAGATTAAAGTGGAAAACAAAAGGTATTACGATATCCAGTAGGAACAAAAGACAGTTATATTTAAAGAAACGGTATACAAACTGCCTTGCTGCGAAAAATAGATACAAAAGTTATTGTAAAATTATGAAGGCAGTTACTAAGCAATCAAAAAGAAATGCAAACATTAACTATATAAACCAAAGTAGTAATAAAAGTAAAGCTACGTGGCTAGTTATTAAACAAAATACTACAAAAAATGAATAATATTAATGAGACAATAGAAACTATTCAAAAAGATGACATTACAATTAATCAACCTCATGACATAGCTAAATTAATGAATGACTATTATAACAAACTAAATAATCCTATCCAATCTATTGGCGACATAACATTCAAGCCAGTGACTAATCCAAATTTAAATAGCATTTTTATGACCCCTGTAAATATTTCCGAAACTATTAACATTATGAATAATTTAAAGAACAAAAAAAGTATAGGCTACGATAAAATACCGATGAAAGCAATAAAATCAAGTACACATTTAATAGCGGAACCTCTAACGTATATTATAAACGTGACGTTAGAAACAGGATTTTTTCCAAATGAGTTGAAAAAAACACTAATAAAGCCTTTATACAAAAAAGGTGCCAAAAATGACATGAATAATTATAGACCTATTGCTCTATTATCAAATTTTTCAAAAATATTCGAAAAAGTGTAGTGGCGGTTAAGAATATCCACTACCCCATATCTTCCCGTGGGTGTCGTAAGAGGCGACAGAGGGAGACAGGCAGGAGATGGGCAGCAGCGTCTTCCTGATGACAACTGTGACGTAATAAAAAACTGCGGTTGCCAACCCGCTCGCCAAGCGTGGCAACTATGGCAAATACCCCCCAATGAATAAATACACAAACAGACGGCCCCCAGTCCCCGGCGGCCCCGCTATTCCTGGCTACGGTGGCGACCATGGTAACGGCGGGGCAGGGGGTGCTAAGAATCTCCGGTGGAGGTTCGGTTGCCACCTACGACGACTCGACCTGGCAACATATAACGCACGCACCCTGAGGACTGACGAGAAGATACTGGAGCTGGAAGAAGAGGTAGACAAGTTGCGCTGGCATATTATTGGATTATCCGAGGTCCGAAGAGAGGGGGAGGACACGGCAATCCTCGAGTCCGGCAACTTGTTCTATCACCGGGAGGGCGACCATCTGTCCCAAGGAGGTGTCGGATTTATCGTCCACAAATCTCTCGTCAACAACGTTGTAAAGATTGGGAGTGTGTCGACGAGGGTCGCGTACCTGATACTCAGAATCACCAAACGGTATTCGCTGAAGGTCATTCAGGTTTACGCACCAACCTCGGCACATCCCGATGAGGAGGTGGAGGAAATGTATGAGGATATTTCCAGAGCCATACATTCCTCCAAAACCTACTACACGGTGTTGATGGGAGACTTCAACGCAAAACTGGGCACAAGAGAAAGCGGTGAGCTGAAGGTAGGGAAATTTGGAGTAGGGCAACGGAACCGAAGGGGCCAGCAGCTGGCCGACTTTATGTTATACTATATTTCCAGAAGCGGCCCCACAGGAAGTGGACCTGGTCGAGCCCCGACGGTTCGACAAAAAATGAGATTGACTTCATTATGACGACCAGACGCCAACTGTTCAGTGATGTCTCAGTGATCGCAAGGGTGAAAACTGGCAGCGATCACCGAATGGTTAGAGGCACACTGAACCTAAACGTTAAGTTGGAGATGTCTCGTCTAATGAAGTCAACGCTCCGTCCCCCTCGTGCTCTAATGCAGAATCCCGAAACCTTTCAGCTCGAGTTACGTAACCGCTTCCAGTGCCTAGAAGATTGCAATGCAGTGGACGATATGAACGACAAGCTCGTGGAAACTGTCCATGCGGTCGGAGCTAAGTTCTGCAAGACCCGCCGCAGAAGAACACAAAAACTCTCCGATCACACTCTTAATCTCATGGCTGTTAGACGGGAGATGAGGCTGCAATCGTCAACAGATTTGACAGCATACAGGCAACTGAACAGACAGATCTCCAAATGCATACGGCGAGACTTACGCAACTTTAATACTTCTCGTATTAAAGAAGCGATCGAGCGGAACCAGGGCTCCAAAGTCTTTGCCAGAGATCTGTCTGCCAGAAAGAGCCAACTGTCAAGGCTGAAGACTGAGTGTGGCAACATCATTTCCGGGACACCTGAGATTTTGAGTGAGATTGAGAGGTTCTATGGGCAGCTGTACACATCATCGTTGGAGCCACACGCAAGTGTGAGTAACGATCCAAGAGCAAGTCTTATCCAACACTATTCCGATGATATCCCGGACGTCAGTCTAAGCGAGATTAGAATGGCTCTCCAGCACCTTAAAAACGGCAGGGCCCCAGGCGAGGATGGAATTACAGCGGAGCTTCTGAAAGCGGGTGGAACACCGGTACTTGAAGTCCTTCAGAAGCTCTTCAATTCCGTCCTCCATGGTGGCACTACTCCAGAGGCGTGGAGCAGAAGTGCGGTGGTCTTGTTCTTTAAGAAAGGCGACAACGCTCTCTTAAAGAACTACAGACCGATTTCCCTTCTGAGCCGCGTCTACGTGCTGTTTTCGAGAGTCATTACGAATCGTCTCGCACGCAGACTTGACAACTTCCAGCCTCCCGAACAAGCCGGTTTCCGAAAAGGCTTCAGTACCATAGACCACATACATACCCTGCGGCAGATTGTACAGAAGACTGAAGAGTACAATCTGCCACTTTGCCTGGCGTATGTGGACTATGAGAAAGCCTTTGATTCCGTCGAAATTTGGGCGGTGCTACAGTCCCTTCAGCGGTGCCAAGTTGACTGTCGGTATATCGAAGTGCTGAAGTGTTTGTACAGTAGGGCTACGATGGCTATCCGAGTACAGAACCAGAGCTCGAAACCTATCCAACTGCAGAGAGGTGTAAGACAGGGTGACGTTATATCCCCCGAAACTCTTCACCGCTGCATTGGAAGACGTTTTCAAGCTACTGGACTGGAAAGGATACGGTATTGACATCAATGGCGAGTACATCACTCACCTTCGATTTGCCGACGATATAGTCCTTATGGCAGAATCGCTGGAGGATTAAGCACTATGCTCAATGACCTCAATAGTGCCTCCCAACGGATAGGTCTTAAGATGAACATGGACAAAACAAAGATCATGTTCAATGTCCATGTCACACCTATGCCGGTAGTTGTTGGGAGCACTATGCTCGAAGTTGTTGACGAATACGTTTACCTGGGACAAATAGTCCGACTAGGTAAGTCCAACTTCGACCGAGAGGTCAATCGACGGATTCAACTCGGCTGGGCAGCGTTCGGGAAATTACGGCATATCTTTTCGTCAGGTATACCTCAATCTCTAAAAACTAGATTGTACAACCAGTGCGTGTTGCCAGTGATGACTTACGGATCTGAGACGTGGTCCTTCACTGCTGGCCGTATGAGGACGCTTAAGGTCGCTCAGCGAGCTATGGAGAGGGCTATGCTCGGAGTTTCTCTGCGTGATAGACTCAGAAATGAGGATATCCGCAGTAAAACCAGAGTGACCGACATAGCCCAACGGATTAGTAAGCTGAAGTGGCAATGGGCCGGCCATATAGCTCGAAGAACCGATAACCGATGGGGAAGAAAGGTTGTCGAGTGGCAGCCTCGTACCGGTAGGCGTAGTGTAGGGCGACCCCCCACTAGATGGAGTGACGACCTGGTAAGACATGCAGGAAGTCGATGGATGCAGGTGGCTCAGGACCGTGCTTTGTGGCATTACTTGGGGGAGGCCTATGTTCAGCAGTGGACTTGTTAAGGGCTGTAATGATGATGATGATGATGATTCGAAAAAGTCATAGCAAATAGGTTAATATCATTTTTAGACAAATATAAGATATTAAATGTAAATCAATTTGGGTTTCAAAAAGGGAAGAACACGACGTTTTGAAAGATATTTGGAAAGATGTAGATCAAAAAAGGACTTGTGTTGGTCTCTTTTTGGATCTGTCAAAAGCGTTTGAATGTGTTGTTCATAATATATTGATAAAACAGCTTGAACATATAGGCATACGTGGAATAGCCCTAAAATTAATGGAATCTTATTTAACTGACAGAATACAGGCGACAATATTAGATACATTTGACAAAAAAACAAAATCAGTAACTCATGTGCATTCCGATTTCAAAAAATTAAGGTGGGTGTGCCGCAAGGTAGCATACTAGGCCCACTGATGTTTTTAATTTACATAAACGAGCTTCCATTAATGATCAATCATCTATGTGTAATGTATGCTGATGATGCTACAATATTCTTATCAAGAGATAAACTAGATGATGCATATTTTGTGAATGAAATTTATAACACACTAAACACAGTAGTGAACTGGCTAACTTCAATTAATTTAAAAGTAAATTTGGGAAAAACAAAACTAATAGAATTTAGGAATTATAGAAAAGCTCCAATTGAATTAAATATTATAATCGACGGTGAAAAAATTGAGAAAGTGCATGACATGAGATTTCTGGGTATCAACATTGATAGTAATTTGAACTGGAAATCACATGTTCAGAAAGTAAACAGTAGGATTTCAAGCAGTTGTTACGCCATATCAATATTGAAAAATGTAGCATCTAGAGATGTAGCAAAAAATTATTACTATGGTCATGTCTATCCACTTCTGACATATGGAATTATATTCTGGGGCAATTCTGTTGACATTCAGTCGACATTTGTTTTGCAAAAAAAGTGCTCAAGAATTATGTATAATATTAATCAATATGACTCTTTAAGAAATGTATTTATAGATTGTAAATTTCTGACGTTGACTTGTATATACATACTTGAAATTTCTGTGTTTGTCAAAGATAACCGACAACATTTTAATATTAAAAAAAGAATCAAAAAAGAACTTACGAACTCAACATGCTTTTGATGTGTACATTGTTAAATCATCTAGTTACATTTATAGTAAAAGTACTTTGATAAGCGGAATCAGAATCTTTAACCATTTACCTATATACATTAAATCGTTAGAGAGCCCAAGATTTAAAAAAAAGTTAAAAGAATGGTTATTATCAAAATGTTTTTATAATTTAGATGAATTTTTTGGAAGTAATTATTGATTTATTGTAGTGCTTTATTTTATTTTTTATTATATTGTACGTCCGAAATGGACAAACTGTTGTTACTATACTCTGTATTTGTAAGACCTCATGTACACAGTTATGACAATAAATGATTATCTTATCTTATCTTATCTTATCTTAAGTAAAATTAGCAACTGAAAGCAGAAAATACACAGCTTTTTCAACTAGTACAGGACATTAACAATGAAAACGTTTACCGATGGGTCTTAAAACTTCCTGTAGTGCTTTCAGTAGGGTCATGTTAATAGTAATGTCAGGACTAGCATTTGAGAAGTGTTTCATTTATTTAGATGACCTTATTACGTTTGGAAGGTCTTTAGCCACTCGTAACCAAAATTTGATAGATGTTCTTGAAAGATTGAGGAAGGTAAATTTAAAACTAAATCCCGCTAAGTGTCAATTTCTAAAAAAGAAAATTTTATATCTTGGTCATGTAGTAACCGCTGATGGTATAACACCTGACCCAGAAAAAACTAAAGTTCTAGATAAGTTTTCAGTTCCTCAGAATGCCGATGACGTAAGACGTTTTGTTGCTTTTCGCAATTACTATAGAAAATTTGTACCTTCATTTGCTACCATAACAATGCCTTTAAATAATTTACTAAAAAGGGATGTACCTTTCATTTGGAATTCAGATTGCCAAAATGCATTTAATTTCTTAAAAAAACGCTTTAATTTCTCCACCAATATTAGAATACCCAGACTTTGCTGAATCTAATGAATTTGTATTGCAAACAGACGCCTCAGACTTGGCTGTAGGAGCTGTGCTGTGTAATAAAAATAGAAAACCTATAGCTTATGCTAGAAGACCATTAAATAAAACTGAAAATAACTATCCCGTAATAGAAAAAGAATTAACAGCAATAGTGTGGGCAGTTAAATATTTTAGACCCTATTTATTTGGCAGAACTTTTACTATCATGACCGACCACAAACCTTTGATTTATTTATTTGGAATGAAGGATCCATCTAATAGGTTAATTAAATATCATTTAATTCTTGAAGAGTACGATTTTAAGATTGTGTATGTGAAGGGTAAGAATAATGTAATAGCAGATGCATTATCCAGAGTGTGTATAACATCAAGTAAACTGAAATGTATGAATGAGGAGGTTTTGGCAGTTGTAACGAGACAACAAAAGAAAAAGATGGAGCAGAATAGTACGGTAGAACAGACTGCGCTTAATAAATACCCTGATGAGTGGCCTGATCAACCACGCGTCGTGGAACTATTAAGACAGCCATGCGATTCCGTAGAATTGAGGTTGACTGACAGGGAAGTAATAGGAAAATGTAAGAAAGGAAATAATAAAGTGATAAAAGAAGAATGTTTTATGTCTGTACCAAATAAAATGTTACTGTGTGTTAATTTAGGTTTTAAGTTGAATTTCTCGCGAGCCGAATTTGCAATTAAACTTAAAGAGTTTTGCAAAAAAATAAAAGTAAAAGAATTATGCATAGTAAAAGATGGAAAGAATACTGAGTTTATAAAAGGAACATGTAGTGAAGTTAAATCGTTGAGTGAATGATTGAATGAATTCGGACCCCGAATATGTGTACTGAAAGGAATAGAGAGAATTTATGATGAAAACGAGAAACAATTTATTTTAAATGACTATCATTTATTACCCACTAGTGGACATGCTGGAATAACTAGAATGACGAATAGTATTAGGAGAAAATACTATTGGCCAGGACTAGATTCGGATATCCGTAAATATATAAGTAAATGTGCATTATGTCAGAAAATGAAACGAGGTAAATATACCAAACAACCTATGACTTTAACCTCCACTGCATCGACTACGTTCGAGAAAGTTTTCCTCGATTTAGTTGGACCATTGGATAAGGATGAGATTGGAAATTGTTATATTTTAACTCTCCAATGCGAGTTAACAAAATATATAGAGGCGTATCCATTACCTATTAAAGAAGCTGTTACAGTTGCAGAAGATTTTTTAAGTAACTTTATTTTAAGATTCGATATTCCGAAATGTATAGCTACAGATAGGGGGACAGAATTCATGTCTCGGGTTATGGAACAGGTATGTAAATTATTAGAAATCGATAAATTATCGTCAACTGCATACCACCATCAATCAATCGGTTCTCTTGAGATAGCTCATAAACATTTAGGTGCGTTTCTAAAAACTTATTGTACTAATTCGAATGTTTCATGGTCCCATTGGGTTCCATTTTGGTGTTTTAGTTATAATAATTGTGTGAACACTCAAACTAAGTACACTCCTTTTGAACTTGTTTTTGGTAGACAATGTCGTTTGCCAAATAATTTGAATTATGATGTTGAACCACTTTATAATCCTGATAATTATTGTTTAGATTTAAAATATAAATTGCAAGTAGCCTTAAGAGATGCTAGAAATAATTTGATAACTTGTAAGGAAAAAAGGAAAGATAAATATGATGAATCATGTAATCCTGTATTTTATAATAAGAATAATGTTGTTTTACTTAAAAATGAATGTGCTCGTAAATTAGATTGTGTTTTTGATGGACGTTATAAAGTTGTAGAAGATTTAGGAGTAAATGTGAAAATTGATATAAATGGTAAAATTGACATTGTTCATAAGAATAGGACTAAGCAATTTAGTAGTTACGAATATTCTTTTTTTTTATTTTTTTTTCCTTTGCCCCCAAAGGTGAAGTAACCTATGTACTTGTAGGTGATATTCGATGTATTAGAAAGTAAGCCAGTATTAAATAAACACTCGAATTGAACAAACGTGTTGCTCTTTCATTCAGAAAAACAAACCCTCTCAGCATTATGAAGATGAACATAGGGAGACCTATGTTCATAGATTGCGTCATAGTGGTATATTTGCCATTGTTGCCACGCTTGGCAAACCAGACTGCAGCCGCAGTTTCTACTTTTAGTCCTTATTAGGAAGGCGCTTCTGCCCATCTCCTGGTTTGTATCCCTCTGTCGCCTCTTATGACACCCACGGGATGCTATGATATATTGGATATTCTTACACCGCCACTACACGGGTAAAACATTGTACAACTTAAATCTTTGATTTGATTGATGTTCTACATATACATCACAATGTTTTTAACATTAATAAATTTTAAGATATACATAACAAAGTTTACTTTGCTATATGAGTTATTCCGCCTAATAGTAGTTATGAAAATAATGTAATAAGTAATTCTTAAGCATAAAATAATCATTACGTTTTAGGGATGACAACAACATCCCTTTTATGTTTAACTTGTGTGAAGCTAAATTAAACCGACAAAACTTCGAATTTGATATCCATGACAGATATATGATGATATGATCCAATGCGCTCCAATCTCGCGCGGCAGGAGCGCGCTCCACAGGCGCGGTTCGTGTGGACGTGCCTCGCGTGATCCAAGCTGCAAACTTGGAGCATGCGCTCGTTGCCGCGAGTGATCCATTCGTTGTCGGTTTTGCGATCGTGCTCAAAGGGGCCTCAGTCACTTGGCGTGTACGGTACTGACGTTTGTAAGTGGATCGCGCGATATGAAAAGGACATTGGTCAGTGCCCATATATTGTTCGCCCTGGAATCAAAAGCATCGGAAAATTGTGTGTTGTATTGTCGATCATTAGGGAATTCTTATATGATCTTATTTTTGTAGCGGACTAGCTGCAGAAAAGATATATTTCGTATCAGATTTTGAGGTTATAATAGAACTAACACTATTATGGTTTTTATCATTTGGTGTGATTTTTAAGAAACTGAAAAACAATATCGTGTTACATTTAATAATTTTAGTAACATCTTTCAACAACATAAAACCACTAGCAGAGCCGCAATTTACACAAAATACACTTTTATTGCATACGCGTAACAAAGAGAATATAAACTCCCTTAGTAAAACTAAATGTATGAAAAGGCGCCAAACTACTCTACCAACATCGAGACATGAAATTAATTTTTAGAACAACTGTGCTGACAACATAGGCGAATTATACTAGTTCCTTAATATCTATCCTCGAATAATTTTATCGATACAATCTTAATTGATTTATTGTTTATCGTAATTTTTATATTAAAAGTATTAACTATCATAAACTCGTAAGTGATCGTTTAGATAGAAGTAAGCCACACGCTTTTCTAAACCATCATTAGAAAACCTGATCATGATAAAATAATTAGATTTTGTTCACTTCAGCATTACTCTAACTACCTATTTATTTTCGAGTTTGACCTCATTCATTAGGTATATTTTTAAATTATACTTTTAGGGAATAACAAAAAGAAATGGTGGTTGATAGTTTTTATTATAGTTTCTATTTGCACTTTATTCGAAATAAATTCAAAATGTGATTCAGATTAAAAAATATGCAACTGTTCATTAAAAATTCAAAAGATCGATTATAATCGATTGGGCGTCCCTAGTAATTTTTATACACCACATGACGTTTGGCGAAGATGGCGGCGATTAATGCTATAAGTGAAATAGAATACTTTTTTTATTGTTAATTTTGTCATGCAGCTAGTCCATGTTATAAAAATATTTGCAACAAATATAATTTTATGCAATTATATTAGTTAGTAGTTATTAGTTTAATTCAAATTTTCGTATTTTTATACTAAAAAAAGGGCTCGAAATAATAGATTTTCTCACAAAAGAAGGGAACTTAAAAAAAACGAAAAAAATTGGGATCGAAGAGAGGACGCGAACCAAGGCATTACTATTTCGCGACCGCTCGCTATCCAATTGAGCTATTACGATCGCGTCAAAATTTACCTTCTTATACAGGGTGTCCAGTAAATAGCACCACATACTGCAGGGGGTGATAGCTAGGGTCACTACCTATCAATACAACACAATATATGTTCAGCAAAATCTTGCGGATTTACAGTTTTACAAAATTTTCCGAAATACCGAAAAATCTCTACCTTGAAACAGATTTTTAAGCATCTCGTAATTAAAAAATCCTTTTCTAGTACTCTTTTTACATCAAATTATTCGTGAATAGTTACTTTACTCATTGATTAGTCTTTTTTCTATCAAAGACAAGAATGTTTTCAAGAAATACTGTTTTTTTGTTTAAATTTGCACAGAACTATTTTCTTATCACTTAAGTTTAACCTACAGTGATGAAAATATTTTTTTTTTTTTTTTTTTAATATATGTGGCAGTTTTGTACAACAAACTTAAAAAATAGCTTGTTTAATGGTGATTTAGGAAAGATACATTACTAGTGCATTTTCATTAAAAAAATACAAAAACATAAGCTATTTTAGTTAATAAGAGCATTTTATTTTAAATGCAGGTAATGTGACTTTGAATTCGAATCGTTGTAAGGTCGTACTACGGTTCGAATTACATAATAATTAATCTACAGCCGACCGTCCGGCCGATCTGTAAATGACATCTTGAAGGATAAGGTGATAGTAAAAAAAGAGAGGAGTTAACTTTAATAAACATTTATTTAAATAAATTACAATAAATGCTCAAATTGCTTCCCTTGTGCCCTAATACACGCTCGGCATCTTCTTAAAAATGAGCTTTTGAGTCTTCTCAGGCTTATTTCCGATATTTTTCTTGCTGCAATGTTAACCCTTGCTCTCAATTCATTGTCATTTTGGATCGGTTTTTCATAGACTTTGTCCTTCATGGCACCCCAATAAAAAATCCAGGGGGTTTAGGTCCGGAGACCTAGGTGGCCATAATATCGGTCCCAGTCGCCCAATCCACCTGCCTGGATAAGCTTCATCTAAGTAGGCTCTTACTTCCCGGCCATAATGAGCAGGGCACCCATCATTTTGAAGCCACATCACCTCTCTTAGCTCACTCGGAACATTTTCAAGGAGCGTGGGTAGAGTTTCTCGTAAAAGCTCCAAGTAATTATTGGCATTTATTGTAGGTGGAAGCTCGACGGGACCCACAATCTGGCCATTAAAAATTCCACACCATAAATTTATTTTGAATTGGTACTGGGACCTGTCTTCTCTTGACACATACGGATTTTGTAATTGCCAATTATGTAAATTATGCAAATTCAAGTAGCCATCCTTTCTGCAGGCTGACTCATCACTCCATAACACCTTATTAAAAAAGTTTGGGTCCTCCCGATGCATTTAGAGCATGCGGCGGCAGAATTGAACTCTCGGCAGGTAGTCTCTAGTTAAAAGAGTTTGCACGCGTCGTACGTGAAATGGATGGTATCCATACCTCTTAAGTACTGAATGAACAGTGGACTTCGGTATCCCTGTGCGCCCTTGTATCGCCCTAACCGAAGTTGTCGGGTCTTGTTCTCGTTCCTGAAGCACTATATCTTCGTCAACAACTTGAGGCCGTCCACCGCCACGTTGACCAGGGAGTCTGCCTTCCATGTAGGAGTTATGCACTCTGGTAAACATTTCATGGTGTGGATGTCTCCTATCGGGAAACCTTTCCCTGTAGAGGGTGGCAGCAGCTCGGGAACTTTGGCCAGCTTCTCCGTAAATAAGGTGCATCTCAGCATACTCTCGCTGCGTATAACCAGGAAAAATGCGGCGGTTGGCCATGTTATAAAACACAAAAGTCCAGGTGGTCGCCAAGTCGTCGTAGTGATCACAATAAAAAATCCAAATCGTAAGGCAAACAAAGTCCGGGGTCCAAGGCACAAAACAGTCGTCATACGAAACAATAATTTGTGAACACAGAGATGCGTTGCGCACGGTTTAAGGTAGCGTACTGACAAGTGTCGCAAATAAGGTTGAGAGTGAGACACAAAATCACAATGCAAGAAAGAGCGGGATAGCACATGCGCTTCTTTTGTTAGACAGTAACCGGTCGGGTCGGGTCGGTCGGCGAGCAGGTAAAAACCTTTAGTCATTACGCGTGCATGTCGCATTTTACGTGTCACAACTAGTTTTATAATAATTCGCGTAAATGAGCAGCTATTACTTATTCTCATAGTGGTTTATGTCAAAATTACATTAATTACATTTTCAACAAAATCAGCTTCTCTGGAACTAAAATAGCATTTTTTTGTATTTTTTAATGAAAATGCACTAGTATTGTATTTTTCCTAAATCACCATTAAACAAGCAATTTTTTCAGTTTATTGTACAAAACTGCCACATACATTTTTTTTTTCACCACTGTAGGTTAAACTTAAGTGATAAGAAAATAGTTCTGTGCAAATTTAAACAAAAAATAGTATTTCTTGAAAACATTCTTGTCTTTGATAGAAAAAAGATTTATCAATGAGTAAAGTAACTATTCACGAATAATTTGATGTAAAAAAAGTACTAGAAAAGGATTTTTTCATTACGAGATGCTTAAAAATCTGTGTCAAGAAAGAGATTTTTCGGTATTTCGGAAAATTTTGTAAAACTGTAAATCCGTAAGATTTTGCTGAACATATATTGTGTTGTATTGATAGGTAGTGACCCTAGCTATCACCCCCTGCAGTATGTCGTGCTATTTACTGGACAACCTGTATAGTAGCAGTTTTTCATTGCCTGAAAACACGGACAAAAAATCATTTTCTAAAAATAAATCCTAGTTAGATCGATATATATGTATAAATTTGCTCGTTTAAAGGTATAGGATAAATAGTATAAAGGAGTACAAACGCTTATGTGGACCCTAATAGCACCAATTGCACAAATAAAGGTGTGAGAAACGACATTTTGTGACACATCCGTCGTGAAATGGATTACATATGTAGTTGAGGCATTAAAGAAAAAAATTGATCTTAGTCGGGAGGCTAGCTTTTTTCGTGATTTTTGTTGTATGTCGTACATTTTAGAAGAATATGTGCCACTGCAATTTATCGCCATTGCTGCATGTAAGTAGTAAGAGTTATGAGATTTTATGGCGCCGTTGAATTTTTGAAAATATTTTTGAAAATATCATATCTTTTGATAGAATTAAAGGATTTTGGGAAGGATTTTAGGAGAAAGATGGAAAAACTGCTCATTCTACTTTTAAACTTTCGCTATTCGTAACTCTTGAGCAACAATCTACATGTTCTATCCGCAAAAATGGGCCACTTGGTAAATTACTGCAAGATGCCTCATTGTGACTGATTTGGAATGAATGCACCATGAGCCACGGAGCACATATAGAGGCCGTGGACAGAACCTTAAAATGTCTTATAAGCTTCTCTGCTCTCATGGGGAAGTAAGAAGCTATAATAATATATAATTACAATATAAAATATAATTTATTTTCAAAAAAATTAGAAATCTTTAAGAAAATTGTTACCCAAAGTAGCAAAGTTTAGCCTATAAAATTAATTATGCTGCGCTGAGAAAACTTGATAATATCTACATAAAAATTATGTGCTACATGATTAAAGCACTAATTATTACCTGCAATAAAAGTCCGCTAAGGAATACCTACATCTAACTATCATATTTAAGTCACAATAGTAACTTTTGTGTTCTAAAATTTAATTAGTGTTCCAAAATTTAATTAGATCATCAGTCTAAAAAAAAGTCGGTTCCAGTCGTATCGTAGTACTAATTATTATTCAAATAAATAGTTTTATCATAATGAAAGAGTTAAGAAATAATTTGTACCTCTTTTTAAAGAGCATATTCTATTCTGTACTTTAGTTATACATATTTTGGCGATAAAGTTGGAAATGTTAATAAACCTAACCTTTGAGCAAAAAAATCGATTAAAGATAAAAAATGTGCATATTTTGTGGCAGATTGCACAAAAACTATAAATAATATCGCTTTTGTATGTATAAAAGGTTAATAGAAAATTCATCAGGGATCGATTCGTACCTTCATACTTGTGTACCGTGTACAGTTTACGTATAAAAAGTAGTCTTTAAAACTTGAAAAAAACCGCGTTTTGGGACACTTTCTGGGGCGCGGGGTGACGTTCATCGGGGAGGGGGAGTGAGAGTGGATAAAATTTAACTTTGCTCTATAACATACATATGTCGATAGATAAAGGAATAATACAAACTACATTACTTTTTCATTATATTACTACATTAATTTTTCCAATTTTTTAGCTAAAATGATTGAACTAAATGAACGAGGTGACATGTCATATCACGCGGCGCAGACACTTGATTTAATATCAAAGATTTAACTGCATAAATAAAATAAATAAATAATTATAATTGCATAAGTTGATAAAAAATGTTATGCAATAGCTTTACCGCGGCAGTCACCGAGTGCCACACGTATTTTTGAGTTTGTTTTTCTGTTTGTTCCGGCTAATCTCCAAAATTGCTGAACCAATTTTGTCAGGACTTTCACTGGCAGATAGCTGATGTTATAAGGAGTAACTTAGTCTATTGAAATAATACTAATTTTTACGGAATTTATCGCGTATATTTAACTTTTTTACCCGACGTTTCGAGAGCTTTACAGCACCCATGGTCACGGGAAGGACTGAGATGTTCAACGTCCAGCTGTCATAGTTAACCGCGGTTACCATAGATTAAAATTTAACTTTTGTTCCGATCTACACAGTATGAACTTATGGTATCATGGAGTCTTGCAGTTGTATGCTTGGGTTGGGATTTAATTTTATTTATTATAGGATCCCAAGCAGATGGTAGCACCCAGCCATCTTCTCTATTGAAATTAGGATGTTTTTTGATTTCAATAGCCTCGCGAATCATCCTTGGAAGGAATCGGTGTTCTTTAGCGAGGATTTGTGGTCTATCAAATCTGATGTAGTGACGGGGGCGATCCTGTACATGTTCACAGACTGCAGACTTGTGCTCTCGAAACGTCGGGTAAAAAAGTTAAATATACGCGATAAATTCCGTAAAAATTAGTATTATTTCAATGTGTGGTGTTCGCGTAAATATAAGAAATCATTAAGTAACTTAGTCTACTTTTATTTTAGATAAAGAATTGGGGTCTTGCGCAAGAACTTATATTCCATGAAGTTCAATGTTAATAAATTTTACGCAGACGAAGTCGCAGGGCTGAATACTACTACTGCAAGATTGCAACTTTAATTTTTGCTCCAATCAGCATGCAGCAAGCTCGTTTTGCACAGATTGGACCAAAAGTTAAAAAAAAGAGAGAGGGTTATGCTCAGAGTTTCTCTGCGTGATATAATTAGCAGTGAAGGCATCTACTACAACTTCTAAACCTTAGTATAAAGTGTCTTATACAATAAAGATGTAATAAATAAACCAACACGTCTTATATAAAACGCGTGTCGCGACCACGGTACCGCTACGGACGCTGGTATACTCGTATATCGCTCCACGAAATCCCGTTAGCGTAAATATAAATTGCGTGGGCAGTTTTACACGGCGATGCAAAAATACATTTCATTGAGTTCCTCAGGTGCTGTTTTGTGAAAGTTTTTAATCTTTGTAAAAGGCGTTCATGACCGAACAAATATGAACAAAAGACATTAAAGGTTTTTGTTTAAACTCACTTGAAATGTGTTTTACATTAACGTAAGTAAAATCCCTATTGTAAGAAAACTAAATTACAACACAATACTAAGTCAGTATTATTTAAAGTTACATTAATCATCACCATTATCATCATTACAAAGAGAGAACGAAGTCCTCTGCTGAACATCGGTCATTTGCTAAGAAAATGTCTACTAGGTTTTAAGACAACTATTTCTGCTGACTAATAGCAATACTTGCACTGCTGTGTCCCGGTCGAAAGGAAATGTAATTACAGGCCGGTAGGCATTCGATCGTCTTTCTCAGAGGCGACAATGAATCTTGGTCAGTAATAAGCCGCAACTCGCAAGTTAATATCGAGGCACAGTGATCTGCAACAATCAGAGGGCATCTCTTTGTGTTATCATGATATAAATATCTTCCCAAAAACTCTAAAAAATGACTACTCTAGAGCAGAGTTTCCCAATCTTTTTTTGTGTCGTAGACCTCTTGTCATGTTTTTCCGTGTTGGGTAGACCCCCTACTTACCTGATATTGATTTCCTGTAAATTTCTAACTGTAGTGAAGTTTAGTGTTAAAAACTTAAAGTAAAAACACATGTTAGTTTATACATTTATTAATTGAATTTAAATTAAAACTACTCAAAATAAAATTTTGTATCTGTTATGTAAAATGTACGTAGCATTAAATAAACATAAAATAAACTATAAATAAAATAACATAAGCAATAAGTCAATATTTTTAGTGAGAAGGATGAACATGATTCTTTAATAATAAATTATCAACATTTGGCGTCAATTTTGTAAGGGATAATCTTAGATCTCCTCGGTTAATGATGTCCAGTCTGTTTCTTTTTTTCGTTAGGAGATTGGTAACAGCGCTGAACCCCCTTTCCACAAGGTATGACGATGGAAAGGAAATTAAAAATTTCCTCGCTATATTCCATAATACGGGATAAGTAACGGGTATGTTGTTTTGCAGCCAGAATTGCTGATATCCGTTTTTAAACCGAACCTTAAGTTCTTCGTTTGTACTTAGTTCAGTCAGTTCCTCTTGTATTCTAACATTCGTTTCTTCTATGTCAGCATATGGATTAATTATCCACGGTGGTATTACCATAGTAAAAATATCCTCAAATCTAGATTCAAAATCTGAATAGAGGGCATTTAAATGTTGAACGTAAGTTAAAACGTCGTCTTCCTGGCAGCTTGTCTGTGACAAATTGGGGAACTGAGAAAATTCGCCCCGTCCAATATTTTGTTTCATTAGTTTAACTCTGGCAAGAAACGCTGATAAGATGGACTTTGTTTTAATCAAATTTAAACTGTCGCCTTGTATTTGCAAATTAACCATCTTAAATTTTGTAAACAAATCTGTTAAATAGGCGATGTCTGTTTTCCTCTTCATTAAATTTTCTTTTAAAATTTTATCTTTAGTATCCAAAAATTCTAAAATAGTCTCAAAAAGTGCAAAAAATCTTGTCAAATATAAGCCTTTCGACAGCCAGCGTACTTCAGTGTGAAGGAGTAATTGATGAAATTGTTCGTCATTTTCTTCACACAACTGCTCAAATAACCGCGTATTCAACGCGTTGCTTCGGATTCGGTTTATTGCATCAATGACTAAATGAAGTGATTCCTGCAAATTTTTAGCAACTAAATGTTGTCGATGGATGACGCAATGTATTGCTAACACCCCTGACACATTTTGTTTTAAATAGCTTATAAATCCACGATAACGTCCAACCATGGCAGGTGCTCCATCTGTAGCTACTGATATTATATTTGATAAAGGAATTGCTTTTTCAATGAAGTAATCCTTCAAAACATGAAATATTGATTCACCTTTACTGTCGGTTAAGTTCTTGCGAAGAGCAGTTCTTCGTAGATTTCTTGATTCATAATAAAACGAACATATGCCAATAATAAATAATGCTGCATTATCAGGTAAAGTCGACTCGTCCAGTTGTATAGAGAAATGGGTCGTTTGCAAATAATTACATAAGAAGCTTTCAATATCAGAACTCATTTCATCAATACGTCTTTCACAGTATTGTTGCTTAAGGGAATTCTTTTAATGATATCAGATGCAGGTTTGTGTAAAACAGATTTTAAAACCTCTTCAACGGCTGGCAAAATTAACTTCTCTCCGATAGTATGCGGTTTTCCAGATTTTGCTATAAGTAACGAGACATTGTATGACGCCCGCAAACCATCATCATTTCTTTGTGACGTCGAAGCGAACATTCTGTCCAGTGCAGGTCTCTTCTGAAGTTTATCTTTGAGTGTTTGAAAGTATTTCAAATGTTTCTCTGTTTTATCAGGGTGGCATCTTCTCAGATGATCTTGCAGTTTAGATGGTTTCATAGCGTCATTGCCCAAAACTTTGTTGCATAAAAGGCACATAAGCAATTGTTTGTCCGGCAATGATGGAATGAAGCCAAATTTCAAATAATCGACACTGTACTACATATCTTTTTAGATTCGGACATGGCATCAGTCATCTGTGGGCAAAATTAAATTATTTAAATAAGACAGAAAATCCAGCAGCTGTATATTAAAAATATTTTTTGATTTTTCCGAAAACATTCCATAATTCGAACATCTTCTTGCAACAATTAGCTCGAATTACGGAGCAATCTCCGTACTGTACACTGTAATTATAATACCGATTGCTAAAACTTTCAAAAAGAAACTATTGAGGATTACTCGTGTAATTTTGCGTGATTGAATATTAAACTACTAATAACTTATGTCATGGTTGGCGTAATTTATCTATCTTTGCTAACTACGAGTACAAAACTAAAATAAAAAATAATGTACTTTTCTCCAGCACTCTCAAACAAAATAACACTGACTCACTATAATTTGTGTGATATACTATCTGTTTATATTTTTTAAAATATTTTCTTAGCACTTTCCTTTTCAAGATTCAGGAAATGAATAAACGTATTTGTCCCACATTCGTATTTATAGAGTGACGAATTGAACAAGTCAGTGCAAGGTAGCGAAGCTCTGAGACTGCGACTCTCAGGTTTTTACAAGTTCAAAATGTATTGCGATCACAAAGCGAATACCAACATCCTACAACTTACACAATTTTATAAACATATATAATAATTTTTTTACTTCATAGGTACTTTTATAAATAATATATATGTTTTGATATTATAAGATAGTATGATGTAAGTAAATAGGTACTATCAGTGTATGTGTTGAGATCCACTATCGTGGACCCCCATTTTTATTTCATGGACCCCCAAATTTTTTTTCGCTGACGTAGACTCCTTGCAGGTTGTCATAGACCCCTAGGGGTCGATATAGACCACTTTGGGAATCACTGCTCTAGAGTGTACCATTCACAGTCTAACTACTAGTGTATTCTACTACCAGGCTAATATAGTCAACCAAAGGGCTTACGAGGGGCACATTGAAATGATCGGGAATAAGAAATACCACATGCAAGGTACAGCTAAATTGTATTTTATTGTTTTTCGAAGTATTCTCCGTTCAACTTGATGCACTTTTCCATTCGTGCAAACCAATCATTAAAACAGTAATTCCAGTCTGAATTTGATGTTGACAAAATGGCTTATTTGTACGCTTCCACAGCTACTTCGGGGTCTTCAAACCGTTGACCGCGTAACATATCTTTCATTCTATGAAATGTAAAGAAATCGTTTAGGCTCAGGTCAGGACTGTACGGAGGATGACTCATCAGCTCAACGTTTTCCTGCTCCAAAAAATCATTTGTCTTCCGAGCCGTATGGGAGCTCGCATTATCGTGATGTAAGATGATACGA
Source organism: Parnassius apollo (assembly GCA_907164705.1). NCBI lineage: Eukaryota > Metazoa > Arthropoda > Insecta > Lepidoptera > Papilionidae > Parnassius > Parnassius apollo. The sequence continues at coordinate 3,104,373 of CAJQZP010001641.1, read as the reverse complement.
CGTTTCGGGTTATTTTTTCGGAGTTCGGCAATCATTTCTGGCTAACAAACCGTGATATACCACTCAGCGGTAACCGTTCTGCGGTCCTGTAAAGGAATTGTAGCAACATGTCCCTTTTTCGAAACAAACGTAGCGAACATTTTCTTTGACACGCTACGAGAGCGAACCACTTTCGTTGGTTTGACCTTTTCTTCGAAGACCCAAACTGCTGAATGATGTTTTCTTTCAGGTTCGTATGAATACATCCACGATTCGTCACCTGAGACGATATTATAAACGGCATTTGACTTCCCTCCGTCGAAGCGTTGCAGACACTGACCTCAAAGGTCAGTTGAGTATTCCAGCACCAATCTACATGAGCCGCCTTTTGCTCTTTGGACAAATTGTGGGGAACCCAGCGGGAAACTAGCTATCTTCCACACAGCTCATAATGTAATATCGACTGAATTGCAGTAATCCCGATACTGATAACAGCCCGAATCTGCTCGTATGTCACATTACGGTCATCTAATGTAATATTTCGCACAGCTGCGACGTTTACAGGCGTGGCCGCTGTTCTTGGTCGACCTGCAGAAGAAACAGTGCTGAGCAACACACGACCGCGTCGGAACTCGGCATACCAGCGGTATATTGTCGTTTGACTCGGTGCTTCAACATCATAAATCGAAACAAGTTCGCTCAGATATTTATCTTGAGATAAGCCGCGATGAAAATTGTGATAAATTATGACACCAAAATGTTCACGCGTGAGCTCCATTTCTGTTAACGATGTGTCAACTTTAAACCAACGTAGTTTTTGTTTTATACATTTTTTTAATTGTTTGAATGTCATTAAGATTCTAAGAGGCCTGTATTCAAATTCTAAGAAAGGTTTTGTTGTAATTCAATCTGAATAAAATTATCTTAGTTTTTTTTTTTTTAAATGGGCTCAAATTTTCTAAAGAAGTGTAAGCGTTTTGCGGATGTATATTCCTTTTGTATTTTTAAAAACATAACCCGATCATTTCTAGTTTTGCCCACTCTCGAAGTCAGGGTAGTCTTTGGCCTGTTTTTTTTTGTTTGCATTAGACTATCTTTTTCTAAAGCCATTATGCACGAGCAATGACAAGATCCAGCAGTACAGTGCAATTCCGACCGGGAAACTGTATGGAAGGAGAAGGAGCTCCACGGAAGGCTTTTTATGAGCTTTTCGTAAACACGGTTGCCTCCCTTCACTGGCTACGTTACGGTGTCTTCTTCGGGAAAACCGAGGATTTTGTCTGTGTAATACAGGATCAGGTTATTATAACCAAGAATTATCGGAGATACATCCTATAAGATTAGACCGTCGATATCTGTCGAGCTTGTCATCGCCCTGATGAATCACTTAGGCATGTCGTCTCCGGTTGTTCGGCACTTTTTAACTCTCTGTACATCAGGAGCTCATCTAAAATACGGTCACATGGATCGGAATACAATAAGTACTTGTCGTCGTGCTCGAAAATGATCGAACTAGACTCTAATGAGACCGGGCACAGTCAAGGATATTTTTGGTCGACATAAAGATTCCGCATGACGAGAACCTCGTGAAAGCCGAAATAGATAAGCAAACAAAATATCTGGACCTGGCTCATGAGGTGACCGACATGTGAAGTGGTCTGCCGACCGAAATTATTGATCGTTTCTGTGTACGGGCTAATCGCAGTCAGCTTTTTGGGTTATCTGAGGCAACTGGACTCCGTGACGGACCGATCTGGGCTCAAATGCAGAAGGCGATGCTCCTCGATACCGCTCGCATCGTCCGTCGGTTTCTTTCCCTTTCTCCATAACCCTGACCATTTGGTCTCCCCTGCCGAGAGCTTCCATCTGGTTGGGTTATATGTTTATTTATTTATTCCTTATATATTTATTTTACTTTATTGATATAGATTTATTGATATAGATTTATGTATACGTATCATTTTCATTTATATATTTATTCAGCCCAACCAGCGGAGAAAGCATGAGAAAACTATGTAAGTACCCAGCATAGTAATAATAGTGTTCTCCATGCGAATAATCTTCCTCGGTCATTTTGCCTCCCCTGCCGAGTGTTTCCATCTGGTTGGATTGTTATCTGTATGGGATTTAAGTATATTTGTCATTTGAATTTATATATTTATACCGCCCAACCAGATGAGAAAACTATGTAAACACCCCTTAATTAATATTCATATATCTAATATTCATTTTACTCTACATCCCGAGGATTTTTGCTGATAGGAAATGATCAGGCGCTTTCTGTATATCGCGTATTTATGTGTGTCTACAACAAATACCGCAGCGTAGTAAGTGATCTCTCTATACTTTATCTGTATCATTAATATAATCTCCCCTGCCACACAAATAACTATTTATATCGTCTGTAAATTGTCACTCCAGCAATTCTTATTTCGTTCATTTCATATACAATATTACAATTCTTATATTACACGCAAATCTGCGTTAACATAAAAGCAAAAGCGTCAGTCGTAAGTGGCAAGACATTGCTAAAATAGAGTGGCCCATTCTTCATTTTTCACGACGCTATTTAGACAACTTGTACCGTTTTATTTACGGGCACCGCCTACACGACCCATTTTCAGATAGATTGAAACACCATACAGGGTTATTTTTCAAAAAGTGGTTGTCAAATTTTAAGCTTAGTTCCACTATATATATATAATGATACTACACTTTCGAGAAATGCGAGAAATAAGGTTTCAATTTTTGTTTAAAATTATCGCAAATTAAATGTTTTTTATTATTTATTGTTATTGTTATATGTTATTGTTATTTATGGCCAACGTTTTTGCCTACCGATCGAACCTTACGAATGTGTGCATTCGTAGCAAAACTAGTTAAAATAATGCATTACCACGCATTTTTAAATTAAAAGATAAAAGGACAGAATTATTTTTAATAAATTTTTCTTCACCAATCGCCTATATTACTTATTCTGAACCTTATCTGCAAATTCCTCCGATTATTGCAAAATTACCCTGATAAATTTATATAATACAGGTGACGAGGTCACAGTTTACCTGATGGTAAGCAATACTATGGTCCAAAGACACCTACATCTTTCCTTAATTAAGAATAAAATTGCAGTTGCGTCACCCTTGAGGACTAAGATGAAACGCCTCGTTACCAGTAAAAAAGGTCTCTTACATTGACTATGCGAAATACAGAAATATTAAGTTGCTATTTTACACTGTTTTCAGTATGGTCGTGGTCCTTTTTGAACGATTGGAGCTAACGCATTTATACTACAACCATAATATAGCAGTATTGTGGCTGTACTATGATAAAATTTTTAGTTACTTTCCAGTTTATTTTAACGTAAAAATAAAGTTTCATGCTTCACACCGGATTTAGTGCTAAAAGTAAAAGTATTATAATACACTTCAAAGTTATGCAGTTACATAAATTAATGTGTAGTTACTCATTATATTTTTGGTTGTTCATAATTACTTCCTACTTCAAGCAAAAATTCCTCTGAAGACAATATCCAAAATTAATATACAACACGTATTGCTTTGAATCCCACATCCACGTTTTAATATAATCCATAAAAAATTGTACAAAATTGTTGTAGTTGTAGGTACATGTCTAACAATGTCTGCTGGTTCTTCCCAGGATAGAGGGTATTTACCGAACCAGTGGCAAATAAAAAAAAATACTTTTATAAGTATTTTGTAATAACTTTTATTCTATTCTGTCTTTGTAATAATTCTATCCTATTATATTATATTCTATGAATCAATAAAATTTACCACGAGCATCTAACTTGGCAAGCTCACCCAAAGCACCACAAAAATACTCACAACACAACTCTAAACCAACCTTAACCGCTGCAGCTTTTGCAGCATTATGTGAGTTAAAGTCTTATCAGGTGTCACATTTCTAAAAAGATCTATCGTCTATTGCAGCCTATAAAAGATCTATCGTCTATTGCAGCCAATAAAAGATCTATCGACTATTGCAGCCTATAAAAGATCTATCGTCTATTGCAGCCTATAAAAGATCTATCGTCTATTGCAGCCTATAAAAGATCTATCGTCTATTGCAGCCTATAAAAGATCTATCGTCTATTGCAGCCTATAAAAGATCTATCGACTATTGCAGCCTATAAAAGATCTATCGTCTATTGCAGCCTATAAAAGATCTATCGTCTATTGCAGCCTATAAAAGATCTATCGTCTATTGCAGCCTATAAAAGATCTATCGTCTATTGCAGCCTATAAAAGATCTATCGTCTATTGCAGCCTATAAAAGATCTATCGTCTATTGCAGCCTATAAAAGATCTATCGTCTATTGCAGCCTATAAAAGATCTATCGTCTATTGCAGCCTATAAAAGATCTATCGTCTATTGCAGCCTATAAAAGGGTATGATCTATCGACTATTGCAGCCTATAAAAGATCTATCGTCTATTGTAGCCTATAAAAGATCTATCGTCTATTGCAACCTATAAAAGTCCACTGCAGAGCATACGCCTCTCCCATTGATTGCCTTATAAGGAGAATTTCACCATAGTCGCACGCTTGGATTAGCGAACGTAGTGTTTTTATTATTTTATGTTCTAATCAAGAAGATTCTGCTGCTCATCCTGTTTCTGTATTCCTCTGTTACCTCTTACGACACCCACGGGACGATGTGAGGTAGTAGGTATTTTTACGCAAAAAATCATTAACATAAAATGAGCTCTCACGCCTGACACTTGTCACTCAAAGGGTGTCAGAGGCCCTGAGCTGCTTAAACAGACCTAAATAAGCTTGCAGCTTTTGAAAGGTCGAAATCGGAGTGTACCCAGTCTTAGGATAACAGCAGTGGTCCATTTTAGGCTGATAATATTAATTATGGTGAAGATGAAAAAATTGTTTTTTCATCGTTTTTCATTCATTCTTTTACATTGATAATTTTCCATAATTCATTTATTCAAATCGAGGTCAATCGACGGATTCAACTAGGCTGGACAGCATTCTGGATAGTATAAGACTAATATTCTCGTTAAGTACACACCAAAACATGAAAACAAGATTTTCGTGCGTATGCATATGACTCATGGATCTGAGGAGTGGTCCTTCACTACTGGCCGTATGGGGAAGCTCGAGGTCTCTCAGGAGGTATTAAAAGGGCTATGTTCAAGGTTTTTCTGAGTGATAAACTTAGAAATGAGGATATCCGCTCTAGAACTAGAGTTACAATCACAACCCAACGAATTAGTAAGCTGAAGTGGTAATGAGCCAACCAACATATACCCGATTGGCAAGAAAGTTTCTCGAGTGCCAGCCTTGTACTGGTTGGCGAACTGTGCGGCGGCCTCCAACTAGAGAAGAATGATTTCTTATTGTGATAGAGCCACGCTGCAGCTTTATTATAGTTGTAGCATGAATGAGTCGGCTCGACCGGGGCAGGACCACGCTCTCACAGAATACCAGCGTCAAATAGCAGCGTAATTCCGCTGCGTTTTGTATGGTGATTGTAGAGAGTCGGAGACCCTTTTTACTGGAATCGAGACATCCCATTTTAGTGTTGGCAGATGGTTGGTCAATCGCAGTTTTTTTTTTAGTTGTTATTAGAAAGACACTGCAACCAATCTCTTTATTTGTTTCCCCTCTGTCGCAGTTTAAGACACCCACTGAGCGATATAGGGTAGTTAATTTTCTCACACCGCCACTACGCGGCGATTACGGATCACTCCCGGGGTTTGTGCTTTCTTCTTTAGTCTGTTCTCCTTTTCTTTTTTTTTCTTGTCCGGATTCCTATATCTTGTGTTTAATAAATAATTTATTACTTTGCAACCTTCCGCTAACTAATTACAATGATGTGTCTCACCTAGATTGAAGAGCACCTCCCGCCCTCCCTCAATTGCATGCACTAACTCCGTCAACACTAGTCCCAGCACCACTACTCCCAACACCACTACTCACGGCACCAATACTTCCAACACCACTATTCCAGGTAAGACACACCATCGACGACAATACGACACGTGTTTCGCCTCTACACGAGGCATCTTCAGGTAATATAGACTCTTATTCTTAGCGGTCAGTCGCCGTAGAGTCTACATCTATCTAGGGTTACATCACCACTTACCACCAGATATGATTGTGGCCACGCACTGCCTTAAAATATATATAAAAATATTTTACAAAAAAGAATGATCAAAAAAATATCTCAGGTGTCGACACTACATTGTTGTAGATAGAGAGGACAATTTATCATCTGTGCGCAGTTGTTTGCAAATATATGTTTTTTATTTACACATTTACACACGTAGTGAGCATTATTTATACTGTAGGTTAAAAATAGAACTGATTATAAATACATATGGAGTTATAAAATACTTTACGCGGTAGAGACACACTGCAGCTTTATTAAGACAACACCAAGATTGGGTCGACTGGGGAAGGGAAGAACTCTCGCAGAATAAAAACGCGATAAAACAGAATAATACTGTATTTCGTGGCAAGTGTAAACACCGAAGACCCGTTTTGCTGGTAACGAGGTATTCTTTTTAGTCCTCTGGAGTGACAACGTATGTGCATTTTGATTATTAATCGAGGATATATGTCTATGGGTCAGAGCATCCACTTACCGTCAGGTGAACTGTGTGCTTGCCCGTCACTCTTATTTTATAAAAAAGATTACTTAACCAAATTAAAAAAAATAACTGTATCTTGACTATTACGACATAATAAAAAATTTACGACTACTTTGTGGATAAGGGCGTATGGAAATTAAATTATTTTTGCACTAGTCATCTGCTGGTATAAAGAAATAAATTGTAATGAGTACCAACCTCAGACCAACTACGAAAAATAGACGAAGCACAACAGCTTATATCTCAATTGTCGTCGAAACCAAGTCAAAATCATGTTCAACTTAAAATGAGAGCATTCACAACTTTTTCTGCTACCAGAGCGGTGCCATTTTTAATGAGATGAAATATTTGACAGATTTCACAACGGAGAAGTTAATTTGTTAGAATTTTGAAGATATTAATTGTCTTTCTGAAATGTTAGAAATAGATAAACGAAACTGCGAATATCCCTAAAAGAAGATATAAAAAATAGTAAGAAATGTGTATTATAAAATGATAAAAAATAAGGTATTGTATAGTATGGTATAGTTGATCCATCGTCAATCTTCAAAAGCATATAACGAGCCTAGGTGTCACAAACCATTACTATAAATTAGTATTTCTGACGTAATTGTGTAATTAACTGCCCATTTGTGAAGCGGATGAATGAAGTAACACACAAGAACAAAGGCATGAATATTTATACATTATTTATACGCAGGTTTGGATGTCAACTAGGAAGCTGATAGAATATAAATTAGACTATTATTTTATGAATAAGGGTAAAAAATGAGCACACAGTCAGATGGACTGTTATTTATAAGTAAGTGCTGCGGGCTATAGTCATTCGTATATTTTGAATAAAATCAAAATTCGGATGCGTTGCCGCTGCTAAGGGCTAAGAGGGAATGCCTCGTTTCCAGTAAAAAGGTCTCCAGTTCTCTATACTCTTCATACGAAACACAACAACATTAATATGCTGTTTCACGCTGGTATCCTAGGATAAAATTGCCGGTTCTTTACACTCACCATAAAAACACAGCACTGGTAAACTGTGATTAAATTGATATACTGATATCTGAATTTATTTTGGTGCAAGTATCACCCTTTCACATAACCATTTGTCTTCATGCATGTTGTTCGTTAAATCTGAATAAACGCTCGCAATTAATTCAGAATGACTCTGTACTAAATTACAAAAATCTCTCGTCAATTTAACGCAGCCCTCAGCATCCGTTTCCAACCGCCCATCGCCAATTTTTAATATTGTGTCAGCATACTTTCCAGCATTGATATCATTATACAAATGCACTCTCATATTCATAGTTAAACTGAATTTTGTCACTTTATTCCATAAAATAGACGACTTGAGGCATGCTTCACACCTGCAGATGAAATTAAAGCATGCCTTTTGAATGACAGACAAAGTTTGGCGAAAGTCACCAGCCAGTAAAACCACCATTTCTCCCATTACATCGGTATTGCTGCGCAAATCCTGGAGCGTTCGATTTAGTGTTTCTACAGCTTTTTTATGCGACATTGTACTTTCGTCCCATACTAAAAGTTTGCATTGTCGTAGCATTATACCTCGTGCACTATTTTTGTTAAAGTTGCAGATCGGCGATTCCTCCAGAGAGTTTTAAAACAGAATGTGCAGTGCGGCCCCCGCTTAGCAGCGTGGCGGCTATACCGGAGAAAGCTACGAACACAGCAATGTTTTTATCTTTCCGTACTTGCGCTAATAATAAATTTAACAAAAATGTCTTCCCAGTTCCTCCAGGGGCATCTAAAAAGAAAAGTGCACCATTTCCAGATTCAATTTGTCCTAATACTTTGTCGAAAACTCGTTTTTGTTCGGGAAGCAAGCGGGGTACAAATTCGGCTACTTGCTGCTGCAAAGCTGGTATATCGTAGTTTGTTTCACGTATGATTACATCACTAAGTTCATTTTCGATTGTTCGCTGAGGGCTTATCATTCCAAAGTCGCTAATTTTTTGCCTACCATTGCCATTACTTTATCTTCAATTTTTCCAAGTGCTTCATTATTAATGTGTTCATCGCGTGTGTCTGCTGCAACCTTCGCAAAATATCTTCCGCCATGTACTCTTTATATTTGTCCCACAATTCATGTGCATTAGATAGCCCGCAAGATGATATGAGAGTTGCATAAAGATCCCTAATTTTGGCGGGTGACTGGCACTGCACAGCTTCCTCCATGGTTTCATCCCAGTGATTATCGTTTTCTAAAAGATGCAGAGCTTCATATGCTGCATATGCCCCGAACATGGTGCAGCAGCAATCGTAAACAGAAACATTCAAAATTAGTTACATGGATGGTAAACACACGACCAAGGGCATCTGATGACTTTACACCGGGCTAATTTGCAACAGGCGCGCCTTGAATACGGCGTTTCCACTCCTTCCTAGATGTGTTCCAAGTATAATAGCGGGGGGCTTCAGAATATAACAACGTTTTCGCAAAGGGGTGGGTTTGACAAAGTTGAAAGAAGGCTGTTAGTGTAGTTTTTGGCGGTGGTGCAATTCTTTCTTGGAAATTCCAATCGGTGAAATATACACGCTCTCCATTTTCTAAGTGCACAGCAAGGTGAGTAACTGTTGGGTGTATTTCGTGTAAAGAGAAGCCAAGGATACGCCACGCTGCCTCGTTACTGCTGACATAATGCCCTGCTTGAAAGATCTGTACTTCATTAACGGGATTTGCCTCAACTTCACTCCTGAGATTAAATATTGCTTGGTTGCTTCCTTTATTTATGTACTTAAAGATATACTTGATTGCGTGGACAGAGCTACATGCTTCTACATTAATGTGGGCATTTAACATTTTACATAGAATGGGCGAATACGGGACAATCCAGTTGTTATCTAAGGTTTCGAACGCTCCAGAGCGAGATTTGATTGTAACATTCCTGCCACCATCTTCGGGAGCTCTGCGTAAAGGGTAGCCATTCATTGTGCACTGTTTGTTTTAATATATTCTTTGTACATTTTCCTTCTTTCATACATGGCCATATTGAATTTCGTGCTCCACGTGGACCGTGAATCATTTTTCGGACGATGGTACCATACAATTCTTTATCTTGCTCAGGATCCGGAATCTCGGCGCTTATTATGTCGTCTATTTGGCTGGGCCGCAACTTCTCTTTAAGCCATATTAGAATGTGGGCATGCGATGATCCTCTTTTTTTGCCATTCAATTGAATACATGAAGCACTGCACCTTTCCGAAAATTTTCCCTTTGTTAATTAAATACATTAATTTTTGTACTTATAATCTAAATACTCTAGTAACAAAATCGTGTTCGTCAGTACTTTTTTGGCCCGGCATTAGCTCCTCGGTTATTTCTTTCCATGTGAGATTGCAAGTAAAATTAACAAAAAGATCAGGTCTTCCGTAAGTTCGTACATAGGCGAATGCACCTTATGTGTACTCATGTAGGTAGCGGGGACTGTTAAGGAATGATGAGGGCAAAATTACTATTTTACCTGAATCTCTGGGGTTTACATTGGCGTCGCTAGAAACTGCATCCTGTAAATAAATATAATTCTCAACGCGCAACTTTTTTTGATTTAAAGATATATAACGGAGACGTTCATTTTCTACCTTCACATACATGTCTACCAAAAATTGATGAAATAATTGTCTAATCCGGGCTAAGAGGTTAAAATCATTTTCTCGCAACATCATATGATACGGATAAAAATCCATACATGATACTTTTTTGTTCGGAGTAGCCTCCTTAGTGACCGGGTTAATGAGTGGAATTTGAAAATAATAACCCTCTTGTCTTGAATATAATGGGTATTGCAGAGCGTCATTAAACTTGTGTGTTTCGGCTACCCGTTGCAACGTATCATCACGTGCTCGCAAGACAATGTCTCGTGAAGAAAATTGATCACCACTAATTACGGCTGCTATTTCGTTTATCAAAAGTACATTGTAACGCCTTTCATGCTCTCCTCAAGGGGTCCGATCTGCGTGCGACTTTATAATCCTCTTCAGGTAGGTTTTCTAAAGCAATTATAAATGTTTTGACTAAAATTTATTTATTTATTTATTTATTTTCCACTATACAATTATCTTTACAGGTTTATCACCTAATGCGATAATGTAGACAACTATTTTACCAACTCCAACTACACAGTTACAAGCTAATAATTTTAGATTACAGATATGTACATACTTATTGCTATTTCAAACACGTATCTATATCATATAAGGACCATAACTAATTTCAAACAGAGCTCTTACTATGAACCCACCCAGAGTACAACAAAATATATCTATGTCTTCTGCTATACGGTTGAGGATACGGAGGACGCGTGTAAAGGGCGCTTCAGTCACCAGCATAGTGTGGCCGCGCGGCACAGCTATCAGCTGCGGCCGCCGCCGCCGCCATACGTATCTGTCATGTTACGTTCATGCAAGAATCTTTGAATTTTAAACACTGTGTCTCTCTCAAATCCCTGGATAAATTGGCAGTGACGGTCTACCTCAATTTCTTCGTCACCCATAAAATATACTTGTAAAACTTTATGCTGTTCATTTTCAGCTGGAAAAAGTGAACCTTTTCTATGATAAATTTGCCCTTGCACCGAAAATGTAGGCGAAAATCCCGGCATTATTATTTCCCGGTCAACGCCGAAGGACGTCATTTGAAAGCATAAGTCATATATATCCGGATCCTGTTTAAAAAGCGCCGTGACTCATAAGCATCATATAAAAAGAGAGTTTTCAAAGGTTCTTCTGGTTCTCCATGTAACGGAAGAGACACTTTGCCATTGGAACAGCACATGCCTGCAGTCTCATCTTTCCATTTTAAAGCGTTGTAAAATCGACACGCCTTGTCCATCAGTCCGATAACAACTAACCTGTGATTTTTATAATCAATCAACGGATCATAATTGAATGCTGCGTCATTAAAAACCGACCAAATGTTTCTTTGAAAATTTTGTCGACGTTCAGCTTGGAGCTGTGCATTTGCATCTCTTCGCGCCTGTGTCTGTTCTCGTGTTTCAGATGCCCTTATAGGATTGACCTTTAGCTTGCTCAATGAGTCTGTGTTGAGTTTCATCAGGTGCTTCCGCGGCTTTTAAGGCAGCCTGACGTTCCCCTTGTTAGAATAGCCTTTGCTGACTTTGAGCAGGTTTTTCAGTAGCTCTTAAAGTAGATTTACACTCTGCCTGTTCAAGACGCCTTTGCTGACTTTGATCAGGTGTTTCAGTAGCTCTTAAAGTAGCTTGACGCTCTGCCTGTTCAAGACGCTTTTGCTGACTTTGAGCAGGTGTTTCAGTAGCTCTTAAAGTAGCTTGACGCTCTGCCTGTTCAATGCGCCTTCGTAGACTTTGAGAAGGTGTTTCAAAAGCTCTTAAATTAGCTTGACGCTCTGCCTGTTCAAGACGCATTTCCTGACTTTGAGAAGGTGTTTTGGAAGCTCTTAAAGTAGCCTGACGCTCTGTCTGTTCAAGACGCTTTTGCTGACGTTGACGTGAAGGTGTCTCAGATGCTCTAAAAGCAGCCTGACGCTCTGCTTGTTCTTTGCCTTCTCAATTCAGCATCTTCTAAAGATTCTAGAGATCGAGCTAATCTTTTCGCTTGTCTTTGAGAAGATACTCTGGAAAGGCTGGACTTACTTTTGCGAGGCATTATGAAAACGTTAAGATACCTAAAAGGAATTAAATTTCCTTTTAAATATTTTTTAAAAGCAAATCCAAAATATCTAAAAGGAATAAATATTCCTTTTAAATATTTTTTAAAATCAAAACAACAAAACCCATTCAAGACTCCACACGAATCCGAAAACGATAGCAAAAAATAATCGAATCAACTTAAACCAAATCACAAAACAAATCGCAGAAAACCGAAATTGAAAGCAGTAGTCAATATAAATATAACCAACGAAAAAATAAGTAAGTGTATAAGTACCGTATACACTATCTATACTATTGATATTCCTTTGAAATATTGTTAAATAACCTAAAACAACGAAAACCAATTCACGATTCTAAATAAACAAAATCCAAAATCAAAGCCAGAGTCTAAATATGTATAAAGGAATACCAACCAAATCAACAAAATCGATCCAAGAAAATACACAAATCCGCAAATGAAAGCCAATATAAATCCATTCAACGTTAACCAAATCACAAAGCAAATAACAAACAACCGAAATCGAAAGCAGGTAGTCGAATAAGCTACAAAATAGAAACAATTTAAACGTATAGGTACCGTATGCACTATAAATTGACGCGCGGCTCAACGGCGGGTGAATTTAAAAACCTAGTAACGACATCTAGCGCAATCAATTTAAACTATGTATACGTTAGTCAATAATAACTCTCAAAAATATTTTTCTTATTATTTTGCACAATTTTTCTTATTAGAATACGGATTCATTCATAACCACATATAAGAACTGTATTCATTTCCGTTCAATAAATATTACTAAGGCTTATTAACTTATTACTTACTTCCCGTGGGAAAATAGAATATTTCCCACGGGAACGGGAATGAGATGTTTTTCCGCGGAAAAAAGTAGCCTATTTCACTCTACAGCCACCGAACTATCCCCATACCAAAATTCATGCCATGACGTGAAAGAAGGACAAACAAACAAACAAACAAACGAACACACTTTCGCATTTATAATATTATAGTATATTAGTATGGATTTGTCACAAAATTTAATAGCTTCTGAAGCCGCTGCTAAGACAGTACACCGAATTTAATCCCTTAAATCACTTGTCAGAGCGTATTGTTATCCGTCGAGCGGACCCATTCATGCTCAACCATAATATAGCTGCAGCGTGGCTCTACCACGCAGATACCACACTTAAAATACGTTAGTTTTTAAACCTGACAAATTTTATTTCTCTATTTCTCCTGATTAATTGGTGGAGAATGTTAAAAGGCATTACAAGCTTACTCATATTCCTTAGTTTCAGGTTTCTTGCAATAAATGTAAAATAAAAATATATTCATGCACTGCCGCACACGACGGTGTCATATAACAAGTAACAAACCTTAATTCCTCCCTCCCATTCTACCATCGGACAACATGGTGGTCGGTGGGTCTTCACCTCTTTGTTGCCGTTCAATTCCGTTTAAAAATACTGCGAACGTAATAGGACTAGAAGTTATACTTGTTGAGAATGGGCTGCTAGGAGGTGAATAGTGCTGGTGAGTCTGCGGACATATGTCGTAATCGTTTTTATTTGCCTATCGATACACAGCGGAATAGAACACCATTGAGGTATATCGGTACATGTTTGACATAGCCCTAGGCTTCTACGTGGCTTAACTACGTGGGCACTTCTCCATCCAAAAATGGCTGTACCTTTTTTTATAGTATAAGGGTGACAAACGAGCTCACAGTCCACCTGATGGAAAGTGTATGCTGTGGCCCATAGATAGCTACATTTATTCTCGATTAAGAATTAAAATACCTCACTCAGAAAACTTAGATGGAATACCTAATTTCCAGTAAAAGAGGCTCCGGTTCTCTACACTCACTATACGAAAAAAAACCAGCATTGTAATGTTATTTTACGCTGGTATTCTGTGAGAGCGTAGTCCTTCCCTGGTGAAGCTGACCTATTCTTGCTACAACCGTAATATAGCTTCAGCATGGCTTTACCACATATATGTCTGTGACAACAAACCAGTCTACCAAATTAATATTCTATACGCATACTTACTAAAAGTTAGGAAACCATTTTAACATTACAAGACCTGTAGTAAGAAACTATATGTCATCCTGCGGACTCCCTAGACCTAGCCCAAACCTCGTAACATTTTTTCCGCAATTTGGACAATGGAAAAATTTGTTGCCAGGAGGTTGTATAATATATGTTTTTACAGATTTTTTATTGTCCAGACCCAGATCAGAGATCCAAAATGATTTTCCCTCCAGATATATAACGTGATATTAAATAAATGAATGCATAACGAGGGTGAACACTTTGATGATATATTTCTTTTTGGAACAAATATTTTTTTCCATATACAATCCCGGATCCACCGCACACCGCTTACGCAACCTACACCCGCGTGCTTGTGTGATACTCACTACCCTGAAGATTCAACGACACAAGTTAAGCCTTTAGAATTGGGGACCGACATCCCTGCTCAGACGCCGGGTAGATACTCATCTGTTTGCATGCGGCACACATGGTGTGAAATGGCTTCCGACCATCAGGGATCCGTTCATCAACTACAGCCTCTAAAAGATTACCGCTGAAAATAGGCCACTTATTTTGAATTGTTATCAGAAAAGTACAGTTGCCCATCACCTGTTTCAATTGCCCTCTGTCGTCTCCTACAACATCCACGGGACGATGTGGGATCGTAGATATTCCGCCACTACATGATGTAACTTCCGCCGCCTATGAAGCAGAGGTTGCAAAAGATTGCAAGAGAAGGGAAATTTCAGGTGCGTTCTGTTGTACACTGATTTACGTATAGGTGAACACCGTAACGAAAAAATAACGTTCGGAAATAATCAGAAGCATCATTATCATCAGTCCTCCACTTTATTTAACAACATCGAAGAAATAAGGCTTTATAGTTCGTAAAGTAGCTCACAGGGGGATATAGCTCAGTGGTAGAGCATTCGACTGCAGATCGAGAGGTCCCCGGTTCAAACCCGGGTGTCCCCTTTTTAGATATTTTTATAATATTGTGTTCTGGGTATTTTCTTATACCATTTCGGTAACATTTCCTATATTCGAGGCTATTGAAACATAAAATATAAATTTTCGATATGTTTTAATTTTAATTCAACTAGTGTGTTTCAGATAAAAGTGTGTAAAATACTACAAGGATTTGGATACATGGAGCTGATGATTGATTACCTTGACTTTGAACTGAAAAGGCCACTCGTTTTTCCAACTATGGCAAAGAGTGTATCTCATCAGGTTTCTTTACACCAGAATTCATAAAAATGTGTGGAGTGTAGGAAACCGTGCAGGATACAGTTAAAGTAGATCCCATCAAACCCTAGAATTACTTCTTTATTGTGGCGTTGTGGGTACATCGGACATACGATAAAACAATAAAAAGATTAAGTTGAATCTGCTATTAGACAATGAGGGTTAATAATTTTACGCTCACCAGATGTCGCTAGATGTGAGTGAAAATTGATAAATTCCGTTTTAAATAAAAGCATATAGTTTCTAGAGTGTGTAGGTACACAAAACAAAGTCCCATTGGTTTCCGAACGAATTAACTTCTCTCGCTATTCAATCTTTCAAATATTTCACCTCTTTCTTAAGTGTTGACGCCCTGA
Organism: Parnassius apollo; assembly: GCA_907164705.1. Taxonomy (NCBI): domain Eukaryota; kingdom Metazoa; phylum Arthropoda; class Insecta; order Lepidoptera; family Papilionidae; genus Parnassius; species Parnassius apollo. Next base: position 3,088,483 of record CAJQZP010001641.1, on the reverse strand, counting down.
TAGCATAAACAGTCGTGAATGCCCATGATCATCATTGTTGTCGTCAGCTAATCATAGTAGAAGCATTTTAATATTACATAGTTGGATCTGTTACCAAATACGTGTGCAAAAGCCCTAATACTCCCGGGTTTCGATCAATTTCAGATTTCTTCAAATACAATAATTGCTTTCTTTTTAATTTATCAGACATATTCGTAATTTTCGCATTCTTTTACCACGCAACTAGACATATTTATGACAGGCAATTTTGTCCAGCGCGCGCACTACTGTCGACCGTTTCTCGTTGGCCCTAAACTGTAATTTTAGGGCCAGCACACAGGTCCGTTTTAGTTGTTCGGTCGGCCCGGTCCTTACGCCAGTAATATATAAGTCAATGCAAATAATAGCTTCAAGTAATCATGTTTACAATTAACAACATAAGATAAATTAGAAATACCTTGGTAGCGATCACCCTTCCCAGAGGTTATTATCATCCATAAATTCCTTGATATTATAATAACCCTTTTTATACAAACTTAGTTTAATAAACATTTTTAACTTAGCGTATGACAAATTTTGTACATTTTCTGGGATTTTGTTGTAAAAGCGTATACATCGCCCAAGAATGAATTACTGACCGTGCGACTGGTGGAGTCGAGTAACTGGTACCACTAGCTTGTGTCTGTTCCTAGTATTTGTGAAGTCAGAGTTGGGACAGCATAGCGAACTTTCTTACTATACAAACCCTCTTAGGTATTAGAAAAGACCCATGCCCAGCAGTGAAACAAATATATAATTTTTCTTTATTAAGCTTACTACCGAACCCAGCGTTTATGGTAAATCTTATCTATTATGAGAAAGGTCTATCTCCAAAATTAGACTGATAAATAAGATTATAGGCTGATAAATAAGAAGAAGAAACAAGGAAAATGTTCTGAACCTGGTTTTAAGAATTTAAGAGTAGAGTTTAAGTATCGTCTCTTTTTACAAAACTAAAGTGATTAATGTACAGCGTATACAATGATGAGTAGCTACATAGCTATACAGCCCATAGACACCTGCAACCAACTCCTGTTTTACGTGGTAGAGCTACGCTGCAGCTATATTATAGGAGTAGTACGAATGGGTCGGCGCGACCGGGGCAGGACCACGCTCTCACAGAAGAGCAGCGTAAAATAGCAGCGTAATGCCGCTGTGTTTCGTATGGTAAGTGTAGACAGCCGGAGACCCTTTTAACTGGAATTGAGGCATTCCATCTTAGTCCTCAGGGATGACAACGCGTTTGCATTTTGATCCTTAGTTGAGGATAAATGTGGATGTCTATAGGCCAGAGCATTCACTTACCATCAGGTGGACTGTGTGCTCGTTTGTCACCAATGCTATAAAATAAAGGTGACGTTCTCTCTGAGGACTAAAGGATGCCTCGATATATCCTTTAGACTGGAACACAACAGTATACTCACTGCTTGATGGCAGAAATATGTAAGAAGATATCGTACCAACCCGGAGGAATTCCTGAAAGAAAACAAGAAGGATTTCCAGTTAGAAAGTAGTTAAATATTATACAATATTGTAATAATTATTTTTTATTTTTTTTTTATTATTTTGTAAAAGTAATTTAACAAAAAAGTTATTGCATGTCAATCCAAATTGGGGCAGCATAGCGAACTTTCTTACTATAGAAACTCTCTAAGGTGTTAGAAAAGACCGGTGCCTAGCAGTGAGAAAAATATAGAATTTTTCTTTAATCAACTTACTACCCTAACTTTCTAGTACTTGTTTACAAGCTGCAATTTTTCTTCCCCTTTTGTTTAAATTGTTACACTTATATTAATTCGATTGAAAGTGGACGCAAAAAGCTCAGGGGTGACTTCTGTCCAACATAAAAGTATTTTTTTATATTTCCGTCTGTGATAAATTTATTTATTAACATGCAATAACTTAAACGATATTTATAAATGTTTTTATTTGTGTCCAACCAAGCGTGAAAGCGTTATTGAAAGCATAAGTCATCACTGTCTACACGCACTGGTTGTATAGACTCGTTTTCAAGGTTTTGTGGTGTAGCTACGAGAAGCTGTGTCGTAATTTCCCGAACGCTGCCAGACCGAGTTGAATCCGTCGATTGACTTCTCGGCCAAAGTTGGACTTACCTAGTCGGACTATTTCTATCCGTGATTAAGAATCAAAAGGACAAGTTGTCACCCCTGAGGACTAAGATAGAATACCTCGCTACTAACAAAAAAAGTCTACTGTTCTGTACACTCGCTATACGGAACAAAAGCATCATTAAGTTGCTAAATCACGCTGATATTCTGTTTGAGCTTGATTCTACCCTGGTCAAATCGACCGACTCGTGCTGCAACCATAATATAGCTGAATCGTGGCTCTACGAAGGTAAAATATTTTTCATATTGCCATTTAATACTAATGTCTGTGTTAAATTAAGGACATCACACGTAGGGGATATAGCTCAGTGGTAGAGCATTCGACTGCAGATCGAGAGGTCCCCGGTTCAAACCCGGGTGTCCCCTTCAGATATATTTTTATAATAATGTGTTCTGGGTATTTTTTTTACACCATTTCTATGTTTCAGTAGCCTCGTATAAGTATAGGATATGTTATCAAAATGGTGTAAAAAAAACACCCAGAACAAACTATTATAAAAATATAACTGAAGGGGACACCCGGGTTTGAACCGGGGACCTCTCGATCTGCAGTCGAATGCTCTACCACTGAGCTATATCCCCCTGTGAGCTACTTTACGAACTATAAAGCCTTATTTCTTCGATGTTGTTAAATAAAGTGGGGGACTGATGATAATGATGCTTCTGATTATTTCCGAACGTTATTTTTTCGTTACGGTGTTCACCTATACGTAAATCAGTGTACAACAGAACGCACCTGAAATTTCCCTTCTCTTGCAATAGTTCATGGGCGGCGGAAGTTACATCATGTGGTGGCGGTGTAAGAATATCTACGATCCCATATCTTTCCGTGGGTGTTGTAAGAGAAGACAGAGGGCAATTGAAACAGGTGATGGGCAACTGTAGTTTTCTGATAACAGTTCAAACTAAGTGGCCTATGTTCAGCAGTAAGCTTTTAGAGGCTGTAATTGATGAATGGATCCTTGATGGTCGGAAGTCATTTCACACCATGTGTGCCGCATGCAAACAGATGAGTATCTAACCAGCGTCCGAGCTTGAATGGCGTGCCTCGACTCAGACTCTGGGGTGGACCCGGGATTTGATATGGAATTTTTTTCCAAAAAGATATATATTTTTAATCCTCATTACCCAATGAGAACTGTTTACCCCTCATTACCTATTCACTTATTTAGCATCATGTTATATATATAAAGGAAAAATAATTTTATATCTTTGCAATAGAATTTTTGGGAATCTGAACTATACAAAGATTATAAAAGCGTATATACCGCTCCCTGGCAACAGTTTTTTTCCCATTGGCCAAATTGCGGAAAAAATATTATGAGGTATGTGCTAGATATGGTGAGTGGAGGATGCCGTTTAATTTCTAACTACAGGTCTTGTAATGTTAAAATGATTTCCTGACTTTAAGTAAATATGCGTAAATAATCTTTGGTAGACTAGTTTATTGTAGTGTTGTGTTGTGTATTTAGTATACATGGTAGAGCCACTCTGCAACTATATCATGGTTGCAGCATGAATGGGTCGGCTTGACCAGGGTAGCAATACGCTCTCACAAGTGATGTATGGGATTAAATTTTGTGTACTGTCTTAGCAGCAGCTTCAGAAGCTATTAAATTTTGTGACAATTGTTTTTTTTATTTTTAATTTTTTGACATTGGTATTCTTGCTTTTCTTTAAGTTTAATTATGTAGTTACACCTTCCACGCTGTGTCACTATAACGTGTCCGAACGCCTCATTGAATTGAGATCCTTCATTTATATATTTTTGTTTTGCCAGGCACGTCCTTTACTTATTACTTATTCAAAAGGCCGCCTCTGAATTGTTAAACGTTATATTTTTATCTACGTTTCATTATCTACCACTAATTAAAAATGAATACCCACTACCTCATACCGTCTCGTGGGTGTTGTAAGAAGCCTCGCCTGTCAACCGTGGAAATTTTTGCAAAATCCCCTATAGAGGGTAGGTCTATTTTCAGCAGTAGTATTTAATAGACTATAACGGATAATCTGCTACTTGGGCACATGTTTAATCCGTATATAAAGAGAGTAGGGAAATTCAGTTTGGCGTAGGGCTTAGCATAATGTTTTTCCGCTTCTTTATCGAACCGCATAAGACCACTGCCAGTCCATAGCCCTCTCCTGCTTTAAAGAGGACTCGCCTTTACCTTCACGCTTGGTAGCCAAATTGACGATCGCAGACGTCTCGCAACTTGAACTCTTATCTTATCTTATGGTATAAGGTAGTCCCGTGGGCCTATTGTAATACATCTAGGTTCGAAAATATAGAATACTTAATTTAAAGAAAAATACAATCTTATGCTTAGAGTTTGCAGTTGTAACAATATGTATATTATTGTTTTCTGGAATTGTTTTTTAATATACCAAAAATAAGGCATATTTAAAAAAAATACATTTTTAGGACACGTACTATTTTTAAACTATACTTAAAAAATGTTTCTGAGGTGACACCCGGGTTTGAACCGGGGACCTCTCGATCTGTAGTGAAATACTCTCTACCACTGAGCTATATCCCCCTACGTGTGATGTTCTTAATTTAACACAGACATTAGTATTAAATGGCAATATGAAAAATATTTTACCTTGGTAGAGCCACGATGCAGCTATATTATGGTGGCAGCACGAGTCGGCGATTTGACCAGGGTAGAATTAAGCTCAAACAGAATATCAGCGTGATTTAGCAACTTAATGATGCTTTTGTTCCATATAGCGAGTGTACAGAACAGTAGACCTTTTTTGTTAGTAGCGAGGTATTCTATCTTAGTCCTCAGGGGTGACAACTTGTCCTTTTGATTCTTAATCACGGATAGAAATAGTCCGACTAGGTAAGTCCAACTTTGGCCGAGAGGTCAATCGACGGATTCAACTCGGTCAGGCAGCGTTCGGGAAATTACGAGACAGCTTCTCGTAGCTACACCACAAAACCTTGAAAACGAGTCTATACAACCAGTGCGTGTAGACAGTGATGACTTATGCCTTCAATAACGATTTCACGCTTGGTTGGACCCAAATAAAAACATTTATAAATATCGTTTAAGTTATTGCATGTAAATAAATAAATTTTAAGCGAAATTTCGACAGAACTAAGGAAATATAAAAAAATACTTTTATGTTGGACAGAAGTCACCCCTGAGCTTTTTGCGTTCACTTTCAATCGAATTAATATAAATGTAACAATTTAAACAAAAGGGGAAGAAAAATTGCAGCTTGTAAACAAGTACTAGAAAGTTAGGGTAGTAAGTTGTTAAAGAAAAATTCTATATTTTTCTCACTGCTAGGCACCGGTCTTTTCTAATACCTTAGAGAGTTTCTATAGTAAGAAAGTTCGCTATGCTGCCCCAATTTGGACTCACATGCAATAACTTTTTTGTTAAATTACTTTTACAAAATAATAAAAAAAATAAAAAAATAATTATTACAATATTGTATAATATTTAACTACTTTCTAACTGGAAATCCTTCTTCTTTTCTGTTCAGGAATTCCTCCGGGTTGGTACCACATCTTCTTACATATTTCTGCCATCAAGCAGTGAGTGTACTGATGTGTTCCAGTCTAAAGGATATAGAGGGTAGGCTGCGAGGCATCCCATCTTAGTCCTCAGAGATGAACACGCATATGCCGTCACCTTTATAGCATGGTGAGGGCCCCTGATGGTAAGTGAATGCTCTGGCCTATAGACATCCTCATTTATCCTCAACTAACGATCAAATTGCAAACGCGTTGTCTTCCTTGAGGACTAAGATGGAATGCCTCAATTCCAGTTAGAAGGGTCTCCGGCTGTCTACACTCACCATACGAAACACAGCAGCATTACGCTGCTATTTTACGCTGGTCTTCTGTGAGAGCGTGGTCCTGCCCCGGTCACGCCGACCCATTCGTGCTACTCCTATAGTATAGCTGCAGCGTAGCTCTACCAAGTAAAACAGGAGTTGGTTGCAGGTGTCTATGGGCTGTATAGCTATGTAGCTACTCATCATTGTATACGCTGTACATTAATTAATCACTTTAGTTTTGTAAAAAGTGATGATAGTTAAACTCTACTCTTAAATTCTTAAAACCAGGTTCAGAACATCTTCCTAGTTTCCTCTTTCTTATTTATCAGTCTAATTTTGGAGACAGACCTTTCTCATAATAGATAAGATTTACCATAAACGCTGGGTTCGGTAGGCAGAATGGCGATACTGTACCAGAAGCTACGTATCTTCGACGCTACTTCCCGTCACTAGTCTGGGTATTTTACGTCCACCGTGAACGAAGTGATTATAGACTCTTTAGCTATAATATTTTAAATAGTCGCCTTTTATATATCGTACACAGGATGAAATGGAGCGATGAATTCTCTCATAACGCTGTCACGCACTAAAAGACTATACGATATACCATTAGTAGGTTTAGTCATTCTGAGAGGTTTAGCATTTACACAGATCCAATGCGTAATGGAAGACTTCATATATGATCAATTTTTATATTCATTAAACATACACGTGTCCTCGCGATGTTTTCCTTAACCCATATCATCCGTATTTAGAGAAATTTTAGAACGAAATGATTTAAAAAAAACTGTGTTGCTAATCTGCCTGCCACGCGTGGCAACTATTGCAATTATATGAGGTAATATATGAAGGTGGATCTACGTTCAGCAGGGGACTTCTGTTGAGTTTTAATTAATAAATATAAGAATGTTTAGAAGAAAATAGAAGACGTTAAATGTTAAAATAAAACTTTAATAAATATCCAATCAGGCATTGCGTGTATATTTACTATTTCAAGCAAAAAAATTTTTGTCTTGTAATTATTTATTAGATTACACAATTTAAGAATGCAACGTGCGTCGAAACTTATATCGCTGTTCGTGTAACTAACTAAGTAACTAACTAACTGCTGACAAAAGAGTATTTTGAAATAGCTGTGTAATAGAACATTTCAGTGTACAGGTCACCTTAAATACACTTGCGTATTATATTGAGAGACATTATTCTGTCTTATGTATTATGAAAAAATAATGGTACAAGGGTCGTGAGGGCCCAGAGGCTTAGCACTCGCTGTAATTTTTTTATAGAATAAGAGTGACATACGAGCATACAGTCCACCTGATGGTAAGAAAATGCTGTGGCTCATAGACATCTACATTTATCCTCGATTAAGAATCAAAATGTAGATGCGTTGCTACCCCTGAGGACTAAGATGGAATGCCTCGTTACCAGTAAAAAAGCGTCTCCGGATCTCTACACTCACCATACGAAACACAGCGGTATTGAGCTGCTATTTTACGCTGGTATTCTGTGAGAGCGTGGTCCTTCCCCGGTCGAGCCAACCTATTCGTGCTACAACCATAATATAGCTGGAACGTGGCTCTACTATGTATATGCGCTCAGTCCTGGTTTGATGCCTCGATGGAATGAAATTGTTAGTTGCAATTTTAAGTCCTGATTTATCACGTGCTCGAGAGTGAAAGAAAATGTCTTGAGGAAACCTGTATATCTGATAAATTAAAAATAAATCGATTATTGTATCCGAACGAATCTGAAATTGATCGAAACAGGGGAGTGTTAGGGATATTAATCACGGGTTTTTTTTAACAAATTCAACTAAGTTTAAAATACTTCTACTATAAGTAGCTGACGACAGCAATGATCATCACGGGCATCCACGACTTTTTTCTGCCATCAGGGCGTCGACGCTTAAAAAAGAGGTGAAATATTTGAAAGATTGAATAGTGGGAGAAGTTAATTTGTTCGGAAACCACTGAGACTTTTTTATTCTTTTTTTTTTTGTGTATCTACACACTCTAGAAACTGATACACTTTTATTTAATACGCAATTTCTCAATTCTCACTCACATCTAGCGACATCTGGTGAGTGTAAACTTATTAACCCGCATTGTCTAATAACGGATCCGCCTTAATATTTTTTTTTTGTTTTACCGTACGTACCTTGTAGGTACAACGATACGATAAAGAAGTAATTCTTGGGTTTGATGGGACCTACTTTAACTATGTCCTGCACGATTCTCTACACACAATCACATTCATCTTTATGAATTTTCATTAATTATAAATTTTGGTTAAAGAAACCTGATAAGGAACAATTATTTACCACAGTTCGACAAACGAGTGGACTTTTCAGTTCAAGGTCAAGGCAATCAATCTTCGGCCTCATATATGTAAAAAATACTTTAAGAATTATAAAAGTTAAAATTACAGCCTATATACGTCCCACTCCCGAGCACAGGCCTCCGCTCATTTCTGAGAGGGTTTTAGGGCAAGGAATAGTCCGCCGCGCTGCCCCAATGCGTGTTGGCGAACTTCACATGTCCTCGAAATATTTTTTCTTATTCCTCAGACATGCAGGTTTCCTCACGATGTTTTCCTTCACCGTCGAGCACATAGTAAATCAGCCTTTAAAATTGCAATTAACAATTTCATTGATGCCGACGGGGATCGAACCCGGTTTACTCGATTACTGTTCAGTATTATACAAATTTTTATTTCAAACACACTTGCTGAATTAAAATTTAAACATATCGACTGACTTCAATTTACAGAAGGAAAAAAATTAAGGTTATTTTTATTTCCAAAAATTTATATTTAATGTTGCAATAGCCACGTATTTAGTAAAATTTACTGAGATGATCTAAAAAAACGCAAAATACAAAATCATAAAAATCTATTTCAAGGGGACACCCGGGTTTGAACCGGGGACCTCTCGATCTGCAGTCGAATGCTCTACCACTGAGCTATATCCCCACATGAGGCACTTGATAAAATATAACGACTATTTTTTCCAGTGTTTTTTATGAAAAATGAAGGACTGATGGTGATGATGCTGCTGTCTATGTCCGAACGTCTATGTTTTTACGTTACGGTGTTCACCTATACGTAAATCAGTGTACAGAAGAACGCATATGCAATTCCCCTTGTGTAGCAATAGTTCATGGGCGGCGGACGTCACATAATGTAGTGGCGGTGTAAGAATATCTACGATCCCATATCGTCCCGTGGGTGTATTGCCGTGGTATAGACGACAGAGGGACATTGAAACTGGTGATGAGAAACTGTATTTTCGTAAATTCTAAGAGGCTGTAGTGGATAAATGGATGGCGTGATGGACGGAAGTCACTTAACCTCAGGTAACCCGCATGCATAAAGATGAGTATCGAACCGGCGCGGCGTCCGTGCACGGATGACGGGCCCGATTCTGATGGCTTAAGTGGTATAGTTGAATCTTCGGGGTGGTGGGTATCACACAGGTACACGGGTGTATGTTGGATAAGCGATGTTGAAGAGTGTGGTATGGTGATATTATATGGAAAAATTATTTATTTTCCAAAATAAATATATATATTTATTTCATCAAAGTGTTTACCCTCATTATTCATTCATTTATTTACCATTATGATATATAATATATAATATAATAATAATGTTTATTTCTCCTCACAAATACCGACCATACATAATAAAAACTTATATATATTTAAATACAGGTATGTTCACACTCATAGCCTAGAATCTGTGAAGAGCTGGTGTTTGAGATAGGCAATAAAATGCCTGTATTACAAATCACCAGGTCTCCACCCCATGAGATATAAATAAGAGCATTATTTGTAATTGACCGCTACAGATATTGTAGATCTTAGGATCATAATGTATTATTAATCAATGATATATAATCAATGTCAATATCTATATATATATATATATATATATATATATATATATATATATATATATATATATATATATATATATATATATATATCGGAGAGCAGATCATTTTATACCTTTGCGATAGATTTGTAAGAATCTGTACAATACATAATCTATAAAAGCATATATACAAAGAATGTTAAGAGTTTTGGCCTAGGTCTGGCGAGTGTAGGATGACGTATAGTTTTGCAATGTTAAAGGTGGTTTCCTACCTTTTAGTAAATATGCGTAAAGTATCTTTGGTAGACCGGTTTATTGTTGCAGACATATACGTGGTAGAGCCACGCTACAGCTATATTATGGTTGTAGCACGAATGGGTCTGCTCGACCGGTGAAGAACCACGCTCTTACACAATACCAGCGTAAAATAGCAGCTCAGTGCTGGTGTGTTTTGTATGGTGAGTGTAGAGTACCGGAGCCTCTTTTGCTGGAAATGAGGCATTTCATATTAGTTTTCAGGGGTGGCAACGTCTGTATTTTGATTTTTATGTGGTGTAAAGTGGATGCTATGAGACACAGCATCCACTTTCCATCCGATGGACTGTAAGCTTGTTGGTCACCCTTATTCTATAAAAAAAGGTACAGCTTTTTTTGGATGGATAAATGCCTTTCCTATGTAGTTAAGCCACGTAGAAGCCGAGGGATATGTCCGACATGCACCAACACACCTTCATGGTATTTTATTCCGCTGTATATCGATAGGCTAATGAAAACGACCTCACCTACGTCCGCAGTCCCACCAGCACTATTCACCTCCTGGCAGCCCATTCTTATCAGGGATAACTCCTACTCCTATTACATTCGCAGTCTTTTAAATGGAACCAAACGCCAACAAAGGGGTGAAGGCCCACCGACCACCATGTTGTGCGATGGTAGAAAAGGGAGAGCGGAACCAAGGTATGTTATTAGAAAATATCATGTTTAGAAATATGTTAACACACACACACTTAACGTAAAAAAGAAACGACTGGAAAATTCTGAAAAAAAATTTAGAAATTTACATTGAGCTATTATGTACTACGTACTAGAGACGAGACTGCATGCAGCTACTCTGTTCCACTCAACTGCGGTGCATACACCGCTCTTTAATCAGTCACACGCTAGGCGCTTGTAGAGTTGTCACGTGTTGTGTTGTTTTAAAATTAAATCTCTTGACAAAAATATGCCGTCGTGTGTCCTTAGATATTGCACAAATAATTCTATAAATGTCAGTAAAAACCAAGGAATCAATAAAAAAAGTATTATAAATTAATAATAAAACAAATTATTCCTAAGACGCCATCTCGTGTCATGGTATATAGATTAGGAAATTAATATGTTCAGATGCGACATTTATGTGGGTACTTAAGTAAAGGACGAATATATTATTACACACATTTTTTTATAGAAATATCTATATGTTATTATAATAAGGCTAAATTTTTCATGTTTACATCTGCTTATTATTCTTTTATTTTATTTTTAGGTTTCCACATCAAAGACAAAGTGGAATAAATTCGTCCATTTTTAACTCTCGCGTGCCCAGCATTTATGTACGACTCTTATTCTAATTTAAATAAATATATTTTTAATTTAAAGGTATTGTTAATAAGTTTTGTTAAACATACATTTAGTAAGTTTTTTTTATATTTGACATAGATACCTTATAAAATATTCAGATAAAAATATAATTAAAATGTAATTGTGATATAATATTATGATTAAAGAAGCAAATATAATATACAAAATATTTATTTTGTATATTATATTTGACAAAATTTAAATATTGTTCTCGATATAATTTACTTATTTGACAATACAACCTACTATTACCTACGGATCATTCTACCTACGTTTATTCTATTATAAAAAAAAAAAAACAAACCATGCGAACACAGAGAAGCGCATATTTTTCGTTTGAGATAGCTGTTCTAGTACGTAAGTACATATTGCTTCAAAGTGAATTTATAACCAGTATTTTTATTAGCAAACAGCGCAAAGTTTTTACAACTAACAAAACTGTTAAAAACAAAAAAAAATACGGAAGGGGACACCCGGGTTTGAACCGGGGACCTCTCGATCTGCAGTCGAATGCTCTACCACTGAGCTATATCCCTTTGGGTCATCAGCGATGAATTTAGTATTTTTAATTTATTGATGTTTTACAAAAATTTATCTAAGTTTACTTAACCTTCAACCATTTTCTATTAAAGGCATGAGTTATAAAATAAATAATTTAGGAGCTATACTGTCATACAGTTTCGTAAACTTTAGTAACTTCCTTACCTTATATTCCTCTCATCTTTCATACATTATGAACTTAAATGCGAGAACAATTTTTCTGGTAACGAGGTAATCAACTTTAGTCCTCAAGGTGGACAAAGCATTTTATTTTAAATCGAGGATAGATGTATGTAGGGTTTTCAGCTACCGCTTAAAGCTTTAGAGAATTTGATTATATTAAATAAAGGACATAGGATAAAAATAAATTAAATTATTAATAAAAGATATCAAATTTTTTTTCAATAAAATACTGTTATTGTATCAGTAGCAACATTTATTAATATAAAAAAATGTTAATACGCAATGTAATTTGTCTCTCTAACATTGCGCATCACCTCAAAACTAGCAGAGGAAATGTCGAATACCCACGATATTGCGTAGTCCCTTATTATATATTTAGATTTTTCTTCAGTATTATACAAGCAAAATAAGAAGAAACTTTTTCCCGACCTATTATATTCAAACCAGTTACGAAGTACAGACAGTAAGAAGTGTCAAAGATGAAGGGCATCTGATACTCCGAACATCCGTTTCTCTATTAGTAGCCCAAGCCTTACAATAGACTATTAAGGGACAACAATGATGATAAAACAAATATATTAATAATTCATTTGTATTCTTTATGCTCCGTGCAATTTATTTTATTGTTTTAATTAATTAAAGTCAACTACAGTGCCGTCTGTGGTCGCTCCGGCAATTAAAATAATATGCTTTCATTAACATGTTATAGAGAGACATAAAATTGAGGTGCTATTTACATCACAATAATTGTTATTACTCGCTAATTATTCTTACGCGTTATTACTCGACATTTTACCACCATGTGCCATGGTAGCTCAGATGGTTAGCGCTTGTTGTAAATTTTACATTACGCGAGCAAACTGAGTTTGATCTCCGCAGACACCAATAAAATTGTTAGTTGCAATTTTAAGGGCTGATTTACCACGTGCTCGGCGGTGAACGAAAACATCGTAAGGAAACCTGATTGTCTAAGAAATAAGAAAAAAATATTTTGAAAACATGTGAAGTTCGCCAACACGCATTGGGGCAGCGCTGCGGTTGACACTTTGTTGCTCTAAACCTATTCGAAATCAGGGGAGGCCTGTGCTCAGCAGTGGAACGTATATAGGCTGAAACTTTAGCTATTTATTTATTTTATTTATTCTTTATTGCATCCTTAAACAAGAGAATACAAAAGGCGGACTTAATGCCTTGAGGCATTCTCTACCAGTCAACCCATAAAATATTTTAACTCGAACTTTTAGAAATATAAATCTGAATAAAACATTTTTTGCCTATGCGTGTTAAAGGATATTGGATGGCCGATTAAGTTTTGTTCCAATCTACTAAGAACAAGCTTACAGTATCTTGAAATCTTTCAGTATTCAATAAATAAGAAATCCGTAAAAATAGTTTTATTTAATCTTTGAAATTAACCGCGTAGTGGCGGTTTAAGAATATTCACTACTCGCTACTACTACTATATCATCCCGTGGGAGTCGTAAGAGACGACAGAGGGAAACAAATCAGGAGATGGGGAGCAGCGGCTTCCTAATAACGACTAAAAGTAACAAACTTCAGTTGCCAACCCGCTTGCCAAGCGTGGAACCTATAGAAAATATTCCCCTATAAGGCAATCCATGTCGGAGGCCTATGTTTAATAGTGGACTTTTTTTATAGGATAGGGTGACAAACGAGCACACAGTTCACCTGATGGCAAGCGGTTATTGTGGCCCATAAACATCTACATCTATCCTCGATTACGAATCAAAATACAGTTGCGTTGTCACCCGTGAGGACTAAGATGGAATGCCTCGTTTCCAGTAAAAAGGGTCTTCGGTTCTCTACACTCACCATACGAAACACAGCAGCATTAAGCTACTATTTTACGCTAGTATACTGTGAGAGCGTGGTCCTTCCCCGGTCGAGCCGACCCATTCGTGGTACAACTATACTACTAATATAACTGCAGTACGACTCTACCACGTATATGACTTAAATAGGCTGTAACGGTAATCTTTGAAATTATCATTTAATTTCTGAAATACGCAGGTTTCGTCACGAAGCTTTCCATCCAAGTTGTGTAAAAAAACAGCACTTAAAATTGCAATTAATGATTTAATTGATGCTCTTCAAAAGTCCACAGCTGACCTTAGGCGATATTTGCCATGTTTGTGACTTGGCAGACGGGTTGGCAACCAAAGGAAATCCATTATAATAATAAAAAAATAAAAAATAAATTACTTCGCAACATTCCGCTAACTAAAACCAAACCAAAGATTAATATTTTCTAGTTGTTATTAGGAAGATGCTGCTGTAAATCTCCTGGTTTGTTTCCTTCAGTTGGCAGTTACGACACCTCTAGTGAATACTCTTACACCGCCTCTATACAACAAAAAATCTGTTCTGATTTTTGATTTAATGCAATAACAACGATCAGCGTAATTTATAATGCTTCTTGGCTGACGCAATAAGTGTCAAATTTCCGATAAAGCATTTGTTACACGGATGTAATATATACAGATATGATTACACGCGCGCGTGAATACAATATTCGTAATACAATATTTCAGATGCTAAAAATAAAACTCAATATCAAAAGCAATATCATAGTGGAATATTTAGTAAATACATGACATATTTACGTAGTAAGGCCATGCTGCAGCTATATTATAGCTGTTAGTTATATTAGCTATAACATATGTAGTGTTAGTTACATAGTACGTGAGGCCAATATGGTTAATATGATCACTTTCTTATAACTCATAAACTACAGCCTTGTTTGCATCGGTCAATCAAATAATAAAGGGTCAAAAGGGCGCTGTTTTATCGACGCCATTTTGGCAGTTGACATTATAGTAAATATTTTAGTCGATATTAGTACGATGTAGTATAGTTAGTTTTTTTAAGTTGATTTTTCGAAGTGTCCCTAATATTTCCAAAGCTTGTTTTTTTTTTTTTAAATATATTATTTATAGTATACGACTTTGTGTTTTTGTCTCCGTCCTCCTCTTAGTTTTGATTTTATAGGGCGGCAAAGCTTAAGGTAATCATATTACATTCACGTACCTTAGTTGCAGCACGAATGGGCCAGCTCGACAGGGGAAGCACCAAGCTATCACGGAATACCAGCGGGAGATAGCAGCTACATGCTTCTGAGTTCTTACGTAGAAAAGTGAGACCGTTTTACTTCTGGAATGAGGCATTCCGAGCTGACAACGCATCTGAAGCCTTCTTTGTTTGGAGCTGGTTGCAGGTGTTCATGGACGGCAATAGCCACTATCAATTAGTAGATTTTTTATGGAATAAAGGTGACAAGCGAGCAGACAGTCTACCTGATAGAATAATTGGATTCTGTGACCCATAGACATCTACATTTATCCTCGATTAAGAATCAAAACGCAGATGCGTTGTCTCCCTTTAGGACTAAAATGAAATGCCTCGTTTGCAGTAAAAATGGGTTTACGGATCTCTACACTCACCATACGAAACACAGCAGTATTAAACTGGTATTCTGTGAGAGTGTGGTCCTGCCTCGGTCGAGCTGACCCATTCGTGCTACAACCATAATGTAGCTGCAGCGTGGCTCTACCACGTATAAGTAGTTAATATTATAATTAAAAACGCCATTCGTGTGAGACACATTTAGTTGGCCATATAATTAATTAACCATAAAGTAAAATAGTAAACATAATTTAGTATTTTTTAGTAATAAAGAAAGAAATAAAATGTTAATGTTTTCTTATATTTACACGAGTACTACACATAGAATAAAACTAATTTTATCCAAAGATTTTATTGCGTTTAATTTGAAGTATTTAAATTACTTTTATTAAATGTCTTCAAGTTTTAATTAAAAGTTGACGGTAGCCTTCGCTAGCAATATGAAGCTGATATCATAACATCAGGACGTCAAACCACTCAGTCCCTTCGGTGACCGTGGATGCTAAAGTAAAGTGTTCAAAACGTTAGGAATGAAAAAAAATTAAAGACCATAAAATAGGTAAAATTAGTATTTATTCGCTACGTAATTGTAACGACATATCGTACATAATATTTCCCACAAAGCTTTGTTAAAAATAATACGAGTACTAGACGTTGCCGAAAGTCATGAAAACGGGTCGCATTTAGAATGTGACGTGGTTAAGCACATCCGCTGTTTTTCAGTGTGGACCGTTTCGTCTCTTTCCAATAGGTTGAGCAGTGGTTTGTCTTAGAAAAAATTAAAATAAATGATTACAGTATGATATAACAAAATTATTAACTCAAGACTAGACTAAACTCTATATGTGAGCAAGAATAATATAGTGTTGTAATTTATTTAATTATAATTTACCGCAAGGAAGCGAATAAATTGGTGACAGTGATATGTACGTATAATATACAAGACTTGTGTCCTTATTCTTAACTTCAAATCTAAACAACAATAAAATACTGCGATATTTTTAACTTTTGATTTTTTTTTACTATTTACCGTGTAGAGCCGTGGTAGCTCAGATGGTTAACGCTCGCTGTAAATATAACAGAACGCGAGTAACCCGGGTTAGATCCCCGCTGGCACCAATGAAATTGTTAATTATTGCAATTTTAACTGCTGATTTACCACGTGCTCGGCGGTGAAGGAAAACATCGTGAGGAAACCTGCATGTCTGAGGAATAAGAAAAAAAATTATTTCGAAGACATGTGAAGTTCGCCAACACGCATTAGGGCAGCGCGGCGAACACTTTCTTGCCCTAAAACCCTCTCAGAAATGAGGGGAGGCCTACCGTGTAGTGGTGGTTTAAGAATATCCACTACCTCATATCATCCCGTGGGTGTCGTAAGAGACGACAGATGGAAACAAATCAGGAGATGGGCAGCAGCGGATTCCTGATAACGACTAAATACAAAACCTTGCGGTTGCCAACCCTCTCGCCAAGCGTGGCAACTATAAAAATATTCCCCCTATGGGCAATCTATAGGGGAGGCCTATGTACAGTAGGGCACTTAACAGGTTGTAATAGCAACGGTAAAATTTAAATAGCTATGCCAGGATGATTTACGAAAAACCCTTAACTAAATAAAATCCTCAACTTGATATTATCATGTATGGAATATTTCTGGTAACTTAATTATAAAGTATACAAACCAATTTTAAGTGAAACGCTGTTTAGCATAAACATCATTTAGGCGTAACTTAAACACAAAAGACAAATGAAAAGGACATACGACAACCGCTTGTCTCTGTCATGCTTGAGTTGTGTCTTAATAATTGTTTTTGAAATGTACATTATTGTTTTATTGGACTGTGGTAAAAAGAATAATTAATTCTATTTATTAAATAAGGCTGACAAAAGAGCACACAGACCACTTGACACACACTTCATCATCATCATCATCATCATTACAGCCCTTCACAAGTCCACTGCTGAACATAGGCCTCCCCCAAGTAATGCCACAAAGCACGGTCCTGAGCCACCTGCATCCATCGACTTCCTGCATGTCTTACCAGGTCGTCACTCCATCTAGTGGGGGTCTCCCTACACTACGCCTACCGGTACGAGGCTGTTACTACTAAAAATTACTACGAAAAATCACCATGTTCATTACCATTACTACAGACATCACATGTCCAGTGCTAAACGTATACCTCCCCCAAGGAATGCCACAAAGCACGATCCTAAGCTACTTGCATCCATCGACTTTTTGTATTACCAGGTCGTCACTACATCTAGTGGGGGGTCGCCCTACACTTCGGCTATCGGCACGAGGCTGCCACTCGAGAACCTTTCCTGTCGGTTATCGGTTCTTCGAGCTATATGGTCGGTCCATTGCCACTTCAGCTTACTAATCCTCATGTTATGAAAGTTCAATCACCGCCAAGCATTCTAGCCTTCTTTTCATAAAGTCGGTTGCTGGTGTCCATTAACTGCAAAAGCCACTTACCATCAGGTTACCATCGGTTGAGTTCGTTTTGACTTCAGATTTATAAAAGAAATGTCTCCTCTGAGCCAATTAACATGTTTCCATTCAATTGTGATACTAACAATAACAATTATGTTTGAGAAGCCAGTTTTTTTCCGTGGTAGAGCTATGCTGTAGTTATATTAGTAGTATAGGTGTAGCAAGAATGGGTCTTCTCGACCGGTGAAGGACCACGCTCTCACAGAATACTAGCGTAAAATAGCAGCTTAACGCTGCTGTTTCGTTTGGTGAGTGTCGAGAACGAGAGACCATTTTAATCGGAAACGAGGCATTCCCATCTTAGTTCTCACGGGTGAAAACATATCTGCATTTTGATTCGTAATCTTTATCCTAATCTGCTAATTTAGCTTTTTCTATATATATATACATTTTTCA
>CAJQZP010001641.1:2780000-3067500 GCA_907164705.1 Parnassius apollo | reverse complement strand
ACATTTCTGCGAACGTTACTTTCATGGTGACTTATTTGAACACGTATGGTTACCGTTACAGACTACTAAAGTCTACTGCTGAACTTAGGCCAAAGGTAGTTGCCTCATAAGGTGGAATTATTTTATAGGATAGGGTGACAAGCGAGCACACAGTCCACCTGATTTTAAGTGGTTGCTGTGCCCATAGACATCCACATCTATCCTCGATTACGAATCAAAATTCAAATGCGTTGTCACCCGTGAGGACTAAGATGAAATGCCTCGTTTCCAGTAAAAGGGGTATCTGGTTCTCTACACTCACCATACGAAACACAGAGATTAGCTACTATTTTACGCTGGTATTCTGTGAGAGCGTGGTCCTTCCACGGTCGAGCCGACCCATTCGTGCTACAACTATACTACTAATATAACTGCAGCATGGCTCTACCACGTATAATGCTCGTGCTTTCGTACTTCTTTTGCCATATCCATCCCTTTTTGGCTACCACCAGTGATTTCTCCGAACCGATACGACTTAGCTACCAGACTGGCAACATATTGAAGATGAGCCAAGTTAAGAGTACTCTCAGCGACGATCATGTGTATATATGGCGAAGCGTCGTATCTTTGGTAACGTGGCAACCATTGCTGTTTGGAGGATTATCAAAAAAACATCAACGGGGAGCGTACCAAATCCTAAAAATACGTAAATGACCATGTTCTGAAGTGAACATTTATAGATTGGGAAAGAGGAATATGTTTAAATAATTTAATAAATACACGGCACTTACATCATTCCATGTATATGTTAAAAGTTAAAGTTACAGCCTATATACGTCCCATTGCTAGGCACAGGCCTCCTCTCATTTCTGAGAGAGTTTCATGACTAGCTGCTGCGCTGCCCCAATGCCTGTCGTCGAACTTTACATGTATTCGAATTTTTTTCAGACATCTGGTTTCCTTACAATGTTTTTCTTCACCTCCGAGCACGTGGTAAATCAGTACTTAAAATTGCAAACAACAATTTCATTGGTACCGGCGGGGATCGAACCCGGGTTGTTCGCGTACTGTGAAATATACAGCGAGCCCTAACCATCTGAGCTGCCACGGTTCTTTTGTATATGTAATGTTTTTAATACTTTTTTTACAATTTTGTGTCAGTGAAAGGGAATCTATCACCTCATTTTACCTTATGGCTGTCGTAAGAGTTTAGGGAGTGACACAAGAGATGGGAAACATCATCTTCCTGATAACAACTCAAAACAATGAAAAAATGCGGACTTTGATGTAGTAATGATGATGAAAGCCAGTACCTGTGTACAGTTCCTTGGCGCGGCTCTCCTCCAGCACCATGTCAGCGAAATTCCAGCGCGCGCCCTCTAGGAACAGCCCGCGAACACAACACCCATCTTCCGGCCTCTTTATAGGCGGACTTGCCAGGGGCTGTGGCAAGGTTTTCTAATTTATTATATATATATATATATATAAAATTTATTCGCATAATATTGAAATATATACTAATTTAAAGAAAATAAAAAAAACTAATGACTTAAATTAACACATGGTATAGTGCCAAGAACGCTGGATATGTTTTTTTGCTGAATTGCTATACTTAGCCTTGAGCGAGAAAAGAACCCTCCCTCTTATCACCAGCAGCGACGACCAGTCGCTGATAGAGTTCCTTTAGGAACTTCACTGCACGTGGACCCCACGGACCGATAGTTTCTACAGCAAATGGCACAAATGTGTAAGTCATCTCTTAGAGACTTGTTAATTACATTATTATTATTATTTAATCTTTATGGAACCGCACAAACGTTATAGGATCAAAACGCGGACTTAATGCTAAAAGCGTTCTCTGTCAATAATGGTAATTAATAATTTGCAATGTAATTATTATAAAATCCGTACTACCTACATCTATCTTCATTTTTTCATAATATATCGCTCAAAGCACACACTACGCAACAGGACGACGTAAAATTAAAACGGGAAATAACCGTAATGAAAATAAGAAGCAACTGGGTTGTCGTAAAGAAACAGGCAAATATATGATAAACATAATGAAGTTAGTATATTCTGACCTATCTACTTACAGTAATAGTGATTACAAACATGTAGGTGGATAGCATACGACGCGCGGCGAAGTGGGGGCGTAATTAGAATTTGAGGTGAGGCTCATAAGTGTGGTAGATGAAACAGTTGTAATTGTAGTAATAGTTGTACTTGGTCCGTACGTTACTCACTAGAGGGCGCACTGAAAACCTGGATGACAAACGAGCACACGATCCACCTGATGGTAAGTAGATGCTGTGGCCCAGAAACATATACATTTGTCCTCAATTAAGAATCAAAATTCAGATGCGTTGTCACCCCTGAAAACTTAGATTAATACCCCATTTTCGGTAAAAAGGATCTCCGGTTCTCCGTTAAGACACAGCAGCATTAAGCTGCTATTTTACGCTGGTACGTTGTGAGAGCGTGGTCCTACCCCGGTCGAGCCGATCCATTCGTGCTGCAACCATAATATAGCTGCACTTAATTATGCTGAGTGCAGTCCTTTTATAGCAGACCTGCACACATAAAACTTATGATTGCGTTGCTTTAATTTTATTTAGAAGTAGGTACCGTGTATAATTTAGTGTTATTTAATTTTTAATATAATCATCATCATCATCATTACAGCCCTTCACAAGTCCACTGCTGAACATAGGCCTCCCCCAAGTAATGCCACAAAGCACGGTCCTGAGCCGCCTGCATCCATTGACTTCCTGCATATCTTACCAGCTCGTCACTCCATTTAGTGGGGGGTCGCCCTACACTACGCCTACCGGTACGAGGCTGCCACTCGAGAACCTTTCTTCCCCATCGGTTATCGGTTCTTCGAGCTATATGGCCGGCCCATTGCCACTTCAGCTTACTAATCCGTTGGGCTATGTCGGTCATTCTGGTTTTACTGCGGATATCCTCATTTCTGAGTCTATCACGCAGAGAAACTCCGAGCATAGCCCTCTCCATAGCTCGCTGAGCGACCTTGAGCGTCCTCATACGGCCAGCAGTGAAGGACCACGTCACAGATCCGTAAGTCATCACTGGCAACACGCACTGGTTGTACAATCTAGTTTTTAGAGATTGAGGTATACCTGACGAAAAGATATGTCGTAATTTCCCGAACGCTGCCCAGCCAAGTTGAATCCGTCGATTGACCTCTCGGTCGAAGTTGGACTTACCTAGTCGGACTATTTGTCCCAGGTAAACGTACTCGTCAACAACTTCGAGCATAGTGCTCCCAACAACTACCGGCATAGGTGTGACATGGACATTAAACATGATCTTTGTTTTGTCCATGTTCATCTTAAGACCTATCCGTTGGGAGGCACTATTGAGGTCATTGAGCATAGTGCTTAAGTCCTCCAGCGATTCTGCCATAAGGACTATATCCTCGGCAAATCGAAGGTGAGTGATGTACTCGCCATGCCGTTAGTAGCTTGAAAACGTCTTCCGCAACGCAACGGTGAAGAGTTTCAGGGATATAACGTCACCATTTCTTACACCTCTCTGCAGTTGGATAGGTTTCGTGCTCTGGTTCTGTACTCGGATGGCCATCGTAGCCTTACTGTACAAACACTTCAGCAATTCGATATACCGACAGTCAACTTGGCACCGCTGAAGGGACTGTAGCACCGCCCAAATTTCGACGGAATCAAAGGCTTTCTCATAGTCCACATACGCCAAGCAAAGTGGCAGATTGTACTCTTCAGTCTTCTGTACAATCTGCCGCAGGGTATGTATGTGGTCTATGGTACTGAAGCCTTTTCGGAAACCGGCTTGTTCGGGAGGCTGGAAGTCGTCGAGTCTGCGTGCGAGACGATTCGTAATGACTCTCAAAAATAGCATGTAAACGCGGCTCAGAAGGGAAATCGGTCTGTAGTTCTTCAAGAGAGCGTTGTCGCCTTTCTTAAAGAACAAGACTACCGCGCTTCTGCTCCACGCCTCCGGAGTAGTGCCACCATGGAGAACGGAATTGAAGAGCTTCTGAAGGACTTCAAGTACCGGTGTTCCACCCGCTTTCAGAAGCTCCGCTGTAATTCCATCCTCGCGTGGGGCCCTGCCGTTTTAAGGTGCTGGAGAGCCATTCTAATCTCGCTTAGACTGACGTCCGGGATATCATCGGAATAGTGTCGGAAAAGACTTGCTCTTGGATCGTTACTCACACTTGAGTGTGGCTCCAACGATGATGTGTGCAGCTGCCCATAGAACCTCTCAATCTCACTCAAAATCTCAGCTGTCCCGGAAATGATGCTGCCACACTCAGTCTTCAGCTTTGACAGTTGGCTCTTACTGGCAGACAGATCTCTGGCAAAGACTTTGGAGCTCTGGTTCCGCTCGATCGCTTATTTAATACGAGCGGTATTAAAGTTGCGTAAGTCTCGCCGCATGCATTTGGAGATCTGTCTGTTCAGTTACCTGTATGCTGTCAAATCTGTTGACGATTGCAGCCTCATCTCCCGTCTAATAGCCATGAGATTAAGAGAGTTTTTGTGTTCTTCTGCGGCGGGTCTCGCAGAACTTAGCTCCGACCGCATGGACAGTTTCCACGAGCTTGTCATTCATATCGTCCACTGCATTGCAATCTTGTAGGCACTGAAAGCGGTTACGTAACTCGAGCTGAAAGGTTTCGGGATTCTGGATTACAGCACGAGGGGGACGGAGCGTTGACTTCATTAGACGAGTCCTCTCCAACTTAACGTTTAGGTTCAGTGTTCCTCTAACCATTCGGTGATCGCTGCCAGTTTTCACCCTTACGATCACTGAGACATCACTGAACAATTGCCGTCTGGTCGTCATAATGAAGTCAATCTCATTTTTTGTCGAACCATCGGGGCTTGACCAGGTCCACTTTCTGTGGGGCCGCTTCTGGAAGAAAGAGTTCATCATAAAGAGTCCCTCTTTCTCCATAAAGTCGGCCAGCTGCTGGCCCCTTCGGTTCCGTTGCCCTACTCCAAATTTCCCTAACTTCAGCTCACCGTTTTCTCCTGTGCCTAGTTTTGCGTTGAAGTCTCCAATCAACACCGTGTAGTGGGTTTTGGAGGAATGCATGGCTTTGGAAATATCCTCATACATTTCCTCCACTTCCTCATGGGATGTACCGAGGTTGTTGCGTAAACCTGTATGACCTTCAGCGAATACCGTTTGGTGATTCTGAGTATCGGGTACGCGACCCTAGTCGACACACTCCCAATCTTTAGAACGTTGTTGACGAGAGACTTGTGGACGATAAATCCCACACCTCCTTGGGACAGATGGTCGCCCTCCCGGTGACAGAACAAGTTGCCGGATTCGAGAATCACCGTGTCCTCCCCCTCTCTTCGGATCTCGGATAATCCTATAATATTCCAGCGCAACTTGTCTATCTCTTCTTTCAGATCCAGGATCTTCTCGTCAGTCCGCAGGGTTTTTTTTTGTCGTACAGTTGCTGTTATCAGGAAGATACTGCTGCTTATCTCCTGCCTGTTTCCCTCTGTCGCCTTTTACGACACCCACGGGAAGATATGGGGTAGTGGATATTCTTAACCGCCACTACACGACAATATCATCAAAAACCATTTATTTTATAAACCACGCATTACACAAGTATTTTTGTGCTTACTTAAAAGAGAGAGAGAGAGAGAGAGAGAGAGTAGTTTTAATAAGAGTATTAATTTAATAGCATTACTAGTATTTTTAAAGAAGGTATTTTATAAAAGGCTTTTATGAAAGAGCTATGCTTAATGTACTGCTGGTACTTAAATTGAAGCTATGTTCTAAGCACTGATTTTCCACGAGCTTAGTAGTGAAGGAAAAGATTGTGAAGTTTTTAAAGACATGTACAGTCTCCACCATTCCATCAAATTTGATAAACCACAAATCCTCGTAAAAGAACACCGATTCCTACCAAAGAAGATACGCGAGTCTATTGAAATTAAAAACATTCATATTTCAATAGAGAAGATGTTTGGGTGCTGCCATCTGTTTGGGATCCTATAATTAACAAAATTAAATCGAAACCCAAGCATACCACTGTAACACTTCAAGATACTGTAAGCTCGTTCTGCGTACCTATATCGGACCAAAAATTAATATTAAAAATCTGAAGGTAGCCGGGCTAACTATGACATTGGGACGTCAAATATCTCAGTCAATTAGAAGAAGAATTAAAAATATGTTAATTAAAGGCGATAAAATCCGTAAAAATAGTTTTATTCAACATGTGAAGTCCAGTCAACAAACATGTGTTGAAGCACCTTCTTTCAAATCACCTCAAGTAATAGGAAGCCTGTGCCAATGTGTGAGGCGTTTATAGCTTGTAACTGTTCTTTACTTTAAAGAGCCTACACGACTCTTTTTTTAGTGTACGGTTCGTAAAAATGTCTAGCGAGAGTTATTTTCAGTGTCTATATGCTTGGCGGATAGTTCGTAGAAAAACGCACGTAGACATCAAGATGATGTGTATAGAATTCAGAATTATGTCGCACATATAATTTACACTGGACATATTTTTTTACCAGTTCCATATAATGTACTTCGTAGAGTCTCTCTACACATCTACATTTTCCAATGCAAATTGGTTAAAAGTTGATACAAACTTTCCTTGATGTTTTTTTTATATAAACGCAAAAAAGTAGTACTTTATGGCTTTATATTTTTATGATTCCGACATTTGTGGTGGTTTACAACAACCCTTTACAACGTTTTATTATAAAATCCTAAGCAAATGGTGACATCTAATCATAACTCAATTTATGGGGAAATTTATATACACTTCTACAACAAAACTCCCAAAAAATGTTTAATCTTTGTAAATCAACAAGTTGAAAAAAAAATTTTAAAGAAAAACTGTGCCAAACGGGTTTGTACTTATGATATTAAGAAATACGTGAATAAAAATAACCCCCGGAAATGAGGTAATCGCTACCATGCTGGTTATTTTATATAAGTTTTTCAAATAAATAATAAATTTAAATAATTTTAAAATAAAAACAACCCCGTTGGGTTTCTTACTAATTCTTCCCAGGACATATGTATTTTCCGAACCAGTGGTAAATAAAATAATGAGTATTATGTAAAAGTAAAGTAAAGTTACAGTCTATATACGTCCCACAGCTGGGCACAGGCCTCCCATCATTTCTAAGAGGGTTTTAGGGCAAGAAAGTATACTGCGCTGCCCCAATGCGTGTTGGAGAACTTCACATGTCATCGAAATATTTTTTTCTGTCTTTTCTTTTTGAAAAAAATGTAATTCACAATTTCATTGGTGCCGGCAGGGATCAATCCCGGGTTACTCGCCAACTATGATATTTACAGCGAGCGTTAACCATCTGAGCTACCACGGCTCGTATAAGTATTACTTTGAATAGTTGAATACTCAAAGAAGTATTATATAACCTATATTAAATAAAAATTATTCAGTTCTATTCTATTCCATTATATTCTATTGTATTCTATTCCTAAGAAAACACTTATTTCCTTGATAGGTGTTGTCTTACGAGAATTTATAGTTTATCAAAGGTTTTAATGCCGTAATAAAGAGTTTAGTATCGGTGACAATCCTGAGCATATTCACAGTCTGCGAACTTCCCGGAATTCCCGTAATTCGTTAGTAAAGCTAAATCCAAGCCCGAGCAATGAACAAACACAAGTTCGTGATACCAGTTTCTCGACTCAATAGAGTCAGTAATAATATATATATATTATATAATCAGTATATTCGTGAGAAATTTATATTATATGATATTACAACAAAGTCCCAGAAAATATACAAGGTCTCTCTATTACCAAGTTTTATATTTCATTAAACAAACCCGTATAAAAAGGACTACTATATCATAGGTAAATGAATACATGTTTGATAATAACCCCCGGGAACTGGGTATTCGCTTCTATGTTGTTTTTTTATAACATTGTGTGACAAACGAGCACACAGTTCACCTGATGGTAAGTGGATGTTGTGGCCCATAGACATCCACGTTTATCCTCAATTAAAGACCGAAATCCAAATGCGTTGTCACCCCTTAGGCCTGAAATGGAATGTCTCGGTTCCAGTAATAAGGTTTTTTGTTCTCTACACAGCACATTAAGCTGCTATGTTAAGCTGGTATTCTGTGAGAGCGTGGTCCTGCCTCGGTCAAGCCGACCCATTCGTGCCACAATTATAATAAAGCTGCAGCGTGGCTCTACCATGTAAAATAAGTTTTAAATTAAATAAGTTTTTTAAGTAGTTTGTGCAACCTATATTTAATTGAAAATTTTACTTTGATAAAAAAATCGCTGAGTTTTTTGCTGGTTCTTTCCAGGACTCTTTTAACTGGAAAGAAGGTGTTCTATCTCAATTCTCCGTGGTGACAACTCACTTACATTTAGATTCCTAGTCGAGAATAGATATAGATGCCTGTATGCCACAGCATCCACTTACCATCACGTGGACTCCAAGACCGTTTGTTATTTTCGTTTAATAAAAAAATCTTCGACTAAGAATAGAAATGTAAATTCCTTGCCACTTTTGAGGATTTTAACAGAAGGATTTGTTACCGGTAAAAAAGGGTCTTCAGTTCTCTACACGATATCTCAAACATAGCAGCATTATGCTACTATTTTACGCAGGTATTTTATGAGAGTATGGTCCTTCCTCAATCGGGCCTACTTATTTGTACTACAAGCATAATAAGCCTGCAGCGTGACTCTACCGTGTCAAACCTCACCTTAGAAAAGACCCGTGGTTATTAAAAGCTAATGAATAAAAATACCTATAAGTAAACGAAATAGTAAAGTAAACAAACCTCAAATGCATAAGAAATTGTATCAATAGCGATGACGTGTTTCCTCGCGTAGTTTTGCAAAGCGCCAGTGATGAACGCCTGCGGGAAGTAGAAGCCAGAGATCCAAAACACTTTTGGAATTCCACCTTCAGCCCACTGCTGCATGAACTGCACGCGTTTACATAAATCCTTAACCCAGGCACCTTAATCCAGAATAAATATACAAATTAACAAAAGGACATCACGAAATCCACGTCAACCTTTTTTTTTTTCTTTTTATAAATGTCTACGCATACCCGCCTCGTGTGGTCAAGGACGGATTTTGTCGGACTCGCACCGACTAAAACTCTACGGTTTTCCACCTTCACCGCATATTGGCAGGGCCACGAGAATAATCTACGTCAACCTAGCGAAACATTTTTTGTTCATCATGTTTCTGTGAAAAAAATATCCCACTGGTGTTTTTGTTGGTTCGTCCCCGCACATAAGATTTTTTTGAAGTAGGTATTTAATTTAATAAATATATTGTTACTTATATATACACAGTATTGTACATACACGATACTTAACAAATTTTAGTATGTCGAATTTATAGAGGATATACAGTTACGTCTACTCAATAATGAAATTGGTGTTTTTTTATTTCCTGAACATATTGCACAATTTATAAATTACTTATTATTATTAAAAACAAGTAAGTTTAATTCGGTTTATATGCAATAAATATAATATATGATTTTTGTTTAAGTTTGTGGTTATTAAAATTAATAATATGTTAAAGTATGAATATATTTTCTGTTGAACTGTACTTGGGTTAGAAAGGTGGAACAACAATCAAAAAGTGAATTACGATTATCCACCCCGTCTAGGGTGGATAAACGAGCACGCGATTCCGAGTATCACCCTAGGGTGGATTTCTTAGGTTGGATAAATGAAATAACCCCAGATTTTCATTCAGTTGAATATTATCTTCTTATTTCATATAAAATCCTCGTCAACCCTTATCAGAAAATTCTTTAAAATAAACCCAAATTTAAAATTCAGTGCATATCTGAAGTGACTTCCCATTTAAACCAAATTCCATGTTATAATTATGTATGTAAACCAAAACGATCTTACCTAAGGGCTTAAGTGAAGGATAAGCCTTGGAACTCCACATTGTTGGGACCGCTTGCCGTGTGAGGCCCCCTGCCATATTCTCTAACGCCTCTGACATTACGACAAGCCCTTTCAAAGCTTTCAGCAAATCCCTGTTAAAATTAATCGCTAACAGATTTTCATCAGATATACAAACATACACATATACGGTAGACGGATGTCAGAAAATCTATTGCAGTAAACTATTGAAAGATATGCAAAAGTAGTGGTAACGTAAGAATCTCCTGTACCCCATATCGTCCCGTGGATGTCTTAAAGAGTCGACAGAGGGATACTGAAACGGGAGTTGGGCAATAGCATTTTCCTGACAACAACACAGAATTAAAAACTGCGTTGACAACCCGCCTGCCGACGATGGCAAAATTATTTGCCCAGCAGTGGGGTTTTATAGGCTGTTATGCATGTATGGAATGGTTTAAAAGTAATAATATATAATAATAATAAAGAAGTATAAAAAGCTTAATATCGATATCGACTGTCAATTAATACAGGTCACCTAATTGTAAATAGATGCTACGGCGCGTAGACATCTGCATCCATCCTAGATTAACAATCAAAATGAAGATGCGTTGTACACCTGAGTAAGTGTTGTTTTACGTGGTAGAGTCACGCTTCAGCTATATTGCAGTTATAGCACGAATGAGTCGGCTCAACCAGGGCAGGACCACGCTATCACAGAACACTAGCGTAAAATAGCAGCGTAATGTTGCTGTGTTTTGTATGGTGAGTGTAGTGAACCGGCAACCCTTTTCACTGGATAAGAGGCTTTCCATTTTCGCTCTCAGGGGTGACAACGCCATTTGCATTTTGATCCTTAGTTAAATGTCTATGTCTATGGGCCACAGCATTTAGTTACCTTCAGGTGGACTGTGTGCTTATTTGCCACCTAATGCTTTAAAAAAAAACTAAGATAAAATGCCTCGTTACCATTAAAAGCGATCACTGGTTCTCCACACTCTCTATATAAAACACAGTAGCATTATGTTGCTGTTTTATTCCAGTATCCTGTGCATGTGTGCATGGTCCTTCCCTGGTTGAGTCTACCGATGCAACCACAATGTAGCTTCAGCGTGGCGCTATTGCTTTATAAATCTTATTAGCTTTGTAATTAGGGTATCCGTAATAGAACCAGAGTAACCGACATAACCGACCATATAGCTAGAAGAACATACACACTCGTACACCCTTGGGAGAACAAAGATTGTCGAGTGGCAACTTCGTATCCGTAAGCAAAGTGTAGGGAGGCCCTACTAGGAGTGATGACTTGGTAAGAGACACAGGAAGTCGATGCAGGTGACTCAAGACCATGCTTTTTAACATTCATTGGGGAAGTCCATGTTTAGCAGTGGCTTGTGGTGGGCTGATATTAAAGGTGGTAGGAATTACATCACTCACATCCGCTCAATAAAATAAAAAGATGTGTCTTACCTATTTTAAAGAGCACCTCCCGCCCTCCCTCATTTGCGTGCACTTATCCTGTCTCCACTAATCCCATCACCACTACTCCCAACACCACTACTCTAGAAAAGACACACTATCGACGATAATATGTGTTTCGTCTCTACACGAGGCATCTTCAGGTGATGTAGACTCTGCGGTGCTAATCGATAAACTTTTTCAGTGAATATGAGTATGTCTTTTGTTCTAAATTAATTTTCTCTTTATATATATATTTGTAGTACTCAAACTTTTAAAAACTTACTTCAGAGTGTGGTCGATCACGGTCAACAATTTGTTATATCGTTTTGCCTCTTGTATCAGTACAGCATTCAAAGACTCCTTGTATGATACGGGATAACTAAAAAGGCAAATGAATACAATTAGACCTTCTCTTCGTCAGGCTGTTCTGAGCAATCTGTGAAGCAGACGTCCACCGACGGACAGTTCCTCTCTTACCAATCCTGTACGTTCCATCTTTGGGCGGTTCACTGCGGTTAACACCCGTCCAAGGTTGTTAGGGACCGATAGGGACTGATAGGAAGCAGGGACTTTAGGGGCATTGTGGACCAACAGTCCCCTTCTTATAAGATGAAGAGAACACAGCGCCGTTATGGGAAGTATTTCTTCTACTACTTACTTCTTAAGTTTACGCGAACACTACACTTTTAAATTTCGTATCGTAATAACTTTTAAAATAAAGTTTTTACGATTTCAGTTTCATTTAAAAGGACTTGTTTTTCTAGTTGATAGGACTTTTTTGCTGCCTAGTATAATCACAGAATGTCAATTGTTCCATTTTAGTCCGCAGAAGTGACAACACATCCGTTGTCTGTGTATCATCGACACAACACATTTTTTGACACGCTTTTATTAGCTTCACGTGTATCTATTTATCAATATGTAACGTAATTTTGAACGAAATTTTCATCAACTTGTAGACGGCCGATTTATTTCAAGATTTGCACTCATGGAAACCAATAACGATACAATAATTTCGGTTTAAAGAAATTTATTTCTCATGAGAACATACAATGGTTCACTTATAATCAGATACAAAGTAATTATTATACTAAAGTAATATTATCACATCTACCTCTAGTGGTGGAAGTGTTTTGGTTTTAGGTTATTTACTTATAAATATTAGGTACCATGTATTAAAAAAATTGGTTGACCTTGCAGGCTATCCCTGGAACTTCCCGCTAATTTCAAATGTAAACGCTACAAATCTCACCAAATGATATTGCAAAATCTCGAAGTAATGTTAAAAAAAAAACGTTTTTTTTTTTCAAATTCTTTCTTCTTCGATATCTCACAAACGAATGAAGCGATTTTTATTTTCCAAACGGCATTTGACGTCATTTTTTAAGACTAAGAGCTGATTAATTTTTGAAATCGATCGGTTTCATTAAAAGTGCCATTTAAAAGTTAGTAAAAACAGTTTTTAAAAATTTTTATGAGATTTTAAAGGACACACGCACGTACGCACACACGCACACACACAACACACACACACGCGCGCACAAACTCACACACACAGACACACACACACACACACACACACACACACACACACACACACACACACACACACACACACACACACACACACACACACACACACACACAGACGCACACACACACACACACAGACGCAGACGCACGCGCGCGCACGCACGCACGCACGCACGCACGAACGCACGCACGCACGCACGCACGCACGCACGCACGCACGCACGCACCCACTCACGCACGTACGAACGCATGCACGCACGGACGCACGCACTTGAATTTGTTTTTAATTTTCTTACCGGGAATTTAAAAAGTTTACACTATGCGTTCTTATTTGCTAAGTTTATTTTTAAACAATTTCATATTATAGCGATTTTTATGTCATCTGGTATTTATTTAACAGCTGAGTTCCCTCAAACAACAGCGTTTTTTTGCCATAATTAGTTCCTGCATTTATTTGTTGTAGTTAATCACATAATCCTCGTATCCTGATCAGGAATCAGGATACACATATTGTGATTAACCAGGATAAAATAAAATAATTACACGATATATACTAGTTGAACTTATATGTGTGTATTACTTTAATGGAATTTTGTAATTCAATTTTAACTCACATTTAGAAGTCTGTTGATTTGAAATTTTGCACGCTTTATGAATCGATGGTAATACAATATATTCACAACTTGATTCTAGTATTCTCACCAGAATCATTACAGCTATTTAAAGTTTTTTTTTACACTAATATTATTCTTTCGAAGTTGGTTGCAGGTTGTAGGTGTCCATGTGCTACAGTAATCACTTATCAGCAGCTGCTTTAATCGTCAAGCTTTGCAGTGTTAGATGTTTCGAACTTCTGAGGCTTTGCCTGCTTAGGTTCTATTACTTTTGTCTTATTTAGATTTTATTAAATAATCATTAATGACCATTTTTATTAACCTTTCGAGTGGATTCCTACGGGTCTGAGACGTGGTCCTTCACTGCTAGCCGTATTAGTAAACTCAAAGTTGCTCTGCGAGCTATGGAGATGGCTATTCTTGAAGTTTTTCTGCGTGATAAACTTAGGAATGAGGATATCCGCAGTAGAACTAGAGAGACCGACATAGCCCAATGGATTAGAAACTGAAGTGGCAATGGGCTGGCAATACAGCTCGAAGAACCGACAACCGATGGGGAAAAAAGGTTCTCGAGTGGCAGCCTCGTACCCGTAGGCATAGCGTGGGGCGACCTCCCACTAGATGGAGTGATGACCTGGTAAGATATGCAGGAAGTCGATGGATGCAGGTGGCTTAGGACCATGCTTTGTGGCATTCCTTGGGGAAGGCCTATGTTCAGTAGTGGACTTGTGAAGGGCTGTAATACTGAGTGTTGAATGATGATGATGATGATCAACTTTTCGACTTCAGGAAAAAATATACTGCAAGTTTTCGGATAAAATATAGCCTAGAAAACTCCTAGTATTTCTCTATGTCTATTCGTGACGTTTCATCGTAGGCGGTTCAGCCGTTCCGATGATTAGCCGGGACAGACAGATAGACGGACAGACGGACGGACAATTTTTTTAAAAAATTGTTCTTTATATCTTAATGGTACGCCGATAAGATTTATTTTAGAATTAGTTTTGATATTACATACGGGTACTTCAAATTGATTTACATTTATGTATGTATGTGACTTCCTGCATATCTTACCAGGTCGTCACTCCATCTAGTGGGGTTCGCCCTACACTACGCCTACCGATACCAGGCTGCCCCTCGAGAACCTTTCTTCCCCATCGGTTATCGGTTCTTCGAGCTATATGGCCGGCCCATTGCCATTTCAGCTTACTAATCCGCTAGGCTATGTCAGTCACTCTGGTTTTAATGCGGATATTCTCATTTCTGAGTCTATCACGCAGAGAAACTCCGAGCATAGCTCTCTCCATAGCTCGCTGAGCGACCTTGAGCGTCCTCATACGGCCAGCAGTGAAGTACCACGTCTCAGATACGTAAGTCATCACTGGCGACACGCACTGGTTGTACACTTTAGTTTTCAGAGATTAAGCTATATACCTGACGAGAAAATGTGTCGTAATTTCCCGAACGCTGCCCAGCCGAGTTGAATTCGTCGATCGACCGCTCGGTCGAAGTTGGACTTACCTAGTCGGACTATTTGACTTAGGTAAACGTACTCGTCAACAACTTCGAGCATAGTGCTCCCAAAAACTCCCGGCACAGGTGTGACATGGACATTAAACATGATCTTTTGTATTAGACTATCCGTTGGGAGACACCATTGAGGTCATTGAGCATAGTGCTAAGGTCCTCCAGCGATTCTGCCATAAGGACTATACCGTCGGCAAATCGAAGGTGAGTGATGTACTCGCCATTGATGTTAATACCGTATCCTTTCCAGTCCAGTAGCTTGAAAACGTCTTCCAACGCAGCGGTGAAGAGTTTCAGGGATATAACGTCACCCTGTCTTACACCTCTCTGCAGTTGTGGACGGGATATTTGTATAGGTTTCGAGCTCTGGTTCTGTACTCGGATAGCCATCGTAGCCCTACTGTACAAACACTTCAGCACTTCGATATACCGACAGTCAACTTGGCACAGCTAAAGGGACTGTAGCACCGCCCAAATTTCGACGGAATCAAAGGCTTTTTCATAGTCCACATACGCCAGGTAAAGTGGCAGATTGTACTCTTCGGTCTTCTGTACAATCTACCGCAGGGTATGTATGTGGTCTATGGTACTGAAGCCTATTCGGAAACCGGCTTGTTCAGGAGGCTGGAAGTCGTCGAGTCTGTGTGCGAGACGATTCGTAATGACTCTCTAAATCAGCACGTAGACACGGTTCAGAAATGAAATCAGTCTATAGTTCTTCAAGAGAGCGTTGTCGCCTTTCTTAAAGAACAAGACCACCGCACTTCTGCTCCACGCCTCCGGAGTAGTGCCACCATGGAGGACGGAATTGAAGAGCTTCTGAAAGATTTCAAGTACCGGTGTTCCACCCGCTTTCAGAAGCTCCGCTGTAATTCCATCCTCGCCTGGGGCCCTGCCGTTTTTAAGGTGCTGGAGAGCTATTCTAATCTCGCTCAGACTGACGTCCGAGGTATCATCGGAATAGTGACGGATAAGACTTGCTCTTAGATCGTTACTCACACTTGCGTGTAGCTCCAACAATGATGTGTACAGCTGCCCATAGAACCTCTCAATCTCATTCAAATTCTCAGTTGTCCCGGAAACGATGCTGCCACATTCAGTCTTCAGCTTTGACAGTTGGCTCTTTCTGGCAGACAGATCTCTGGCAAAGACTTTGGAGCCCTGGTACCACTCGATCGCTTCTTTAATACGAGCAGTATTAAAGTTGCGTAAGTTTCGCTGCATGTATTTGGAGATTTGTCTGTTTAGTTGCCTGTATGCTATCAAAGCTGTTGACGAATACAGCCTCATCTCCCGTCTAACAACCATGAGATTAAGAGTGTGATGGGAGAGTTTTTGTGTTCTTCTGCGGCGGTTATTGCAGAACTTAGCTCCGACTGCATGGACAATTTCCACGACCTTGTCATTCATATCGCCCACAGCATTGCAATCTTCTAGGCACTGAAAGCGGTTACGTAACTCGAGCTGAAAGGTTTCGGAATTCTGGATTAGAGCACGAGAGGAACGGAGCGTTGACTTCATTATACGAGAACTCTCCAATTTAACGTTTAGGTTCAGTGTGCCTCTAACCATTCGGCGATCGCTGCCAGTTTTCATCTTCGCGACCACCCTTGCGATCACATGAATAACGACGAAAATAAACGGCCCCCAGTCCCCGGCGGCCCCGCTATTCCTGGCTACGTTGGCGGCCATGGTAACGGCGGGGCAGGGGATGCTAAGAATCTTCGGTAGAGGTTCGGTTGCCACCTACGACGACTCGACCTGGCAACATATAACGCACACACCCTGAGCACTGACGAGAAGATACTGGAGCTGGAAGAAGAGGTAGACAAGTTGGCGGATTTATGGATTAGTCCGAAGAGAGGGGGAGGACACGGTAATCCTTGAGTTCGGCAACTTGTTCTATCACCGGGAGGGCGACCATCTGTCCCGAGGAGGTATGGGATTTATCGTCCACAAGTCTCTCGTCAATAACGTTGTAAAGATTGGGAGTGTGTCGACGAGGGTCGCGTACCCGATACTCAGAATCACCAAACGGTATTAGCTGAAAGTCATACAGGTTTACGCAATAACCTCGGCACATGAGGAGGTGGAGGAAATGTATGATGATATTTCCAGAGCCATGCATTCCTCCAAAACCCACTACACGGTGTTGATGGGAGACTTCAACGCAAAACTAGACACAAGAGAAAACGGTGAGCTGAAGTTAGGGAAATTTGGAGTAGGGCAACAGAACCAAAGGGGCCAGCAGCTGGCCGACTTTATGGAGAAAGAGGAACTCTTTATAATGAACTCTTTCTTCCAGAAGCGGTCCCACAGGAAGTGCACGTGGTCGAGCCCCAACATTTCGACAAAAAATGAGATTGAATTCATTATGACGACCAGATTTGATCACTGATCACTGATGTAAAATGACATATGTAGCGGCGCTGTCGTCGCGCCACAAGCGAAATACACCGAAGCTTAAATCACGCTATCAACATTCCGAATCACAGAAAGTATATATAGAACTTCTCCGAACTATCACTCGGAGTGTTGGCCGCTCCCCGGGCAGAACACCTTGTCCGGCGGGAGATCTCCCCTTTTCCTTTCACGGCCACAGTGGTGACCCCGACGTGATCTGAACACGCAACCAAACAACCTTCGGAAACTTCAAGCTTCATCATCGTCATAGAATACCCCACTCATTCGCTCCCGAGCAGATTTAAACTGCAGTCTTCATATCCTGCAAGCCATTTAGCTTCACAAGGTTCATCGCAGCACTGGAATAATAATGCTTCCTGTTCCTTCAAGCTACTCTCTGCGCTATACAGTGTTCGGCACGGCTCTGAGCCTTACTGCTCGCCTCTGCTTCACGGCACTCTCGCAGATTACTTGCCTTCTTCTCGACTCACCGCAGACTACAAGGCAATCTCCTGGCACTTGCACATTCGTCGGCAACGAAGCTGCACTTTCGACCTCCGGTCTGAGCAGGGGAGTGATGTAGCGGCGCTGTCGTCGCGCCACAAGCGAAATACACCGAAGCTTAAATCACGCTATCAACATTCCGAATCATAGACAGTATATATAGAACTTCTCCGAACTATCACTCGGAGTGTTGGCCGCTCCCCGGGCAGAACACCTTGACCGGCGGGAGATCTCCCCTTTTCCTTCCACGGCCACAACATATCATCATTATATTATAATCAAAAAACAAAATTACAAAATCTGGACAAAATAGGTAGCTTTCTAGATATTTCGTAATTACTCTGTAAAAAGTCTGTAGAAAATTCAAAGTGAAACGCATCACACCATCTACCGGAGGGTAAAAAAACCTCAGCGGGATCAGATGATAAATTTTACCAAAGGTACAAAACTTATCTCAGCATTACAAAATTAAATGTTTTTGGAACGAAGTTCCTTATCGCGGGTTGCGAAAGGGGCTAAACGAAAAAAATAAGACCAAAAGTTGTAACGACACTTTTTGCTATAGTTGTGAGCCGTGCGGCGTGCACGTGTTTCTCTGTAAGTCTCTCTCTCTCTCTCTCTCTCTCTCTCTCTCTCTCTCTCATAGAAAGCAAGCCAGTTATTTCGTTTCGTCTTCGTTTCTTTCGTCGCATTGAACAGTATGGTGTCGCGACGATTATTTTTGTTGAGTTTATACAGGTGTTTTGTAGATAACAAATAATAAAAATAATAACAATAATGAATCCTGACAGTGTTTCTGCACAAGTTCCGGATATTGCTGATGGAGTTAGGTAAATAGAGATTTTATACAGGCAATAATGAATGTTTATGTAATTTTAGCAAGTACGTATTATAACCTCTCTTTACTATTGTGCTAACCAAGTCATACGCATTATAATCTCTCCATTACTGTGTGTTTAGTAAGTGTACGCATCATAACTTTAATAAATTTAAAAGCACATTATATTTTAATAGTACAATATCAACGTATACTACGCTGTTGTGTGTACGAAGTCGAGAGTATATATATATATATATATATATATATATATATATAAAGTTAAAGTAAAGTTACAGAATATATACGTCCCGCAGCTGGGCACAGGCCTACCCATTATTTCGGAGAGGGTTTTATTGTAAGGAAGTGACCGCCGCGCTGCCCTAATGCATGTTGGCGAACTTCACATGTCTTTGAAATTATTTTTTCTCTTATTCCGCAGCGCAGGATTCCTCACGATGTTTTCCTTCATCGCCGAGCACGTGGTAAATCAGCACTTAAAATTGCAATTAACAATTTCATTGGTGCCGGCGGGGTTCGAACCCGGGTTACTCGCGTTCTGTTATATTTACAGCGAGCGTTAACCATCTGAGCTACCACGGCTCTTTATATATATATATATATATATATATATATATATATATATATATATATATATATATATATATATATATATATATTATTAAATTGTACTGAGATTAATACATAATTAATAGCTGATAATAATAATTAATTCGTTTCCACGAATTAATTATCCGAATAGTCTAGTATTAGCTAGCAGCGGGATACTACAAGTGACCCCGCCAGAGCCATGACGGCCATAACGGCGGCCGCTCCGTCCGTTTTATACAACCGGGACAAGTATCTACCCGAGCGCCACTGCAGGTGCAATGCGCAGGTGTGCGGTGCACGTGTTGTTTACAATAACAGAGGCGCTGATGCACGTGCAATGGGGCAGGTACCGACATATATATATATTATATATATATATATATATATATATATATATATATATATATATATATATATATATATATATATATATGTGTGTGTGTGTATATGTATAAAGGAACTTCGTTCCATCCGGCTGTCCCTTGACACCTCTCAAGTTTTTTTTTAATTTTCTTGTCAGAGAATTTTTTGACAGAAAAACCCAATAATAACTGTCTTTGTTCTGACTCGTGATTCGAACCCGAGACCTCATGATCAGCCGCCGCACTTACGAGTACTATACCAACGAGGCAGTCATTTTTAATATAAAACTGTGAAAACTTACTTTTCCGATATAAACTGCACATCGAGCTGAGACGGCAGTACTTCTAGAATATCTTTCGCTGCTCTTTCCAGCTTTTCTTCCGTAGAAATTCCTCCGTCGCTACTCACCTCTTTAGGTTGAAGATCACGTAAGGTGTCTAGAAAGAAGTACAAGAAATTATTATTTGACACCACCGATTAATTAGTAACACACAGTTCGCCCTTAAAAATAATCAAGCTGCTAAACATAGGTTATCTCCAATAAATTGAATAAAACTAATTTTAATAAAGATATTAATTTGCAACCTTCCGCTAACTAAATACAATGATGTGTCTTACCTGGATTGAAGAGCACCTCCCGCCCTCCATCAATTGCCTGCACTAATCCCGTCACCACTAGTCCCAGCACCACTACTCCCAACACCACTCACCTAGCGGTCAGCCGCCGTAGAGTCTACATTACCTAGGGATGCCACGTGTAGAAGCGAAACACGTTTCGTATTATCGTCGATGGTGTGTCTTTTCTGGAATAGTGGTGTTGGAAGTAGTGGTGCCAGGTGTAGTGGTGATTTCTGAGTCTATCACGCAGAGAAACTCCGAGCATAGGCCTCTCCATAGCTCGCTGAGCGACCTTGAGCGTCCTCATACGGCCAGCAGTGAAGGACCACGTCTCTGATCCGTAAGTCATCACTGGCAACACGCACTGGTTGTACACTTTAGTTTTCAGAGATTGAGGTACACCTGACGACAAGATGTGTCGTAATTTCCCGAACGCTGCCCAGCCGAGTTGAATCCGTTGATTTCCTCTATATCTTCAAGGTAGTCACTCTATCGAGTGAGGGGCCGCCCACTGGATTCACATTTATTTGTTGTTTGAGCACGATATAAATATGAAACTTAAGGACTTACGAATAAAAAATAATTTTTAAAAATAATAGTGAAATACAAATAATAATAATTTATTGAACAATAATAATACCATTTGTCCCAATGTGACTATGGTCTGAGACTTATAGGTCCCATATTGTGGAATTTATAAAAAAAGTACAAATGACTTTAAAATAAATAAAATAAGAACATCATCAATGTAGTCGAAGTAGTTAAATACTAGTAAGTTAAATACGCATTATCAAGGATAACCCAAAAACTACTGGTCAGATCTTCATATATGGAACCACACGAGAAGCTCGCAGAAACATCGAAATCGGTTCACCCAGTGAAAAATTCTGAGGTAACACACATGAAAAAAAAAACATACAGTCGAATTGAATACCTCATCCTTTTTGAAATCGGTTAAAATCTAATATTATTAAAATAATTTCACATTCTGAAATCCGTCTTTTATTCGCTATGTCTTAACATGTTTACTCGTAAAAGAACAAAGCTCCGACTTCAGAATGTGAAATTACGTTATTCTTTTCAGTTCTTTGAAGTCAACTTTTACTTTTAACCGACTTCAAAAAGGAGGATGTATTCAATTCGACTAATTTTTTTTTATATGTGTTACCTCAGAACTTATCTATGGGCGAACCGATTTTGATGATTCTTTTTTTATCTGAAAACTGATGCTTTTCGTGTGGACCCATATAAATTTATTTAAGATCTGATCAATATTTTTTTAATTTTATCTTTAATAATGTGAATTTAATTGACTTCGATTACTTACTATTGAATCGCTCGTATTTAAGACAGTTGCACAATTTTTTTTTTTAATTTTAACACTTATTTTATTGTTTTTTACCCTTTTGAGTGTACCAAGAACTATCACAAACTCAAAGTAACGACAAGAATTTCGTCTAAATAGTTACTTTACAAACTTCATTGACAAATATATCCCGTAACATATTTTTTTTATCTTACCTCCTCGTTAGGATTTTCTCCTTTATCGTGGAGGCACATACATAAATTTCACAAGGGCAAACATCCATAAACAGAACAATTATTTGTAGGTCACATAAGTACTTGTTCCGTACGGGATTCGAACCCGCGACTCTCAGCGCCACAACTCATTGCTAAGCCACTGCGCCATGGAGCAGTCTACAAAAAAAGAACACATAGTCAAATGGAGAACCTGGTCCTTTTTTATAGCCTCTAGGATAGCCTGATAAAACAATAAACAATTAGAAGACTAACTTAGACAATATTGAGTCTCAGAGACAGCGTAGCTGATGTTGGCGTTGCTGTGCAGTCCGAACAGTGCGGGATCGTCGTTGAGAGGCAACGTGCGGAGGTACTTCGTGTAGTCTTCGATTGTCGCCGACGGTGGTTGCTAAAATTACACGTACAGATGAAGTGCTTATCAAAATAAATGATTATTTTAAATTGTAATACTCCCCTTGACTCATCTGTATTCACAGGTGAGTCTTTAACTATCATAGGGGCTGTCTTATATGCAGAATCACATAGTCTGGAAAGGACTTTTGTTTTCTCAGACTCCCTTAGTTGACTTCAAAGTATTGTATCTAGTCATTTTGACTCTAAAATAATACTAAATATTATTATTAAATTTTAAATATTGGAAATTCTCTGTCTAGCGGCCATAAAAAATGGGCCGAAAATTGTCTTGGCTTGGATTAGCCAAAGAAGCCACAAAATCTGAAGTATAAAAGAATAGAAAATGCTTTTATCAAATTGAAAACCGCATTGTCAAATTTCTCAATTCAAAGGAGTTAGTCTGATAGTGCGATCACAAATCCACTGGCCATGTGGCAATTAAGTAAAGTCCTTCCAACTTTTAGAAGAGGTCAATGTCTATTGTGTAATAGTAGACTACTTATGAGATAATGATGATGGTGATGATGAAACTGATGTTGCTACCTGCTTGTAGGCTCCGCTCTCATCGAAGTAGTATCGTTCACTGAGCACTGCCGGGGTGTAGTAATCTGCCAGCAAGTAGAGCAAGCAGCGTCGATCCCAGTCGTCCGTCACACGGCCGCCATAATTGATATGGCCAGCAGTGTATGTAAGCATCTAAAACACGTTAAGATCTTGATAGTTTCTACTGGAAGTAACCAGACTAATCCGTTAACGACTTTCGACAGAGTCGAAAAAGCGCTGAAGAATGAAGAAATAGCTCTTTATCATATTACTGCTGCTTGGGAGATTGACATCTACAAACATTGACACACGACCACCAGGTGGGGTCAGTCGATGCTCTAAACCATAAAGGCAAAACCAGCGCTGATTCAAACTTTGGTTTAGTTTTTCAACTACGAAAGGTTGTCCACAAAAAGGTGTACCCTCTTTG
This sequence comes from Parnassius apollo, assembly GCA_907164705.1. Taxonomy (NCBI): domain Eukaryota; kingdom Metazoa; phylum Arthropoda; class Insecta; order Lepidoptera; family Papilionidae; genus Parnassius; species Parnassius apollo. The sequence goes on along the minus strand of CAJQZP010001641.1, from coordinate 3,044,250 downwards.
TTGACCAATTATTATAAAAGTTGGCATACCTTCGCAATGGACACACTGGGCGACAATGATGACTTTTTAATCATTGCGTTTTTGCTAAAGCAACTTATCTCAAATCATACAGAAAACCCGAAGCACCATAAATAACTGATGAAGGGATAAAAGTTTATTAGTTAATGCTGATAAAACTCTTAATTAAACTTTACCAAAAGAGATGGTTGGACAAATAAGTCACCCTACGCCTAATGGTAAAGAAATTCCATTCTCCACTAAATTTAAGTACTTGGGTGTAACGATCGACCAAAAACTAACGTGAAACACTCACCTTAGCAATGTATGTCATAAAACAAAAATTGCTTTAGGTACGTGCAGTCGTTGGGAACAACTGGGGCTTGTGTCTCGGTATGATTCCATGGCTGTAAAACAGCATAGTCAGGCCGATTTTTACCTACGCCTCGATTGTTTAGTGTGTTTTTTCATTAAATTTATTGTGTTAAGGCCAACCAAAAGACTACTGCGGACACGCTAAATAGTCTACAAAGGACTGCCTGTTTAATGGCAACTGGAGCAGTGCGATTATCGCCTAGAGTGGTTCTTAATGCACTTCTATGCCTAACGCCCTGGATTTTTATTTAGACAAGGAAGCGAGGGCTAGTTTTTATAGGATTAGCGCTGAGGGTGTTCTGGGCTTACTTTCTTACAGATTGAGATGCCTGCTCGACTCAATGAATAAAACACCGATTTTATGCATGATCTCAGATATCATGCGTCCACTATTGAACGGACAGGTAATCTGTGAAGTCGGTAGCCTTATATGGTATACCGATGGGTCGAAAATGGTTCTCGACGTAGGCTTTAGAATTTACAGAGGGCGCCCTGAATACTAGGCTTGGAGCTTAGTATGAATTTGGGCAAATTCGCCTTTTCGCCACACTTTGGTGAGCAAAACTCACCCTTCCAAAATACAACATTTACCGTATTATCAATATAAACTCTTATAGTTAAGCAGCACTACTAGCGCTGAGGTCAAACTTAGTGAACTCGAAGGTAGTTGGAAACTGCGTGTGAACTGTCTAAATGCCCTGGGGTGTAAGATCAGGGTCGTTTTGAAGTAGGTTCCTGGTCTGTAGGTCTGAATATACGAGTATTGTGGGCAATGAACTTGCGGACAAGCTCGCATAGGAGGGCTCAAAGAGTACACAATCGAAATGAAACTCTTTATTACAATAAATCACTTAAGATCTGGTCTGATACACTAGGCTTAAAACATTAATCCGGGCTTATGATTGTCAATTCGCTTCAGAAGCCATGGGATTAGGTAAGAATAAACTGTCTATTTTGACAAGAGCCCCGACTGAACACTGTTGTCTTAAAAAGCACATGTCCATCCTCAAACTAAGCATGGAAGATGTACCGATTCTGTCCCTTATCGGAAGAAACACCTCCGTACATCTTTACTGATTGTGGACCTTTAATACGCAAAGGTAACACTCATCTCGGAAACTATGTACTTCGCCAAGAAGAAGTGAAATTGCTCACAGCTATGCAACTTCTTCTATTCAATGAAGACATAGGGCTTAGCAGTTACCTATAGCCACAACAGCGATCACAATAGATCTTATAGGTCGCAGAGACCTAAGAGATTCTTATACCTGCATTGCGGCTTGCATGATAAGACTAGACTAGATAATTCAATATAGATTAGGATGAGACACCGCAATAACGGGCCAGCAGTTAATGTTAGCATCGAGATATTCTCGATAGTTTCCACATCGAGACGAAACGAGACTAAATGTTAATAATTTAGACTAAGATATGAGCAGTCATGTATTTTAATGTCAATAAATCTGCAAAACATGTCAGTAACATGAAGCTTAGGGAATGTTTATACCTTTACCATCACAGCCTGTCAAAAGTCCAACGCTAAACATAGGCCTCCCCATAAATTGCCTTATATGGGGATATTCACTATATTTGCCATGCTTAGCTAGCAGGTCGGCAAGTGTTTCTTTTTATCAGCTCTTATCATAAAGATGCTGTTGCTCATCTCCTGGTTTAATTTCCCTTTGTCGCCTCTTACGACACCTACGGGATAATATGGGATAGTGGACATGGTTACAATGTCACTATACGGTACAATTAGTTGTAGGTGGATTATATGTATATTTTATAACTTTAAATTTAAGATAGATTTTGTTAGGGAAACTTACTCGCAACGGAACCTCTGTGTACTCAGTCAAGAACATGTGGAGCTGTGAGATGCAGATGCGCAGGTCTCCGTCGGTGAACTCGTAAGGTATGTTGAAGCCAAGGGGTCCAAATTTGCGACGCTCCAACACCACACCGTGAAAGAGACACAGCGAGAATAGCAGCCACTGTGAAACAGTTTAGAAGTTTTAAAATTAAGGTGGTACCCCGACCAAAACCTCGCAAAGTGCGTTTTTCAGACTCTATTATCTCATTAGTTAAATAAGCTACATCTAAAAGCACATTATTAATGTTCGATATTCTACGTTCTAATTTGTTTTATGTGTTATAAATACATTTAAAATTAACTTTTAAAAAACGACTAAAATTACTGATTACATGCATCTGTTGCTAAAGGCAACGCTCTAATCATTTGAGGATTACACTGAGGATAGATAATTTAAAAATCAATATTATTCACGTTTTATTTCATTTCTTAAGTACGCTTTTCTTTTTTAATTGAAATACATACATACATAAACACTCACGCCTGTCACCCAGAGGGGTAGGCAGAGACTACAGACTTCCATTTGGCACGATCCTGACACACCTCTCTCGCCTCCTTCACATCCATACACCTCTGCATACATACTCGTCGGTTAAGGGTACTCCTAATTTGGCCCATTTTCAATAAATCGCCAATTTGGTCGATAAATTTTCGCCTAGGACGTCCCTTTCCGACTCTGCCATTCACTTCTGCAACATAAATTTTCTTTGTCACTCTTTCCTCATTCATTCTTTCCACATGACCAAACCACCGAAGCATTCCTTTCTTAATCCTGGTCACAACATCATCTTGCAAACCAAACTCTTCTCTTATTACACAATTTCTTACCCTGTCATTAGGATTCAGCCCTAACATACTCCTTAACGACCGCATTTCTACTGCGTTCATTCTACTCTCGTGCTTCTTCTGCCACACCCAACTTTCACTACCATACGTTAAAGTAGGGACCAACGCAGCATTGTGAACTGCCATACGTGCCTTTTTCGACACATTTTGTCTCTTCACAATAGAGTGCAGGGCCCCATTTACTCTATTTTCCGCATTCACTCGTCGTTCTATATCCTTATCATATCTCCCATCCCTACTAAATACGCAGCCCAAATATACAAACTCATCTACTTGCTCGATCAACTCCCCTTCTATTCTTATTTCACAAATTCTTTTACTTTCTTCTCTTTCAAAAACCATAACCTTCGTCTTACTTGCGTTCACTTTCATACCCCTTTCTTTTAATGATCTGTTCATTAATGTAACCATCATTTGCAACTCGGCCGCCGACGACGCAAGGATAACTTGATCATCGGCGTACAAAAGACATTTGACGGTTAACTCACCCATTCTTAATCCGCATTCTTCAACTTTCAATTTAACTGAAATAATTCAAAAATTTCGGGCGTATTTTTACGCGATATACGTTCACGATACGTTCAAGGTCGTTCACTAGGGGAAACGTCTTAAGAACATTATGTACTTTTTAGAACTGTGTTAGTTCATTTTCTAAACGCTTCAAAGCGAAACGATCGTTGAACTTGCTTACCTACATTCAAAATTTAAATTATTCAAAGTGCAGTTGATCTTCTTATTTATTTTATCAATAGCAAACATTGTAGCTGTTCTGCTTAATTCCTATCTCTTCTGCTGAGGCTGCTTAGTGCTTAGGAATTTTAACTTCTTAGAAAGGATGCTGAACTTGACTAGGGTGCATATAGTTGCTATTGGAAGCCTAATGCTGCCCTCCGTCTGGGATTCCAGGATCCACCTACCATCTAAAGCTTACTAGCTTGCCGAGCTGTGAGCTAACGGACTGTTGGCCCACCATCTTGTCAACATTATCACCGTCGAGTCGGGGTATCATCGGCTCCTTCAGATATCTGGCTATCTGCGACCCTGTAGAACACTACCTGGACTTCGCCTCCCTATGACAGGCCAGTGAACCCCTTCCTAGAACCTAACTTTATATGTAAGTAAAGTAAAAAAGTAAAGTTACGTCTCACTGCTGGGCACAGGCCTCCCCTCATTTCTGAGAGGGTTTTAGGGCAAGGAAGTGTCCGCCGCGCTGCCCCAATGCATGTTGGCGAACTTCACATGTCTTTGAATTTATTTATTTTTTCTTATTCCTCAGACATGCAGGATTCCTCACGATGTTCTCCTTCACCGCCGAGCACGTGGTATATCAGCACTTAAAATTGCAATTAACAATTTCATTGGTGCCGGCGGGGATCGAACCCGGGTTACTCGCGTTCTGTTATATTTACATCGAGCGTTTACCATCTGAGCTACCACGGCTCTGTATGTAAGTAATAAAAATAAAATAGTTTACTATAAATCTTGACTGTCATATGGACCCACCTACCTATCTAAACCAACCAAACCGTACAAAAGCCAGAGGAAAATAGGGGAGGCCTGTGTCCAGTAATAAAGTGTATAGTGGCTGTAACATAACCTAACCTTTAACATTTTTTTAATTAATATCAGTTCTAAAAAATGTACGCATTAAATTTTATTTCATAGTTTTACCTTAAAATTTTGCACTTTGCTATCACTGGAGTTGAAATAATCCGTGAAATCTGGAACTTGATTCATATACGCCTTCAACAGATTTGCTTTAATACCACGCGGCGGCTCTACGGTCATTTTGTAACCTTTGACAAAAAAATCTAATTAATACAATTTTAACCTAAACAATCAAACACGTGGCTGTTAATTAAAAATAGAAAAATTATGGTTTAGCTCTATTAGATCAGTATACTTTACTAACTCTTTAGTCAACTCTTACAATACTGAAACTGCTTGGCGTTGTTTTCACTATTCTAATATGCATATTTTTTATTATTTCAGGCTGTCGTGGTTAATCATACAATTAACGTAAACTCTGTTATTACTAGTGCAATTAGATATTTTAAAATAGTTTATTTTATTCTTTTGTCAAGATTAAAAAATTGTAAATTTTCAAAAAAGAAATGAAAAACATTTCATGCATGTTTATGCATGTACAACTTGAGTAGAGCTTATTACCTTTATTAGTATCTTAAAACTTGATCCTTTTTTTATTTTATATATTTTTAATGAAAATACAATTTTTTGCACAATCATTAGAGAATATTACGTTTTTGCACGGATTGCTTATTGAAATTCCAAACATTTTACTTTTACTGTAAATAATATTATCGTTTATAAAATTGTATTTCAATTGTCAAGTAACAGATAGGCGTAGTAATCACGTGATGAGATCTCGGACTACATAATTTTATATTCTCATACAATTTCTCTTTAATTATTTGTTTTGGTCACTCATATAAAGTATTTCAAGCGACTTTGATGTAGAACATCCAACCCCACTACCCCACTAACTTTTTAAACCTTCGTAAATTAGGAAACGTCAAGCTTTTCTAAAATTAAATGAATTGTGAAATTTTAATTACAAGTATATAAATAAAACACCAGTAGAACATTTAAATAATGCTAGCTTTTACGTACTTATATATATACATATATATATATATATATATATATATATATATATATATATATATATGTGTGTTGCGTAAATCGAAACAAAAATTATCATTTTTATCTATGGTAACCGCGGTTAACTATGACATCTGAAAGTTGAATATCTGAGATATCCGTGGCCATGGGTGTTGTTAAAAGTGCTCGAAACGTCGGGTATACAAAAAAGTTAATATACGCGATAAAATCTATAAAAACTAGTTTTATTTAAAATTGTATATTATGTAAACCAGTAGAATTATTTATAAAAGAATAAACTCAAAATCGAATAATTTTTTTTCTGGTGACCAAAATTGTTTTATACTTAATTAGTTAAAGTTAAACTTTTAAACATTAAACTTTATTTTTGAGTGTCCAGCAGTGTTTTAAAATTGTTTTATACTTTAGTGTTTTGAATTTGTTTTTTACGTTAATTAAATGTACAAATATTTCGCGACATTTCCCTCTCCCCGGCACCGACAGAGCATCAGAATAATAGCACTGCGGTAACAACGCTGTAGCTTCATGCGGAGTCGGTAGCTCCGCATGAAGCTACAGCGTTGTTACTTTTAATCAAGCTTTCTATTAGTCAGACTCCCATATTGTACTGTAGCCTCGAACATTTTTTTTTTTCAAGTAAGAATTTGTCCTTACCGTTTTGCAGTAACGCGACAGGGAAGAATGGCGACGGCGTGGAAGTTAGCCACAAACGGAAATCTTTGTGTACACTTTCCGGTTGAATATTTTCGACATTGAGCTCCAAAACTGGCATCCATGATGGTGATAAGTGACAGTTCTGACAGAATGAAAATAGGTTTATCTAAATAGATTTTTATTACGAAGCACAATTTGCAGCCTTATTATGGCTACAGTAAGAATTGTTCGGCTGAACCAGAAAAGTATAAAGCTCGCCAAATATACTTACGTAACAAGCAGAATAATACTGCTGTATTTCTGGTGGTGAGTGAAGAACTGAAGATTATGCTTTGTTGAAAATTAAAATGGAATGATTTGTTCCCAGCACGAAGAGTCACATGTTCTTTTCACTAACTATACGAAAATCAGCAGCATACTGTTGCTATTTTAGGCTGTTTTTTTGACAGGATGGTTCTTTCCCGGTTGTGCCGATCCATGTATGCTACTACTGTAAATGTCGCAGCATGTCGCTCACACGTAACTCTATGAGTATAATATACGGCATAATTTAGGAGCTTCTTTACTGCGCAAATACTTTAAGATTTTTAATGCCTGCTGTGATTATAAGTAGATTATTTTACTACTATTAATGTATAAAATGAGATATTTCAAAAGCATGTGGGCTAGGTCATTGTACTACCATTACAAAGTAGGCAATCACGCAAACAGTTCCCGACAAAACAACTACACGCAAAAAAGAAAAGGTTTAGTATACACGGATGCACTCCTCACTGGTTATTACAGCTTAGCAGGAATAATATTATGGATTAATTCAACCGAAAAATAATCAGCGTTTAAGGCTCAAAAAAGATGCATAAGGGCAACATTTTATCTTAAAACTACCGATAGTTGCATGCCATATTTTAAACGGCATAAAATACTGGTATTACCTTATTTATACATACTAGAAGTAGCTGTGTTTGTTAAATTGCATCCAAAAAGTTTTAAACGCTTTGACCAAGTAGTTTCGCGTAATAGACGCGACAATACCCTTTTGTGTCATCAATCCGCTAAGACAGCACTAATGCGCAAGTGTCTATTGCTCCAGTCATATATGATAACATATCTAAAAGTTGGAAAGAATTGCCGCTATCGATATTTAAAAAAGGCTTCGAAGCTTCTTGACAGTCAAAGCATACTATAGCGTAACAGAATTCTTGACTGAATTTTTTATTTTTATTTTGTGATGAAAACTGTTGTGTTGTGTTGTGTATAATGTTAAAAATCTGAATTATATTTCGTCCTGTGTTAATTTTTTATTTTGTTATAGTTTAAGAGATTAGTTTATAATTCGGTATTTTTGCATGCCTTCTACTGGTAAAATATGGCTGAACTCATTACCTATATTAGCACCCATATTTGCAAAATAAAATATCTTTTATCTTTTTATTATTTTTTCAATTTAGCTTTGTTTGCCAGTTTAAAACAAGAATTTACACTTTAGAAAAGCATTTCAGAATAAAAAATCATAACGGCGGTAATAATGTCTTATAGCGTTTTATTGACAGCTGACTGTTCACTTGTTTTACTACTATTGCTTTTTTGCAATGAGAAGCCATTTTAAAGTTGACTAAAATAATTGATTAATAAATCATTTGAACTACTAAACTAAACTATTAATAATACGTATTTTCCCCTGTTTCTGGTATTTTCTCATTTGAAATAGTGTGCATAGACCTTGCCAATTTTGACTCATATCATATCTTTTTTATTAGCATTAGAAGATACCTGAAAGAAAACCCAGTTTCCAAAGTCACAACCAACTTTCATCATGTTCTCGGCGATCGGTCCTTGACCCTGACCTAAGGAAATGCTTTCAAAACGTTTGCCCATCTTCATTTTCTCTGCGAACTTGAGAAGATCTGCAAAATAGAATATGTGTATAGATTTTTGTTATTTATTACTTTAGTCTGCTTGTTTATTAGAGAGATGCGATCATTGCTTAGGAAATTATCTGGCTCGAAGGATCATTTATTTTCCTTTTCTGTTTTCAAATAGTTACTTACCAAAGAGAGCTTGATTATGACCTGGAAAAAATGTTATCGAAAAACTACTATACTTAGTTAAATTTTGTGTTTCTTCACTTAAAGCTAATAATTTGAAAACACAAAAAAATTACTTTTGCATTAGTTAAAAACTAAAGAAAAAATTTAACTTCAAGCATACAGCATAGTTTATTGAAATCATGGCAACTTATACATGTTAAAAAAGGTCACATCGAAGCACAAAATGGTCAATTTCACCGTATAACAACAAGTTGAATTGAAAGTTTTTTTTTTCTTTATCATCTACTTTCTATAAAAGTTGACCGCTGTTCTTTGGTCTTTGCCATCCTTCCGCTTGACAGTAGATTGTAATCAGCCATGGTAAAAAAAGAGAAACCCATTTGGCAAGCCCAAGGTGTAGGGCCGGCGAAAATTGGTTACTTCAATGGGCTTACCTATCTCACTCCAGTTGTGCACTGGTAGGCTGTGGTGGGAGGGGTGTCCTTTTCCCATTCTGTAGCATGCGTAGGCATTTCCCAAATTAAAAATAATCCTTGCGTCAATCATTGCTTGCATTCTTTTTTTCTTATTTTATTTTATTCTATAAACCTATATACAATGTTAAGTAGTGAAGCCAGGCTGCAGCTATATTATGGTTGCACAAATGGGTCGACCCGAATGGAGTAGGACCACGCTCTCACAGAATACCGGGGTAAAATAGCAGCTCAATGCATCTCTGTATTGTATGGTGGGTGTAGAGACCGGGAGACCTTTTTACTAAAACGAGCCATTCCATCTTAGTCCTCAGGGGTGACATCTGCATTTTGATCCTTAATCGAATACGAGGACAGACGTAAATATCTATCGGTGGCAGCATCCAATTACCACCAGTAGACTGTGTGTTTTGTTACACAAAATATATTGATAAAATATTTTTTGATCACAACATAGAGATTAGACATTTCTTTTTATTTGATATTACTTATTAATTAGTCCAGGAGGAATCGGCGCATGAGTACCATAACACTATTCCACCACAATTTTTATGTGATTCTCTTCAAATTGTCAAAAAAATATATAAACATATGACCCGTTAGAAAGTAACAATACCTTGCAATTGAAAAAAAAATCGATTTAAACAATATGGCAGCTAGTTGTCACATGTCAATTGTGCATTTATATAATCAGTCGGACAATTTGAAGAGTATCGCATAAAAAAATGAGATGCAATAGTTTTCGGTACTCATGCGCTGATTGGACTATTAAAGTTTCAATGTCATTATAGTTTAATGAGGTGAGATATCTTTTTACTTTATTTAGCTTTCTATGTCGAGCAATTTTTATGGCGCAAACTTTAAAGTTTCTATTATAGGTATGGGGATGTGAGTATTACTGTTATGTATTTACAATAACCCTTGCGCTGATCATTTTTTGCATTCTTTTTTTTGTTATTTTATTGTATTGTGTGTGTAAACGATAGTATATCAATAGTGTAGTTTCGGTATTAACTGTGTAGTAACGGTGTGAGAATATACACTATACCCATATCGTCCGTGGGTGTCGTAAGCGACAGAGGAAAAAAATCAAGAGATGGGCAGCAGCGTCTTCCTAATAACGACTTAAAATAAAAACTGTGGTTACCAACCAGCTTGCCAGGGGTGGGTGGCAACTATGGCAAATATCCCCCCCAATATATAAGGCAATCTATGGAGGATGCATATGTTCAGCAGTGGATTTTAATAGGCTATAAATTTTTAATAAGAGTGTCATAGATTGGCGACAGCGTGCAGGTAAACGTAGTGTGGGACGCACCCTGGCTAGATGGAGTGACAATCCGCGCAAGGCGGCTGTCAGCAACTGGATGCGTGAAGCCGAAGATCGGGCCAAGTGGTTCGCCTTGGAAGGGGCCTATCTCCAGCAGTGGACTGCCACAGGCTGATCATAATGACGATGATGATAACTGATACACGCACCGGCAGCAGGGTCAGTGCCGGTGGACAGCACGAATATGATGGGCGCCAGGGGGTCCGACTCGGCGTACAGCGCGCCCAGGTCCGCCGGCTGCGGTTCCACGAACCGACGGCCCAGCCCCCCCACCACGTAGTCCTTCAAACACATTATTCAAAAGTAATTATTTGTTATACTATATGAGTATTGCATGTATTTACTTTAAAAACTATGTAAATATTGATATTTATAAACTAACATATTTCCATTACTAATGGCGCTCTATACTCTATTGTGGATAGTCAGAAAGTGTCAAAAAAGGCACGTATGGCAATTCACAATACTGTGTTGGTCCCTACTTTAACGTATGGTAGTGAAAGTTGGGTGTGGCAGAAGAAGCACGAGAGTAGAATGAACGCAGTAGAAATGCGGTCGTTAAGGAGTATGTTAGGGCTGAATCTGAGTGACAGGGTGAGAAATTGTGTGATAAGAGAAGAGTGTGGATTGCAAGATGATATTGTTATGACGATTAACGTATTGTTACGTTTGGTTATTATGTTTGGTTATGTAGAAAGAATGAATGAGGAAAAAGTGACAAAGCAAATTTATGTTGTAGAAGTGAACGGAAGAGTAGAAAAGGGACGTCCTAGGCGAAAGTCTATCGACCAAATTGGTGATAAATTTAAAATGGGCCATATTAAGAGTACTCTTAACCGACGAACATGTATGCGCAGGTATATGGATGTGGAAGAGGCGAGAGAGGTGTGTTAGGATCGTGCCAAATGGAAGTCAGTAGTCTATGCCTAACCCTCTGGGTGACAGGCGTGAGTATTTATGTTCTATATTTATATTATGCTAGCAATAGAAACAGAAACAGAAACTTTTTTATTCAATATAGATTATAACAATACTTATTGAAAGTCACTTTTTTAATTTACCACTGGTTCGCAACAAAAATCTCTGTCCTGGGAAGAACCAGCAAAAAACCCAGCGGGACTATTTTTTTTTTCAATAATAGCTTACTTTTGGTTTTCTTTATGTAAATTCATGAAATATGTTTACAATTAGCAACACAAGACAAATTAGAAATAGCTTGGTAGCGATCACCCTTCCCAGGGGTTATTATCATCCATAAATTCCTTGATATTATAATAACCCTTTTTATACAAACTTAGTTTAATAACATTTTTGAACTTTGTGTATGACAAATTTTGTATATTTTCTGGGATTTTGTTGTAAACGCGTATACATCGCGCCAAGAATGAATTACTGACTCGGTGGAGTCGAGTAACTGGTACTAGCTTGTGTCTGTTCCTAGTATTTACAGAATGAATATCACTTATTTTCGCAAAACTACTTTTATTTTTGTGTACGTACATTACATTTTTATAAATGTATTGAGAGGCCAGAGTTAATATATTAATTTCCTTAAATTTTTATCCCAGTGACTCTTTTGGTTTTAAATTATATATTCCTATAATGGCCCTCTTCTGTAAAATAAATATAATTTCAGTGTCAGTCGCGTGTCCCCATAGCAAAATACCATACGACATAATGCTATGGAAATAACTAAAGTAAACTATTCTAGCTGTTTCAACACTGGTAAGAGTTCTAATCTTTTTCTAATCTTTAAATTTATATATAATTCTTTAATCTTTAAATTAAATATGTCCTGGCTTCACACGGATGATATCTGGATTCTACAACAGCGCCACCTTCCGGGTCCAACTATGGATATAACCTTCGTGGAAATTTAAACAATAACGAACGGTATCGCAGCGCATAAAATACGAACAAACACATATTAATTTTTATGTACTTGATAATGCCGATACCGTTACAGCCTTATAAAGTCCACTGCTGAATATAGGCCACCCCCACAGAATGATTCATATTCGCTATAAGTGCCACGCTTGGGAAACGGGCAGTAAGTTCGCTTTTGTTCCAACCGTTCAACCGTTGAACCATTGCCTTGTCAGCCTTTGAGCCGTTCAACCGATACCAACCAAAATACGCGCGCGACATAGGTTCGATTTACGCCGACTCCTATGAAATTTGTAATTGCAATTCTAAGTGCTGATTTAAAACATACAGCGTTGAAGGACATAATATTTTTGTTATATTAACGCGAATAGTACACATGGAATGAAACTAATTTGACGGGTTTTATCGCGTTTAATTTTAACTTCTAATATGACATCAGTACGTCAAACACCTCAGTTCCCCCGTGATAAAAGGTGCTTTAAAGTGCCCAAAACTTTTTGAATTAAAAAGATACAATTAAACACGATAAAATTCGTAAAATTAACAATTTAAATTATTGTGTAACCAATACCTGAAGTCCAGGAATCAATTTGTCCGGGCGAATACACTTTAACAAAAGGAGCTTCTGGAACGCGTCCAGCTGACTGTCAAGCGGCTTTGGAAAGGGTAATCTGTAATTAAGCAAGTGTAATTTTATCAGCACGTTGGCAGTACACCGGTGGATAGGGTTCTTACCCATTGCAGAACTCGTAACATTGGCGCAGCTTGCCTTCTTGGTGTAAAGAAATGTTTATTCTACGATATATCGTAGGTCAATTTTGATAAATGAGTCTACAACAGCCTATAAAACTCCACTGTTGAACATGGGCTTTTCCTATAGATTAGATGGACCTATGGCATAGGTGCTACGCTTGTGTGGCGGGTTGACAGGCATAGATTCAATAATTTTCAGTTGTTACGAGGGTTGCACTAAAAGTATCGGGAATGGAATATTTCCACTGTTCCTGTCATATTAAAATCTTTTTAATTGAAAACACCTTGGTTTTAAAAATCGAATACCATTTATTTATTTAAAAAAAGATTCTCGGTCTTGTCACAAGGTTTTGTCAAACTTGTGTAGTCGTTGAGAAAATGGAATTGACTCGAGGAAATTCAAGAGCGATGATTTGTTATGACTTTCGAAGTGGTTTAACACAAAAACATTGTGTTGATCGAATGATTTCTGCATTTGGTGATGAAGCCCCATCCAAACCACAATTTATCGCTGGTTTGCTGAATTTCAACGTGGACGTGTCAAGCTCAGTGATGATCCCCGTCAAGGTCGTCCAAAAACTCCAGTCACCCAAGAAAACATTGATGCTGTGCGTAAGCTGATTGAGGAAGATCGACATGTGACATACCGCGAAATTCAGGCAACTCCTTGAAGTAATATGTACTTACGTACTAGAGCAGCTATCTGAAACAAAAAATATGCGCTACTCTGTGTTCCCGCGGTTGTTTTTTTTATCATAGAATAAACATAGGTAGAATGATCCGTGGGTATAGTAGATTATATTGTTAAATAGGTAAATTATATCGAGAACAATTTTTAAATTTTGTCATTTATTTTTTATATTATATTTGCTTATTTAATATAATATTATATCATAGTTACATTTTAATGATATTTTATCTGAATATTTTAAAAGGTATCTATGTCAAATATAAAAAAACATACTAAATGTCTGTTTAACAAAACTTATTAACATAACATTTAAATTACACACATATTTATTTAAATTAAAATAAGAGTCGTTCATAAATGCTGGGCACGCGAGAGTTAAAAATGGACGAATTGTAGAAGTGTAATACACTTTGACTTTTATAGCAGATTTAAACATGAAAAGTTTAGCCTAATTATAATAACTTATATTATATGTTTCTACAAAAAAAATGTGTATAATAATATATTCGTCTTATACTTAAGTACCCACAGAAATGTCGCATCTGAACATATTAATTTCATAATCTATATTTCATGACACGAGATTTCATAGCGTCTTAGGAATAATTTGTTTCATTATTAATCTATAATACTTTTTTATTGATTAAGTATCTTATTAAGCGATGAAAAGTAATTCCTTGGTTTTTACTGGAATTTCTTGAATTATTTGTGAAATATCTAAGTATACGACGGCATATTTTTATCAAGAGATTTTTTTTTAAATCAACACAACACGTGACAGCTCTACAAGCGCCTAGCGAGTGACTGATTAAAGTGCGGTGTATGCACCGCAGTTGAGTGGAACATAGTAGCTGAATGCAGTGTCGCCTCTAGTACGTAGTACGTAATAGCTCAATGAGGCAACTTTAGACATTGGCATGAGTCAAATACAAATAATCTTGCATGAACAATTAGGTGTAAAAAAAGTTGCTTTCCCGATGGATACCGCATTCGCTCTGTGAAGAGCAAAAAGCGGCTCGCGTTACTTGGTACGTCAGAACTCTCGAAATATTCCACGCACGATCCTCAAATGCTGTATACAACATCGCATCAGGTGACGAATCCTGGATATAAGTACGAACCAGAAACAAAAAACCAGTCACGAGTTTGGGTGTTCGAAAATGAGTTAAAGCTAACAAGAATTGTTCGTTCATGGAGTGTTGCAAAAAAATGGTGGCCACGTTTGTCTCCAAAACCGGCCATGTTACGACTATTTCTCTTGAGGGACAAAGAACGGTTAATGCAGAATGGTATGCTAGCATTTGTTTGCCACAGGTCGTTTCTGAACTCCGTAAAGAGAACTGCAACCGCCGCATCATCCTCCATCACGACAATGCGAGTTCTCACACCACACACAGAACAAAAGAGTTTTTAGAGCAAGAAAACATAGAATTATTAGATCATCCGCCGTACAGCCCCGACCTAAGCCCTAATGATTTCTATACTTTCCCTAAAATAAAGAATAAATTGCGTGGACAGAGATTTTCATCACCTGAAGAAGCTGTAGACGCCTACAAAACGGCCACTTTGGAGACCCCAACTTCCGAATGGAATGGTTGCTTCTATTATTGGTTACATCGTATGGAAAAATGTGTCAAATTTCGCGGAGAATACTTCGAAAAGCAATAAATACATTTTTAGATAGTAATATTGTGTCACTTCCTTGATTCCCGAAATTTTCAGTGCCGCCTTCGTTATTAGAAAGATTCTGCTGCCCATTTCTTTGCAGTTTCTCTCTGTCAACTCTTACGACACTCACGGTTATGATATGGGGTAGTGGATATTCTTAAACTGCCATACACGGAATAAATTAATATGACTGACGAAAAAGAGGGCGATTTTATAAAAAAGTAAATGTAGAGGGCTTACCTAAAAATAGAAATGACATATTATTAAAGAATACTGTTAACGGTATTAAAATTGCTAATATTCCTGTTTGTTTATATGTTACGGTCGCGCCTATACAATTGTGCTACAATGAGCGAAAAAAACACCGTATTATATACCTGTGTGGATTCCAAGATTCGTAGTAAGTGCGGAAAAACTTGAGGTACTCTGCGAAATCCTTCACGAACTGTTGCATACTTGGAACAGATGCGAGCTGTTGCATCTCCAGCCACACACGTTCGGATATCCATTTCGGCTCAGGATTTTCTAATTCCTAAAAACCGGTTAAGAAAACACGAGAGTAAAAAATCCTCAAAAAATTTTTGCAGTATGCTGCATTTAATTTTTTTTAATCTCGCAAAATATATATTAATTTAATGCATTAAGTCATTTATTAGTACCTGATTGATATTTTCCACAGATGCCGCACTTGGCTGACAGGTTGGTGAACGCATTTTATTAACTGTTATGAGGAAGAGGAAGCAAGAAGGAAGCGGTACTTTCAATCTTCGAAAGAAGAAATAAGACATTATTTACCCTGTCACCTCTGATGACCCATGAGACCAAATACCACCACTAATAGTGTTATTTATTTATTTAACCTTCATTTTAATATACCTTAATCTAAGGGTTTGCAATGGTCGGATCTAATTCCTTATATCATTCTCTACCATTTAACCATGGGAGAAATAGATAAATAAAACTTGGTAGATGCTAAAACTAAAAAACTTGTTTAAATAAATAGTCATATAATTTTAATAAACATAAAATATACACACACACATATTAATATACAAATCATATATTTAATCAGTATTTAATGCAGTTACTATAATTTTATAGTATCTGTAAATTTAAAAATTTACTGCTGATGGTAATTAAATGCAATGAACATTTCTTTTAATTTTTTCATAGAAAAAGTGTGACAAACGAGCACACAGTCCACCTGATGGTAAGTGGATGCTGTGGCCCATACACATCTACATTTATCCTCGATTAAGAATCAAAACGCAGGTGCGTTATCACTTCTGAGGACTTAGATGGAATGCCTCGTTTCCAGTAAAAGAGTGTCTCCGAATCTCTACACTCACCATGCAAAACACAGCAGTATTAAGCTACTATTTTACGCTGGTATTCTGTGAGAGCTTAGTCCTTCCACGGTCGAGCCGACCCATTCGTTCTACAACCATAATATAGCTGTAGCGTGGCTCCACCACGCGTAAAACTTATATCTAACTAATAGATATGTTATATAACTTCCATATTATTGCTACTTATATTGATATACCTCTTCAATCTTGGCACCATTTATCAAAAAATTAAATTCGTTAGTGTTAATGATTCCTTTATCCAAATTAATTCTCGCACAGAGTAAGAAAGCAAACAGCAATTTATGCTTCTCAAAGAGGCTGCGGCAAACATTCTGGTACAGCAGAAAAGTGAAGTGCTCTATGATTACTTCCACTCGTTCAATAATGTCATCTGTGGCAGAAATACAAAGTAAAAGTAAAATAAACTTTATTTTCTTCTTTTATTAATAGGCTTTCTTTATGAACTAGCAAAGGTTCAATAATAAAAATAATTTGCCGTAATCGTCACACTTGGCACGTGAATTACCTAAATAATACCAGACATTTCACATTTTCTATTACAAGCAAACAAGGCTATAGGTGCGTGTTGTCATTCTTGAGGACTAAGATGGAACGCCAAGGACCTGAAGGCGGAATTATACTTCCTTTTTAGAGCGCTGGTGTTTACTTGTGTGTTGGTGGTGACTTCGTAGCACTCCTGCTTATAGCATGACGCTATTTTACAGGAGCGACCGAACCATGGCTGAGATTTGCCTCCGATGGGCATCACAGAGCAAGGAATAAAAAGTTCCATACCCCGAAGTACGACATTAGCGACAGAAGCCGCAACAACGTTGGGATCGTCTGGCGAGAAGCAAACCCGCCCCCAAGGGTAAGATGCAAAAACAGACCGCATCCTATCCCAATTGACCAACCTATAGCGCCAAATACGGCGGCAGCCTGCAGCATGTAACTAGGACAAAACTAAGCAGAAAAGAAACCCTACTGCAAAAAACTATGTCCCTTCATCTTTCACTTCATCTTCATCATTACAGCCCATCAAAAGTCCTCTGCTGATAAATAGGCTTCCCCCAAGGGATATCACAAAGCACGGTGCTGAACCACCTACATCCATCGACGTTCCGCGTGTCTTGCCCAGTACATAGATTAACTTTGGTTTTGACGTGAATGACTCTATAAATGTATGTATAAAATATGTGTTAAAATAAATGGAAACACCATAGTGGGAGGCAATTCAGAAAACTGATTATCGTCTTCATCCTTACATCCGTTACATCACTAAATAGCTAAAGGATCAAAGAATTCGTTACGTTGAGTGAGGACTGTGACTGTCGCTCGCGGTGGAGGTGGGAGCGTCGCCATTTTGAGATAATTACTTGACGTACACGTATTCACATATAACATGGCCATGTCTACTGTGTGTGTACATACTTTACGGCTATGTATGTTGTGGCGAGTCAATATGTTCTTAAAAATAAATAAAAGATCACGCCACCGCTACGTCATACATCGGGTGATGTCCTACATCACCGATTAACAACGTTCGGTTATTGGGACGCATGAGTTCCCAATAGTTTGCGCGGTAGCACTTCAATAGCTTCCAGCACAGGTATTGTGTTCTTTGTGACTACTACCAATCGGAGCATAATTCAAGTCGAACAGAAAAAAAATTCCAATTATTATGAGTTATTTTTAGCAACGTAAAGAATGTTTGGATGCAATCTTAGAGTATTCATAAGCAAGCAATATATTAGAGCGCGCGTATCGTTCTTTTCACATTATGTCAACTTAAGCAGATGCTCTATAGATACCAAAACATACGATAAAGCGGTTGAATAGTGATGCACCAAGATTGACTCCATTTCATCCTGTACTATTTCACGATGGTAAATTAAAATCCAAGTGAATAATAGCGTCACCCTTGTAATTTCAAGACTATTCATACCCATGCTTACTGTTCATACTCGCTAACACGCGCTCTATAGCTTGCTTGCTCTAAAATCTAAAGATGCTATATTTTACACGTTCTAACTTATACTTCCGTGATACTATATAATCTTATTAGTAGTTTGCAGTAGTTTAATTCTAGGATCTAATGACATATACACCTACTTATACGCTACTACAGTAGCTTACCATTAGGGTCAGTCTCAGCCATGCTACGTACGAAGAGCTTCACAAACCACTCCAGTGAGTACTGATACATGGGATCCACATTGGCCATCCCGGATAGGCAAAAGAACAAAATCTGTCCCCTATTCGCCACTGGTACGTAGCCTTGTCGAGCATCGTCTATTTCCTTCGTAGTGCGCTCTATATCTTCTACTTTAGTCTGTGAAAAAAATATTATAGATTATAAAAAGTAATTATATTTTACGTAGTTGAACCATTTACAGCCTAAAATTACACTGCTGAACAGAAACCTCCGCCATAGATTGCCTTATAGGAAGGATATTTGCCACCTTGCTGACGCCATATATTTTGACACATTTTTTTCTTACGTCTTCGATTCATGTATTATTTTGGTAAATAATAAAGACTTATCTATCTATCTTTTTTAGCCAGCGGGTTGTTAGCCGTGGTTTTTGATTATTTTGAGTTGTTATTAGGAAGATGCGGCTGGCCATCTTTTATTCCATTTTCCTCTGTCATCTCTTGCGATACCCACGGGAAAATATTATAGAGCAGTGGGTTTTCTTATGTCGCCACTACAAGGCACGGTGGAGTAGAATGCTTGCACGGAACACCAATTTAAAATAATTGCTGTTTCTTAAGGTGAGTGATAAGAACCGGACACCTTTTTTTACTTTGTAACGGGGCATTCCATCTTAGTCCTCAGGGGTGGTAACGCATCTACATTTTGATTCTCAATTGAGGGTAGTTGTAGATGGCTATGGACCACAGCATCTTATCATCAAGTGGACTGTGTGCTTAAGTATAATAAGTATTGGTATAATAAGTATAATAAAAAATATAACTGTGCCCCTACATTATAAGGATAAACTCACGATAATTTCATCACTCTTGATCTTAATCGCCTCCAGGGTCAATATGAGGGGCAGGTCATCAACGGGCGAACCCTTGCTGTTGGACAACCCGTACAGTATGTCTGCCTGCATGTCAGCCAGCTGTATGCCCATCTGCGCGCGCGTCACGATCAACTGGCCGCGCTGCTCCTCCAAGTCCGGACGCTCTTGCGCCACCACGATGGACAGAAGCTGCTCAGCCAGACCGCTGTTAATACAATCAGTCGATATAATATAATGCTATTTATATATTATATCCACACAGTTCTAACCATAGATAATACTTCTATATACCAGCGATAGATGTGCCACTCACATTTCAGGTTTTGAAATAGTTGTACCCTGCACGCTAGATGACGCTGTAGACTTTAGTAAAACGCGTCTTGCTGTAGGTATCGCTAGATGTCGTATTTTATGCAATAACTATGCTGATTATTTACGAAATGTACAATTTTATTATCACTGTTTATGTTATTTACTAGATAATTATTGGATGTAAAAGTAAGGTTACAAAAAAAGCACCGCACCACCGAGCACGTGGTAAATCATCAGATTTCCAATCGATTAATTTTCATTGATGGCGGCGGGGATCGAACCACGGATACGCGCGTGCTGTGGAATTTACAGCGAGAACTATCCAATTGAGCTACCTCCCATCTTTTCATTTCGAAAAAAATGTCTAATTATTGGATATATCCAACAATACTCCCAAATCTCCAAAAAGAAATTTTGTAGATAACATTAACACTAATAAAACTTTGCCTATTTCACATAATTTTTTTTATATATATATCAAAGACGAAGAAAACGACGAAAAAATTTATAAATAATCATAAGACATCATGATTTTCACAGGAGAGGAATGCAAAGTCGCAAAATATTTTCGTTTTCTGAGTCATTGTATTTTTAATATTCTTTATTTGTGGTTCTTCAATCAATTGAGTTTGAATTATTAATCTTCATCTGTGAATAAACACAACACCGATGGATATTCACTGGACCTTTTTAATAGTATCTTCTCTTTCTAAAATATAATTGAGTAGTTATATAGTATATAATGTAGTATCTTACACATGTCATTTCTTATATATTTTATACACTTATGAACTAAATACTCAGCAACATAACTTTTAATTAAATTTTAATTAAATTTGAGAGAACTGTGAACGAATTTTATTAAAAATTGCTATGATGAATTGTTAATTCAAACTTTTTGTTGTTGTGGATTCTGGATCATTAGGTTTTATCTAACCCCAGTTTTATCTAACGAACGCCATCTTTACTACGCTTAAGAAAACTATCCTACAAGTTTATGTACCCTGCTCACTGGAGGGCAGAACTTTCTATGCATATTTTATTCTTGTGAATTTGTATGGAAGTTTCATCCCCCTGGTTCTAACGATGTTATAAAATTACTTTAAAATATAAATTAAGAACCCGTAATTGGCAATAGAAAATGTTAATATTTAGTAAGCTTTGTAATGTAAAAAATACTTTGTTCTGTAGACAATAAAAGATAATTAACAGAATCAGGTGTTACTTTACGAAAATTCATTATATTAATGTTGGTAAGAACTACTTCACCTACATCCGCTTAAGAGGATACCTTGAAAATGAATCGAAGTTTTGGGAGCGTGGCTTATTTCTTTGTCGATGAAGCTAACGGACGACTGCGGGAATATCAAAATGAAAGGGATGCAATGACTTCATAGTACGCAAATTATGAGACAGCCATACCTAGCAAGCGCTCGGGAAAAAAAGTAAATAAGCGCCAAACAACATTTTTATTTATTTTAACAAAACTTCGTTATGGATTAAAAAACTGTTTATGAGAACTTACTACTATGCCTTAAAAATAATTCCATGAAATTATTCGTAAGAATATTGTGGTATCATCGAGAAATGTAAATAATTAGAGTCTACTTTGCAATTTTTTTCTATCAAGAATATTACATGATATCGTGTTTTCCTTTTATGCGATCCAAGATCATATAGTCAATATACCAAAATTTTGGTTTGTAATCTATAAAACTTAAAAAAAAATGTTAAATAGAAAAACCATCAAATGTTCGAACCTTAAGGGCACCTTCCACCCTCCCTCAATTGCATGTACTATCCCAGTCACCAATAATATCCCCAGCACCACTAACAATGTCCTCAAGACAGAATTTCTTATGATTATTTTAATAAACGAAATGACTAAATAATCATCATGACCAGAATGCTCTTTTTTACCTAATGGTGTTATAAGTACGATAAGAACAAACCTGGGCACAAGTGCAAAGTTCACAATTTGCACCTTCACGGAAGTCTCGGGAGTGTATTTAGGGTTGGGTAGCTTAGTAGTAATATAGAGACGGAATCCAGCTGCGAAGGGAATCAGTGAATCGCCTAGTTTGAGTACCAGTTGACCCGCTTGGCGGAAGTATTGACGCTGAAATAAGAAATAACTAAGTAATACAACAAACAAAAATACAGTAAAAGAATCAGACGTTGCTTTGCCGAAATCCATTATAGAAAAGATGTTAAAAATTAATTACTTAAGATACGCGTAATAAAACATCTCATTTCAAGTGAAAGATTTGAGAGGATGCTTCGGTTTAGAGGCGGTGTGTCTTTGATCGTGTATTGGTGTTGGGAGAAGTGGTAACGAGTATAGTGGACGCCATTTAGGGCAGGCGGGGGGTGCTCTACAAACTAGATAATACACATCATTTTATTATGTGCGAATCTCAGCTAATAAATTTTTACATCTTTAAACACAGTATTATCATCATCATTATAGCCCTTCAGAAGTCCACTGCTGAAAATAGGCCAAGGAACGCCATAAAGCATAGTCCTGAGCCACCTGCATCCATCGATTTCCTGCATGACTTACCAAGTCGTCACTCCATCTAGTGGGAGAGCGCCCTACACTTCGAAGCTGCACACGAAGCTGCCATTCCAGAAACTTTAATCCTCATCGGTTATCGGTTCTTCGAGTTATGTGGAAAGCCCATTGCCACTTCTGTTTACTAATCCGTTGGGCTATATCAGTTACTCTGGTTCTACTGCGTATATCCTCATTCCTAAGTTTACGAAACTCCGAGCATAGCCCTCTTCGTAGCTCTCTGAGCGACTTTGAGCTTCCTCATACGGCCGGTAGTGAAGGACTACGTCTCAAATACATTGGTCATCAATTACATCACGCACGGTTGTACAATCTAGTTTTGAGATTTTGAGGTATGCCTGACTAGAAGCTGTGTCGCAATCTCCCGAGTAGTGGCGGATAAGAATACCCACTATCATACCCCATATCTTCCCGGAGTTGTCGTAAGAGACGACAGAGGGAAACTTAGGCAGAAGATCGGCAGCAACATCTTTCTGTAAACAGCAAATAGCAATAAAAAACTGCGGTTGCCAATGCGCTCGCCAAGTGCAGTGGCAACTATGGCAATATACCCTCAGGAGCAACGACACAAAATACAGTATTAATTTTGCATCATTTTAAAAATGACAAATTTCAGATAGTGTTGCTAAAGTACATTACTTATCTTCTACGTCTTCAACCCGTAAAGGTCACTGCTGGAGACAGGCTTCTCCCACTGTTTCCGCCTTGATCGATACCCTTAGCAGGATTGACGACAATGACTTCTTATATTCACGCGAACACTACTCATTAAATTGAACTATACTAGGCCTTCCTATATTTGTGTTGTATATACAGGTATATTGCTTTATAGCTGTGTTGTGTCTATGTGTGCGAGAGGACAAGAGTCTAGTGTTGCGATCGTCAATCCCTAAATGAAACTAATTTTTCGGATTTTATCGCGTTTAATTTTGACTTTTTAAATTTCCGATTTTTCGGGTGCTTTACAATCACGGGGTTTCACGGAGGAACTGAGGTGTTTGACGTCTCGATATTATAGTGAGCCCGGCTACATTCAGTTTTATAATATTAAGTTTTGGTCTAAACTGGATCTGCGTAGAGGAAAAAGACCAATACCAACCGATATTTAAACCGCGAATCTCACGACTATCCTACAAAGTTAGCTACCGCGGAAAAATCTTTGTTTCAGAGAGTACAAGGAATCTGTGTTAGTAAACATCTGGTCCCTAAGCTTTACCACGTCAAGCAAGTATTGCAAGATAACAAGCTTTGGGTCCCGCGCCTACCTCACAAAGACTGAGTGAAGTCGGACGCGGTCGAGCATGTTCCTGCAGAACTACCATACGTCAGAGTTTCATTTAAGGAATGACGATCGCAACTCTAGACACTTGTCGTTCACACATGGACACAAGACAACTATATATATATATATATTTATATTTTGTATATAGAGAATTTATATATTTGGTATGTGAAGGCAATATATAGGGAGGCCTATGTTCACAAGTTTATTTTTAAAAGGCTGAAAACGTAATACGTGAATCTATGTATCGCGGTTGCTCTTGTAAATGTAATGCAAACTCCCTTACCTCTTTTATATAAAAATACATGAAATTAAAATCAGAAAGCTATCATCTTTCACCTTCAATACAGGGTCTAGCGCTGGATCAAGTTCTTGTCCAACGTTCTCCAAGAGGAGCGGCTTTCCAAACCTTAGAGCCGATTCGAAGTTTCTTAGCAAATCTCTGTCGTTCGGTTTGCAAACTATAAGACCTTCTATTTTACCCTGAAAATGCCATAAAACATTTTACAGAAACAGAAACTTTTTTATTCAATGTAGATTATAACAATACTTATTGAAAGTCACTTTTTTCATTTACCACTGGTTCGCAAAGTAAACCTCTGTCCTGGGAAGAACCAGCAAGAAACCCAGCGGGACTATTCTTTTTTCCAATCATAGCTTACTATTGTTACTATTATATATTAGTTACTAGTTATTATATACTAGTATTATATACTGGTATTATAATTGCATAATTGTATTAATATATTTACAATTAACAACACAAGACAAATTAGAAATAGCTTGGTAGCGATCACCCTTCCCAGGGGTTATTATCATCCATAAATTCGTTAATATTATAATAACCCTTTTTATACAAACTTACTTTCATAACATTTTTTAAACTTTGTGTATGACAAATTTTGTATATTTTCTGGGATTTTGTTGTAAAAGCGTATACATCGCCCCAAGAATTAATTACTGACTCGGTGGAGTCGAGTAATTGGTACTAGCTTGTGTCTATTGCTAGTATGTATAGAATGAATAGCGCATATTTTTGCAAAACTACTTTTATATTTATGCTATACATTAAATTATCATAAATGTATTGCAAGGCCAGAATTAATATAATAATTTCCTTAAATATTTGTCTCAGTGACTCTTTTGGTTTTAATTTATATCGCTCTAATTTTTTACAGCATATGCTGCAGAACTAAGTCTGCTAGCTAGTTTTGATATATGAGGGAGCCATTGAAGCTTTGCGTCTAGTGTAATTCCAAGAAAAGTGGTGGTATCAACAAGACTCAGTTCCTCCTAGTTTAAAATTATATTAGTATTAACATTAACAACGTCGGGAATTAAAAATAAAAGTAAATAAAAAGTACAAAATAAACGCGATAAAATCCGTAAAAGTAGTTTTAATCATTAGTATTAACATGTTTAACATTAGGAAGTTACGAATTTCATACATTTAGTTTTAGTGCCATTTAAATGCAAATTATTAACATTAAACCAATTGACTAAGTTAGCTATAGCATTATTTACTTCATCGTAATTTAATAACTGTCGTTTTAATTTGTAATAAATGTAATAAAACAGTATAAATATAAGCCATGTTTTTGCGGAAAACGGAAAGTCATCCCCTAATTTTGTATAAATGCAAAAAAACTTCATAAAAACTTGCAGACTACTGGAACTGCCACACAAGGTGAAAAAAGTAGTGCTTATAGTACAAGCACTCTGATTACTTGCGACCAGTGCTACCAGTTGTTCTGCCAAACGTGGCAATTATAGCATAATGTAATAAAATATTGGTTCTTTACATATAAAATTAGCGTTTTGTCTTACTGACCACTTTGATCTGAAATATCTCCAGTTTGGTTAAGAATTTCAAATTCAAATTTATGTATTCATTTAGCTGATACATTTGGGTTTTGAAAACAGTCATTCATTTATTTTTTCCTCATTATTTTTTCTTTGGCGTCGCTTACTACCGCACAATGGAAAACATGAAATATCGGTATAATATTTACGAGTACGAGTTCTACCGTGGCACAAGTGCTGCAGAAACAGCTCGAAGAATAAATGATGTGTACGGTGCTGTTGTGGCAAAAGAAAGCACGGTACATTTCTGGTTTCAACGTTTTCGTTCTGGGAATTTCGACCTTCAGAACCAACCCCGTGGACGGCCGGAGACCAAAGTGGAAAATTAAGAATTAAAGGCTATTGTGGAAGCGGATCCTTCACAAAGCACTTCAGAGATAGCTGCAGGCTTCGGGATAAGTAATAAAACTGTATTAATCCACTTGAAGCAAATCGACAAAGTAAAAAAACTTGAAAGATGGATACCTCATGAATTCAGTGAATCGAACTTGCAAACACGCGTCGACTTCTGTGTTACTTTGCTCAAACGACACAAATATTAAGGGATTTTAAATCGAATCATTACTTGTGATGAAAAGTGGATACGGTACAATAATGAATAATAAATGAATGAAGAAGAACTAGCTGCTAAATAACCCAGATTGGTCAATCGCTCCAGGCCACAGCTCCTTCACGACAGCGCAAGACTACACACTGCACAGCAAACAATCACTAAGTTAGATGAGCTACAATTGGAATGTATGCGACATCCACCGTACTCCCCGGATCTCGCTCCAACAGATTACCATTTTTTCTGGAATTTGGACAACTTCATACAAGGAAAAAAATTCAACTCTGATGCGGTAGTTCAAGCCGCCTTCAAAGAGTTTTTTATAGTAAAGGGATCAATAAACGATGGCAAAAGTGCATAGATAACAACGGTGCAAACTTTAATTAATTAAATATATTTTACAAAATAAATTGACTTTACATTCCTGCCGTACAAAACGACAATTTCACATCTAAGAACCTAAAAGCCCTTGGAATTAGTTTTTTAATGAAAGTAAGCGTTACAAAAGAAACGGCTCTCTACACTCACCATATGAAACACTACAGTAATAATAATTTTTACGCTGGTATTTTGCGAGAACTTGGTCCTTCCTCGTACGAGCCGACTCATTCATGCTACAGCCTTATTATAGCTGGAACATAGTTCTACCACATAAAAGTACTACCATTACCTTGAAATGAGTCAATTTAAATAAATTTTAGAGAAGTCTCGAACATAGCGCAACGACGCCATAATCGTCATGTGCGAACACATTTCAGCAGATGAATAATGATGCCTACCCCAATGATGAATGTCACACAGTAAGCTCCTAAGCCACCTGCATCCATCAACTAACTGGATCTCTTTCCAGTTCATTACTCCATCTTACATCACTTACCGGCACGAGAACCTTTCTTCTCCATCTCTTGAATATTCTTTGTAACAATAGGCCGGCTGGCCTATTGTTACTTTAGCTTGTTGACCGGTTTCGCCTCATTTTTAAGTCTTTCATTACTTACCGTAGTTATTTGTATATTTTTAAATACGTACAATCTAATTTATCTCTAAATAGATACCCACCAAGTTTACAAAATACTAAAAGTAGCAAATTCAAATTAATTATTAAGTAATAGTGGTAACAACCACCAACTGTGCATATTACGCAGGTGATAGAATAGGTACTTTATCTTACATTAGCATTAACTTTTCAAGTAGTGAAGCTTCATTTTTAGTTTCGAAAATTCGTTGTATTGACTAACTACCAAATGTTTCTTGGCTGGCAACGATTGTCCTAAACACGATAAAACTATATATATATATTTTTTTTTTTTTTTTAAACGTTACCCCTACACTAAGATTTTCTCTTGTATTGTGGGGGCAGTTTACAAACATAAATTGCACAAGGACGAACATCCAGACCCGGAACAACTACTTGTAGGCCATACAAATATTTGTTCCGTGCGGGATTCGAACCCGCGACCCCCAGCGCAGCCACTCATTGCTAATCCACTGCGTCACGGAGTCGTCAAATATAGATATCCCAAATAATAATCATCATCATCATCAGAGCCAATCAAAGTCCACTGCTGAACATAGGCCTTCCCCATAGATTGCCTCTGCCTGATTGGTGGGAATTCGACATAGTTGACACGCTTGGTGAGCGGGTTGTCAGTCGCATTTTTTTTTATTATTTTGTGTCACTTGTTTTAATTGCCCTCTGTCGCCTGTTAAGACACCCACGGAACGGTATGCGGTAGTGGATACTCTCACACCGCCACTGCACGGGCCACAATAATAATATGTAATTGATTTCAGGTGATGTTGCTGGTGATTTGCATAATTAATCTGTACACACATTTATGTCTTACAGTGATAATTGTCGTAAATTTAACCTTCGCACGTTAGCGGAACGCCATGAGATCTTAGACATGGGTTTTTTGTTCGATATTTTATGAGCTCAACTTGATTGCCCTGCTCTGCTTTCACAAATATCCTTTAAAGTGCCCCGATCCACCTTTATTCGGTGTTCCCTTACATCATACTAATTATGGCAAGAATTGTGTCCTCACCAGAATGGTTAGAATTTTTAATAGTAAATTTTCTCATATTGATCCATTCGAAAATTTATTTAAGCGAAAGGTAGTACCAGGCTTTGACAATAGTAGACAATTAACCCATATTGTTTATGTTGGTAGCTTTGTGTGTAGTTTTGTGAATCCGCAGTAACATCTCAAGTTATGTGTCTTCAATTCGCTAATGACACAAAAAGAATTTAATATAATGTATGTATGAAAAATGTGTACACGAGTATACTGTATTTAGGTATATATATTTATTTTAATGTTAGTATATGTATATACTTGCCTATATGTATAAGTGTTTAATTGTAATATGGTTATATTTATATGTGTATATGTGTGTGCTTATATACGTTTATATTATCCCATTGAAGCATAAATAATTTCCTAGGTCAGCCATGACAAACTTTTTAAATTAAGTATTGTTTGTGATCAAAGATTTTGTTGTTTTTTTTTTCTTTCAACTTTTCATACTTCTGTTTTACATAATTTGTGCTAAATTGTGGAAAGTGGATAGTTATTACGGGGCCTATGTAAAACATATTATATAAGAATTTTTTTCACAAAATGAAGGCTGTTGTTATCCCTAATAAATAAAATAAAAATAAAATAATTTATTTTAGTTTTTTGTATGTGTAATCTAGCATTAACTTCTAACTATTCACTGTGTTCTAAAAATTTTGTTTAGCGTAAAAGTCGTTTTAGAGAAAACTGTCGTTACATAATTTTGTGATTCTAACTTTATCATATTGGAAACAAATACCAAAGCACGTATCCATTTGTTGGCCTGCGTCTGCGGGTCGATGATGAGCGGCCAGCGGCGCGAGTTGCTCATGAGCACCGCCGACTCCACCGACATCGGGTCACGTGGCAACCCGTACATCTGCCACGTCCTGCCACATTTTTTTTTAATTTAACATTTTTTATTGCACACCATATATACAAAAGAAGTATGCAATAGGCGATAGTATTGCTAATAACAATTTCTTCCAGACAACCAATGAATGGACAGGATTACACAAAGATGATGTATACATGCATATACTACAAACAAATGTACATATTATAATAAATAAAATAAATATATATTGAATTATTTAATTAAATGCAATCAATATGCAGTATCACGTTGTTTGTCCGCGATGGACTCCTAAACTGCTTAACTGATTTTAATCAAATTTGCACATTCGATTTTAATTAAGTTTGTTATAGTTTTTTTGCCTATGAGTGACCCACAATTTTATTTACGTATTTAGGAATTTTTAATAGGACATGACAAAGGGTTGTCGAAAAGGGTAGAACAACGTCTGTCTGGTAAGCTAGTGTGTAGAATCCTATTCAATTTCAAGCTCTCTGCTGATCTTAGGTTACGCGAATGGGAATCACGAAAAAACTCAAATAATCGTTTAGCGTACTTCATATCAAGTAACATACCCAAAAATATAGTTTTGTTTTGTAACTTTAAAGTGACCAACGAACTTTAGAATCCACCTGTGTACACCACAGTCCATGGACTCCAGCAAACAACTTCCAATAAAGAAGGCCACATTTGCGTTGTCACCTCACAGCAATAAAATGGAATGTCCCACAACCAATATTCATACTGACTCTCTATAGACTTTAGATTGCCACACAGCAGCGCTGATTAGCGGCACTATAAGGTAATTCTAACTAAATGGCCTCTGAGGCAAAATGTGCTTCAAGAACAAGTAAATACAGTATACTAAATATATAAAGAAATAATTTCATACGTGGTAAAGACATGCTGCAGCAATATAATTGTTGTAGCATCAATAGATCGGCTCGACCGGGAAAGAATACCAGCGTGTAATAGCAGCTTAATGCTGCTGTGTTTCGTATGATGAACGTATAGAACCGGGCAGCTTTTTTAAAGGAAACAGGGTATTTCATCTTAGTCCTCGGGGGTGACAACGCACCTGCATTTTAATTCTAATCAAGTATAGATCTAGGTATCTGAGGGCCACAGCAACCAGTTGCCATCAGGTGGACTGTGTGCTCGTTTGACACCCTTATTCTATAAAAGGACTTTGAGATTTTAATTACAATCGACTACTACAGTAAGATTGCACTCACCATACGAAATACAATAGCATTAAGCTGCTCTATCATGCTGATATTCCGTGAAAACAGGGTACTTCCCCAGACAAGCCGCAACATGCACTTATGCTGCAACCTTATTATAGATGCAAAGTGTCTCTACTAAAAAAAAAACAAATCCGGAGATATGCAGTAGTGTCGTCTTTATAACGGCTAAAAATAAACTGCGGCAAATAATGGCAACTGAAACTATGGCCAATATTCTTTATAGGGGGGATATAAAGAAACCTATGGGGAAGGCCTACGTTCAGCAGTAGACTTTAGTAAGTTAAAATGGTAACGGTGGCTCTATCACGTATTCGTTTTTATATACTTACCTAATTTGTACAGCATCGCCTAGAATAGAAAGAGGCGTAGAGTTTTCCGTGTGTGGGATTGCCACATCCTGTAAGAACACAATTGCTGAATAAAAACGATAAAAGATTGAATATAAAGTGATAGCCGACCTTAAAGAACTAAAAAAATTAAATAATTGTCATAATAGCTTCCGTAGTCAGCCCTAAGACATAATGTAGAGAAAAATTAATGACCAGACTTCAGAGCTTTTATGTAGAAATTATTTTCAAAAACCAGCACCATCAACACCATCGTCCCCCCAGTTCCAACACCAGTAGCATCTGTACCACTCTCACCACCACCATCACTAGCACCAGTACCACCAACACCACCACAAATCGTCAGACAGTGGTAGGCACTGTCTGACGATTGTATTCCAATCGCCGTGTAGAGGGTCTCTTCTCCGTTTTGAGAAATCTTTTTGATTTAAAGTTAAGTATTTTATGTGATTGAAAGGATTTTAAAATTGTTAATGTATGTACATCTGTGAAATTCAGCTTTTGTGAATAATATTCAGTCATTAAATAATGTTGAATAATATTCAATAAGTCATTTTTTACTTTTCATCAAAAATTTAATTTTTTATTACTATTGAGTGTACTAAGCAATACAACAAGCTCAAGGTAACAAATAGAATTTCGTCTACTAGTAAAATTAAAATCTTAATCCCCTGTTTTTCCATCCTTAAGGTATAATTTTTTCTCCATGTTTATAAAGGTAAGTATTTTTTAAGTATTTGCCTTTAAACCATTTTATAAAAATAAAGTATCAGTAAATTGGTTCACGATTAAAGAAGATATCGCGTAACATATATATAAAAAAACATAAAGTCGTAAAGTCAAATATTACTTGCAAATATATAAAATATAAATTATATATATAATATAGATATAAATATATAGAAGTTACTTCGCAACCAACTGTTCAATAAAATAAAATGATGTGTCTTAACTAGTTTGAAGAGCACCTTCCACTCTCTCTCTCTCTCTCTCAACTGCGTGCATGCACAGATCCCGTCACCACTAATCCCAGTACCACTACTCCCAACACCATTATTCTAGGAAAAATACACCACCATCGACGATAACACGACACGTGTTTCGCCTCTACACGAGGCATCCTCAGGTAATGTAGACTCTGCGGTGGCTGACCGCTAAGACCGCTTTTATTATATTGAGCGGATGTGTGCAAAGTAACTCTTAACATCTATAATATAATGTATTTCCGTAAAGTAACGCCTGATTCTATTAATTATCTTTGTGTTTTTGTTAAAAGTTTTGGTGTATACTTACACACTTAAAATGTATTTTGTAATGCAATGTTAATGAAAATCTCCCCTCTATAAATGTGTGTCTAGACCAAAGATTTAAATACTTAGATGCGCCTTCATCTTGAAAACGGTGGCATTATTTTTAGATGTGTTCGTCTGCAAGACGCTGACGTACGCACACTAATCCAATAGTGTCATCTCTTATTATCTTAAAGAAATGGTGTACACTACTTTTGACTTTTTTACACAGATTGGGAATGAGTGAGCTCACTCACTCGTTCCCGCCGTGTAGTGGCGGTTGAGAATATCCACTACCCCATATCTTCCCGTGGGTGTCGTAAGAGGCCGCTATTGCCGCTATTCCTGGCTACGGTGGCGATCATGGTAACGGCGGGCCAGGGGGTGCTAAGAATCTCCGGTGGAGGTTCGGTTGCCACCTACGACGACTCGACCTGGCAACGTATAACCTACGCACCCTGACGACTGAAGAGAAGATACTGGAGCAGGAAGAAGAGGTAGACAAGTTGCGCTGGGATATTATTGGTATATCTGACGTCCGAAGAGAGGGGGAGGACACGGTAATCCTCGAGTCCGGCAACTTGTTCTATCACCGGGAGGGCGACCATCTGTCCCAAGGAGGTGTCGGATTTATCGTCCACAAGTCTCTCATCAACAACTTTGTAAAGATTGGGATTGTGTCGACGAGGGTCGCGTACCTGATACTCAGAATCACCAAACGGTATTCGCTGAAGGTCATACAGGTCTACGCACCAACCTCGGCACATCCCGATGAGGAGGTGGAGGAAATGTATGAGGATATTTCTAGAGTCATGCATTCCTCCAAAACCCACTACACGGTGTTGATGGGAGACTTCAACGCAAAACTTGACACAAGAGAAGGCGGTGAGCTGAAGTTAGGGAAATTTGGAGTAGGGCAACGGAACCGTAGGGGCCAGCAGCTGGCTGACTTTATGGAGAAAGAGGGACTCTTTATGATGAACTCTTTCTTCCAGAAGCGGCCCCACAGGAAGTGGACCTGGTCGAGCTCCGACGGTTCGACAAAAAATGAGATTGACTTCATTATGACGACCAGACGCCAACTGTTCAGTGATGTCTCAGTGATCGCAAGGGTGAAAACCGGCAGCGATCACCGAATGGTTAGAGGCACACTGAACCTTAACGTTAAGTTGGAGAGGTCTCGTCTAATGAAGTCAACGCTCCGTCCCCCACGTGCTCTGATCCAGAATCCCGAGACTTTTCAGCTCGAGTTACGTAACCGCTTTAAGTGCCTAGAAGATTGCAATGCAGTGGACGATATGAATGACAAGCTCGTGGAAACTGTCCATGTGGTTGGAGCTAAGTTCTGTAAGACCCGCCGCAGAAGAACACAAAAACTCTCCGATCACACTCTTAATATCATGGCTGTTGACGGAGTAGCATGAATGAGGCTGCAATCGTCAACAGATTTGACAGGCATACAGGCAACTGAACAGACAGATCTCCAAAGTCTTTGCCAGAGATCTGTCAGCCAGAAAGAGCCAACTGTCAAAGCTGAAGACTGAGTGTGGCAGCATCGTTTCCGAGACACCTGAGATTTTGAGTGAGACTGAGAGGTTCTATGGGCAGCTGTACACATCATCGTTGGAGCCACACGCAAGTGTGAGTAACGATCCAAGAGCAAGTCTTACCCGACACTATTCCGATGATATCCCGGACGTCAGTCTGAGCGAGATTAGAATGGCTCTCCAGCACCTTAAAAACGGCAGGGCCCCAGGCGAGAATCGAATTACAGCGGAGCTTCTGAAAGCGGGTGGAACACCGGTACTTGGAAGTCCTTCAGAAGCTCTTCAATTCCGTCTTACATGGTGGTCCTCCGAATTACGACACATCTTCTCGTCAGGTATACCTCAATCTCTGAAAACTAAAGTGTACAACCAGTGCGTGTTGCCAGCGATGACTTACGGATCAGAGACGTGGTCCTTCACTGCTGGCCGTATGAGGACGTCAAGGTCGCTCAGCGAGCTATGGAGAGGGCTATGCTCAGAGTTTCTCTGCGTGATAGACTCAGAAATGAGGATATCCGCAGTAAAACCAGAGTAACCGACATAGCCCAACGGATTAGTAAGCTGAAGTGGCAATGGGCCGGCCATATAGCTCGAAGAACCGATAACCGATGGGGAAGAAAGGTTCTCGAGTGGCAGCCTCGTACCGGTAGGCGTAGTGTAGGGCGACCTCCCACTAGATGGAGTGACGACCTGGTAAGACATGCAGGAAGTCGATGGGTGCAGGTGGCTCAGGACCGTGCTTTGTAGCATTGCCTGGGGGAGGCCTATGTTCAGCAGTGGACTTGTGAAGGGCTGTAATGATAAAGATGATGATGATGAGTTTACTCATTTGAGAATGGACACATTTCGGAGTGATCATACTATGGTAAGGGTGCATCAAACTATTTAAATCTTTGGTCTAGACTTGCTGCGTATCAAGGGGAAGAAATTAAAAAATATCAATTACGAAGTTTAACACAATTCAAGTTACATCCTTTTACCTCACCTTCATGTGTTGCATCCATTGATTGAGTAAGTCCTTACGGAATTCCTCCGTGAAAGGTGTTATGTAGCCAACGGCACCTGTGGAAAATAATTTGATAGAAACTGAGCAGTCAGATTTTAATTTGTAAATAGGTTATATATAAAGAATGATTTGTATTCATCAGCATAGTTTTAGTTTTATTCGTTTCTATAAAAATCACTGTCGTCTTGGAAATTTTTTAAAGATGTAGATTATTTAAAGATGAAAATATAAAGAAGAATATCTTTAAATTTAATAAGCTACTCATTATACAATATTTAGAAGTCCAAATTTAAAGATATCAACATTTATGTCCCTGGAGGCCTAATCTACTGTTATGAATCTACAGAATTCCTGCGGGCATGTGTAATTTTTATAGAAATAGGGTTATATACGAGCACACAATCCTTCTGATGGTAAAAAAGCGCCGTGGCCGATATACACCTATATCTATCATCAAGCAAAAATCAGAACACATATGCGTTGTCCCCCTGTGGACTAAAATTTAATAATACCCCGTTATCAGTAAGACTGGTGTTATGTTTAACAAAACACAGCAGCAGGATAAAGCTGCACCAGTATTTTGTCAGATATAGCTCCTTTGCTGACCGAGCCAATCCACTCAGGATCTTGGCATAGTAATGGTTCAACTTGGGCTTTACCACGTACGTAAAGTTCGGATATAAGCGAACTTTGTCATCTATTTCTTGAGAAGAAGTGAGCAAAAGGAATCAAAACTAATTTCAGTGAACACGTTTATTGCATGATAAACACCTGATTAGGTTTTCATAAAATTACTTTAATTTAGTAGTTTTATAACAACCGTCGTATTTACTACCAAAGTAATAAAAGGTTATGTTCTGAGAGTTTTCAAATGGGAAGGTTATCGCGTGAACAAACCGAATCGCACAGCACATCCCTCAAGGAATGCCACAAAGCATAGTCCTGAGCTACCTGCAGCCATCTCCATCTAGAGGCCGCCCTACACTTCGCCATTAGACAACTCCTAACACAAGCATTTTAAGGTTACATAACTTGAACGAGTTAACGGAGATATTAATCATGTTTATAGAATGATTCGTATTTATCTTGTTAATTTTATTACATGATGTTAGCTGTAAAATTGAAAAAGATAAAACACTTTAATTATCATTGTATAAAAGTTAAGTATTTACATAGTTTTCTCATCTGTTTGGACTGTATGTATACGTAATTATGTAAAT
The DNA here is from genome assembly GCA_907164705.1 of Parnassius apollo. Classification (NCBI taxonomy): domain Eukaryota; kingdom Metazoa; phylum Arthropoda; class Insecta; order Lepidoptera; family Papilionidae; genus Parnassius; species Parnassius apollo. The sequence continues at coordinate 3,008,483 of CAJQZP010001641.1, read as the reverse complement.
GGAAATGATAAAAATACATAAATATCCATAAAATAAATAAAATCCTAACTAGATGGAAGCTCTCTGCAGGGGAGACCAAAGGGAGTTACGGAGAAAGGGAGATAAACCAGCGGACAATGCGGGCAGTATCGAGGAGCACCGCCTTCTGCAATTTAGCCCGGAGCGCTCCGAAACGGAGTCCCTGTCGCCTTAGATGATCCGAGTGTCCGATTGGGATTAGCCCGTTCGCAGAAGCGACTATAGGTATAATATCGGTCGGCAGACCACTCCACATGTCGGTCATCTCGTAAGCCGCGTGATTTAGTTCGCTCATCTGTTTTGGCTTTCACGAGGTGCTCACCATACTAAATGGTTATATCGATCAAAAATATCCTTGACTATATTCGGTCCATCAGCACAATATCAGGCTTATTCGCAAGAATAGTCCTATTTGTGATGGTTTCCCGGTCCCAAGAGAATATAACGCGCTGATCTTCAAACACAGCTTTCGGCAAGTACTTTTAATAATGCAGTTTCCGAACCACAAGATTGTACTTTAGAAGAGCTCCTGGTGTAGAACCCTGACTACTAGGTTGTATCTGTGCAAATACTCAGAAAGCGTCGAACAACCGGAAATGGGCGGAGACGGCAAATTATAATAATGAATAACTCATATAACATAATTTGCCACGTTCACTTTTTATGCATATCACTGTCTCATTATTATTCAGTCTGGATATTTAACAAGTGGCGTGACATACAATATCAAATTCAAATTGTTTATTGCATGTCACATTACAAATTTAAGCCGGTACAATTTTGATAGGTGTACTTATATGTGACGCCCTGTAATGGCATAGCAACACTAGAGGGCTAACTATTTTCGTAATATCTAATTTTAAACATAAATTATAAAATATCATATCACCGACATTCAATATTATTTTATATAAATTAATTTAAATTGAAATACAATGTACCTAGTCGAAGTATTCTTACTTTGTCGTTATTTATCGTCAAAAATTTCATTTAAATTATAATGACATTTATTTATAAGAATTTTTTTAATTGTTTATCAAATTGCACAGAGTTTTCCAGGATTTTTATGAAATTCAGTAAATGGTTGTAAATTTTTATTTACTTAACGTGAGGGCTGTTCAAAACTAATTTTAATTTGGAGAATCTATCTTAAGCTTATATAAATTTTTACTATTTCTTTTAGTTTTTTTTAAATAGGTGAGTAGAGTTTTGGGTGTTTCCTTACGAATTTACAAGACTCGAGGATGTAGATAGACGTAAGTGTTTAAAATTTTATTTTTAATGAAGTGGGGTTTACATGATTCCATTTTGTCCAAATTTATTAATATTCGTAGACACTTCTTTTGTAATATAAATAATTTGTTTACATCACAAGAGTTTCTCCACAAGATGATGCCATAGGAGAGTACGGAGTGAGCATGTGCATAGTAAGCCGCAAGGGCAGTCTTAAAATCTGTCACACGTTTAAGGTGTTGCAGAGCATAAATAAATGAGGATATTTTTGCAACTTTTTATGTGCTGTTTCCAACTCAATGTGTGTCCAGGTCTATTCCTAACAAAGTGCCAGAGTTAACAGTTTGTATTTTTGTGTTTTTATAGTTAAAAGATATTTGTAAACCAGTTTTTTGGTAGGGTTTAAATTGAATAATTTTAGGTTTATTAAGTTTAAGTTGTAAATTATGTAATTGTAGCCAGTCAGTAATTTTATGTAATGTATAGTTAAATTTTGTAGTTAAATCTGTGAACATCTATCAAAATCAATCGGATATTTTCTGATCCTTGGTTTTTCTTACAGTCAATTATAAAGGTTCCCACAGGATAAAAAACAAGTACCCTACTAGCTTTAGAGTATATTTTACTAGTTTAATAAATCAAACAGAACTGTGAAATTTGATTTTACTTACAAGCACTAAGTAGAATGTCTCCAATTAAATTGACAATGGCAACATCCAACTCTTTGATGGTACGAATCCAACGGACTCTCTCGCTGGATAATCCGTTGAGCAGTCTATAAAATATTAAATATTATATTGCCAAATGATTACTACGATAAATTTTTCAAAGGTGAGAGGGAGAAATCTTCTTCACAAATGCACTGCCCAGCTAAGAGTTTTTTAGAGAGTGCTGTACGGGATCCACGTCTCTTCCCATGTTCTTTCGCCACAGAGTAGTAAAAAAGAAGAAAAACTACTGCCTATATACGTTAAGCACAGATCTCTTCTCATTTCGAAGAGGTATGCGAAAGAGTAGTGCGCGAACTAATGTATCCATTCTACAACCCTTTTAAATTAACGAGTATGTACATGGATTTAAAGAAAATTACAGCCTAAGTTAGATAAAACTGTTAAAGTCACTAGCACAAACAAACAAAACATTAACATCTTAAAGTAGGCAAAAACTTGAGAAATTAAAACGTGAATTGAATCACACACACAATAGTGCGCGTAATTGGGATAATTTAAAACAAAAGTAAAAGCCCTATTAACTCGTATTTTCAAAAAATATAATATTGGTATACAATAATTTATTTATTTGAACTTCGATGTAAAATTTTGCTACTTTTTGAAAAATAACCCTGTATAAACAAATATATGCCATACTTTGATGGCACATCAAAATCAATCACCCTATTTCGTTCCAACGGTGTTGTTAGAGGTGACTATTATAGAAAATATTCTTTTTAGAAACTAGCGATCTGACCTGGCTTCTTTCTTTTCTTTTTTCTTTTGGCTGACTCAAATACACACAAAAAATTCATCAAAATCTTTCAAGCCGTTTTCGAGTTTTAGCGAAACTAATGGAGAGCATTTGATTTTTTAAATAAGACTAGCTTACCAGGCAGACGTTGTTCTGCCTTTTTCCATGACTCTTTGTCATGTCCTATTAAAAATCCTTAAATTCGCAAAAAAAAAACAATTGTGGGTCACTCATGGGCAAAAAAACTATCCTGTCTCTCAAGTTGGACCAAACTGCACACGGTGTGCAAATTTGATTAAAATCGGTTAAGCAGTTTAGAATTCCATCACAGACAAACAACGTGACTCGTAATAACACAGATGCGTTGTCACCCCTGAGGACTAAGATGGAACGGTCGGGCCGATCCATTCGTACTACAACCATAATATTGCTCCAGTGTGGCTCTTGGTTGCCACTCGAGAACCTTTCTTCATCGGTTGCCAGTGATTCGAGCTATATGGCCAGCCCATTGCCACTTCAGCTTACAGATGCGTGGATCCATCATGGCACCATTGCTGTTACTGAAAGTGCATTGTACTTAAACGAGCCTTTATTAAAATTTATTGTAAAATCGTGCTGCTTATTAAAATATATAAATCGACCTGTTCGCTCGATCCATTCTTGCAAGGCATTGATTAATGTCCTCTTCCATTTTCTTCTTTTCTTCCTCCTTCTCAACAAGATAGGCGTTGAGTTTCGCAATTCCCAACAGCAGAGCTTGCATCTTAGCCTTGGTATTAGCAAGCATGGCTATAAATAGATTCCACCGTTATTTATAGAATCAGATATTATTTTTGAAATATTAAGAAAAAATTCGTGTAGTAAAATAAATCCGGATGATGTTTATAGGCGAATCACGTGTCGTATTACCGACGATGTTGTGTCTTTCTTAGCTTAGTGATGATGAAAGTAGTGGTGTTGGGATTGGTGGTGACGGAGATAGTGCACGTGATTGAGGGAGGGCAAGAGATGCTCTTTAAACTAGGTGAGGGATATCTTTTGTTTTATTACAAGGACCTTACGCTAATTCATTTTTAGCAAATATATATTTATACAGATTAATCTGATCAGCATCACTGATATAAAATTTATCAAATTTTACATAGGCAAACAAGTCTCCCTTATTTTTTTCATAGTGTAACTTTATGAATTGTTGAAGTTTCTTCAACGGAATTTAAATTTGTTATCTAACTTCCTATGAAGTTTAACGCTAAACCCCAAAAATATCTTACAACTGTTTTTTTGCTGTAGTACGATTTTAATAGCTTTCGAACCTCCTGAAATACAACTTACTTTCACTAGACTTAATTTTACAATTTTTATTTTTTTGGTATATTTTATGATGATCGCATGTACACCATCGGAAAATTCTAGAACAGTCACGTTAGCTGATAAAAGTCGAGAACGTTTAGCTGGAGTAAATCGGATCAAATTGATTAAACCGTTGAATATTTACAATTTTAGAAGCAATTGAAAAATACTCTAGACGGTTTAAGGAAAATTTATAAGGAATATGACTCTTAATTGCTTAAAAACAATAAATATTACAAAAATACGTGTGGCACTCGGTGACTGCCGCGGTAAAGCTATTGCATAGCATTTTTTATCAACTTATGCAATTATAATTATTTATTTATTTTATTTATGCAGTTAAGTCTTTGATATTGTTACGAGCTTGAGGTTCGTGACAATAAAAATTGCCGATAAAATTACCTAAATTAACACTTTAATTTACTTTACACAATTAAAGTTAAAACACTAATAATTTAAACACACTAATTCACTTAATTCCACTCCGAAGCTTCCCTTGTGTCGCCGAGTTCACTCTGCCTCGATCGCATCCTGCGCCACCTATTTATTTAAATTAGCAAAATATCCGGAATGTTCAAGCAAACACGCGTAAGGTATCGAGAATTCGAGTATAGATTTTCTAGAAACTTAGTTCTTCGGGTGGCGCTGTCGGTCGAAAGGTTTGTGATGTCATTTACTGCCAAGCTCCCCTCGCTCTTGTTGCTGACACTAGATGGCGCTAGTTGACTTATTCATGCAACACTGCCCCCTCCTAAGACATGCTCGTCCCGAGCATTATCGGTCCCATAATAACGCGCCAAGCGATCCACATGGACGATCTTAGGAGTCCCTCTTGCGCCTTTCTGTATCCGGTAGGTCACATCGTTGATCCTGGTTACAATCCGGTACGGGCCGTCCCATTTAGCTTGAAGCTTAGGAGATTTCCCTTTGCTGCGGACTGGATTGTGCAACCACACTAATGAACCTTCGTTGAACCCTTTATTGTTCATTTTGCGGTCGTACCGGGTTTTCATTTTCTCAGACATTTGCTGGCCCGATTGTCTGACGTGCTCATAAATGTCATTCATTTTGTTCCGCAAGTCATTTGCATAATCGGTTATACTGCGTGGGGCATCAGGTGGTATCCCGGTGATCAGGTCCGCAGGCAGCCGTAATTCTCTTCCAAAGTTTGCGAAAGCTGGTGTCACTGCTGTACTTTCGTGAACAGAACTTCGATATGACAACAAAAACGGTTGTATGTGCTTGTCCCAATCTCGTTGCCGATTGTCTACAACTTTTGCTAGGTACCTCTCCAATGTCTGATTAAATCGTTCCACCATTCCATCAGATTGCGGGTGATAAGAAGTCGTTCTTGTTTTATGAGTACCCATAACTCGGCAAGTTTCCTGGAATATTTGAGACTCAAAATTCCTTCCTTGATCGCTGTGAATCTCTAAAAGTACTCCAAAACGACAGAAGACTTCATGAACTAGTTTATCTGCAACTGTTGAAGCTTCTTGATTTGGAATGGCGAAGACTTCTGGCCACTTAGTGAAGTAATCCATCACAACCATGAAATACTTGTTACCGCTTTCACTCTCCGGAAACGGCCCCGCCACGTCAATGGCTATTCTCTCCCATGGTGCGCCCACATTGTACAACTTCAATGCACCTCTACTACGAGTCTGAGGTCCCTTTACAGCCGCACAATTTGTACATTTGCGACACCAGTCCTCGACATCGTTTCGACAGTGGACCCAGTAAAACCGTTCTCGGATCTTCAGTAGAGTTCGCTTAACTCCCAGATGGCCTCCTGAATAATCATTATGGTACAGCTGTAGAACATCCGGTACTTTAGCTTTAGGGACAACCATTTGTAAATGACAGCTGTCTCCCCGAACATTTTCCCATTTACGGCACAGAACTCCATCCTGAAGCAGCAAGCTGTCCCACTGGGCCCAGTAGCTTTTAGTGGTCGAACTCATCGCTGAGACGTCGCTCCACTTGGGCTTGGGAGCACTGACCTTCATCCATTCCAGGATCGGCTTGATGTCCGGATCTTCCTGCTGTGCACGTTGTAAGCTGTCCTTCCACTCGTTGCTGAGGTGGTCTGCCCTGAGCATCCTCACGGATACCACTTCCTTACTCTCTTGCCTAGTACAATGTTTGCAATCTTCAGGACAAGGTCTTCTTGACAATGCATCTGCGTTGCCATGAGATTTCCCGTTACGATGTTCGATCTCAAAGTCGTATTCCTGCAGTAGTTCAATCCACCTCGCAACTTGTCCTTCTGGATTTTTAAACTGCAATAGCCATTTTAGTGCAGCATGGTCAGTTCGTAAGTGAAATTTTCGCCCCAGAAGATATTTGCTAAAATGCTGCAACGACTTTACCACAGCTAGCAATTCGCGTCTTGTGACACAGTAGTTCCTTTCCGGTTTTGACAACGACTTGCTGAAGTACGCTATCACGACCTCTTGGTCACCATTACGTTGAGACAACACACCGCCAAGTCCTATATCACTTGCGTCTGTGTCAACTATAAATTCTTTGCTTGCATCAGGGTATCCCAAAATAGGTGTTTTGCACAGACGGTCCTTGAGCTCCTGGAATGCGATATTGCAACTTTCATCCCAGCAGAAATGTCGCTTCTCCTCGGTTAGCTTGTGCAGAGGTTTAGCTATATCTGCAAAGTTCTTCACGAATCGCCGGTAATAGGAGCACAAACCCAAAAATGCTCTAACCTGTGTCTTGTCTTTTGGAACCGGCCAATCCTTGACAGCGGCGATTTTCTCTGGATCTGTGCGGATACCTTCTTCCGATACTACAAACCCCAAAAAGTTAACTTGCCGTTGGAATAGTGAACATTTCTTCGGGCTCAACTTGAGGTTGGCACTCTGAATCTTCATGAGCACGCGTTCCAGGTTTTGAAGGTGTTCCTCAAACGTACGGCCCACGATGATGATGTCATCCAAGTAGACCAGACAGGCATCGCCAATTAGCCCGGTAAGTACAAGTTCCATCAGCCTTTCAAACGTTGCTGGAGCATTGCACAACCCAAACGGCATTACTTTGAATTGCCACAGACCCTTTCCCGTCGAGAACGCAGTTTTCTCCTTGTCCTTAGGGTCAATTTCAACTTGCCAGTAGCCACTTTTTAGATCCAGCGTGCTAAACCATTTTACTCCTGTAAGCATGTCCAGCGTGTCATCAATTCTTGGCAAGGGATAGCTGTCCTTCTTTGTAACGTCATTCAGACGGCGGTAATCAACACAGAACCGCATGCTGCCATCCTTCTTTTTCACCAGCACCACTGGTGAACACCATGGACTAGAGGAAGGTTCAATAACACCATCCTTCACCATTCCTTCAATCATGGTTTCCACTTCCTTTTCACGTGCTACCGGCAATCTTCTTGGCCGCTGACGGATAGGCAATTCCTCTCCTGTGTTTATTTTGTGTTGAACTAAGCCAGTCTTTCCTATGTCAGCATCGTTTGATGAGAATACATCGGCGTACTTGAGTAACAACTTCTTCGCCTTGACCAATTCGTTCGGGGACAGAACACTGCGACAGTCTTCCAAAAGTGTGGTCACTCTCGTTTCTGAATCCTTGCTGGGGGTCCCACTCGATATAGATTGGCACTGACGTAACCAATCCACTTCCTCACAAGTACCAACCAGTGTGCCTTTTTCTATAATCTGTTCCCGGTCGCAAAGGTTCAGCACACGTACTCCTGAGCTGTCAGTGGTCCTGACCAAGGTTCGAGCTACTTTCCATGGAAGGTCATTGTTTACCCTTTCCACAAGTACACAACGGTGAGTTTGCCCAGCGTTTCGAGGAAGACTAACCGGAACAATCGTTTCCGATCTCGGCGGAAGAACAATCTTCTTGATGCTGTACACGTTCCCTGGTAACGCACCTTCCATAAAAAGTTCCTCCTGTCCACATTTCAAAACACCTTGCTTAACGTCGATCTCGCAGCAATTATTCCTCATAAAGTCTAAGCCTAGGATGCAGTCGTCCATTATATCAGCCACGATGACATTATGCAGGTAGATCACGTTGCCTAGCTTCAACTCCATCTCCTTCTCTCCACGGACGGGTATACGCTGACCGGTGGCTGTTACCAAATTAATGCGTTCTCGGTTGTATGCGGAGTCCCCAAGGAACTGACTTATAAGTTGGGAACTAACAACCGTACGAGAGGCTCCAGTGTCTATGGTCAGCTTACACGGCATTCCGTTGATCTCGCCCTTTATGATTAGGCTGTTCCCATCATGGGTTTGTGAGATCGAGATCCTTGGGGCTCTTTTAACATCAGCCAGCACCCGCCCCGCAGTTCTGGCTTTTACTCGTTTCCCTGCTGCTGCTGGGCGGCGCTGTTGGCCGCACTACCCTCCTGAGATCGTTCAATTTCCCTTTCTAGGGTTCGCTTAGGGCAGCTGGATCGAAGATGGCCCTTTTCCCCCACAGCCATAGCACCTTGGGCTGTATCCTTTGTTGCGGTCGCGAACTGTAGCTGCTGCAACCTCCCTGACGCGATGGGAACGATGATCCTGCCGCACGGCTTCCACTTCCAGTGCATGGGCCAAGGCGTCCTTAAGCGTCTCGTGGTGCCCGAGCCTCACAGCAGCTCTGACTTCCAGGTCGCGGATGCCGTCGATGAATGTCTGCACCAGGTTCCCTTCAATGAGCGCAGGTACAGACCGGTATGCTTTTCGCACCAGCTTCTCCACTTCTAGAGCCCACTGCTGCAGGTTTTCGTTGATGCGCTGCACACGATCTTTAAGTTGCGCACGAAAGACGTGTTCCAGGTGAGCGTCGCCATATCTCGCCTCCAATGCCTCAAGGAGCTGCTCGTAGGTCACTTTCTTACCGAGAGCTTCCAACACAGTTAAGGCTTGGTCGCGCAGGCCTAAGGTGAGTGCAGTCATGGCCTGGCTTTTATTCCAGCCGTTTGCCTCCATGACGGCCTCGAACTGGATTTTGTAGGACGACCAGGAAGAGGTCCCGTCGAACGGCGGCACTTTGAATCCACGTAGCGAAGGTGTTGTAGCTACTACGGGAGCTGTTGTTCCATCCCCAAGTTTGAGGTCGTCCAGCGTTTTCTTCACGTCAGCCATTACGTTGTCAACCCGATTGTTTACTTGGTCGATTCGGGTTTCGGCCTCCGACAGGCGGTTGTCATGTTGAGCAACCTTATGCTTCACCTCCCGTATCTCTTTTCCGAAGATAGCGTGAAGGTCCTTCATGAGGAGCATCTGCTCTTCCTTATCGCGTTGGAGTTGCTCTTCTAAACGACGGGCCTGTTCCTCCTGTCGGCGGGCCTGTTCCTCCTGTCCGCCCCGCAGCTGCTCTTCCAATCGGCGGGCCTGTCCCTCCTGTCCGCTCTGCAGCTGCTCTTTCAACTGACGGACCTGTTCCTCCTGTCGGCGAGCCTGCTCCTCCTGTCGGCGAGCCTGCTCCTCCTGTCGGCGAGCCTGCTCCTCCTGTCGGCGAGCCTGCTCCTGCAGCATCACCATCAGAGCACCTAAGTCAGGTGCTGCAGATGTAGGAGCTACCGACGGGCCTTCAGCCGGTGGCTGGCCCTCCGACGTCTGCGGCGTTGCACCACCAAATCTTCGTTGGTCCGTCTCCTGCTGGCGTTGACTTCGGGTTCGGACACCCTCCGTTTCCTCCTTAGGTAAAATCGGCATGATTTTATCCCACTTCTGACACCAATTGTTACGAGCTTGAGGTTCGTGACAATAAAAATTGCCGATAAAATTACCTAAATTAACACTTTAATTTACTTTACACAATTAAAGTTAAAACACTAATAATTTAAACACACTAATTCACTTAATTCCACTCCGAAGCTTCGCTTGTGTCGCCGAGTTCACTCTGCCTCGATCGCATCCTGCGCCACCTATTTATTTAAATTAGCAAAATATCCGGAATGTTCAAGCAAACACGCGTAAGGTACCGAGAATTCGAGTATAGATTTTCTAGAAACTTAGTTCTTCGGGTGGCGCTGTCGGTCGAAAGGTTTGTGATGTCATTTACTGCCAAGCTCCCCTCGCTCTTGTTGCTGACACTAGATGGCGCTAGTTGACTTATTCATGCAACAATATTAAATCAAGTTACACTTTTTGAGAGTGGTGACCGATAAGAAAACAATTTTTTTTCTCTTATTGAATAAATGAGAAGTTAATATTGTTTAAAATATTTTTAATATCTTACAATATGTACATGTAGGTTATTCAGGAATTTTTATCATTGAGTTAGCAGCTAGTGTACATGCATACGTCTAGTCGCACGCACACAAACACCGTGCCGGAGTCTGCCGAGTGCCGAAGTCTGCCGAACTGAAACGACGTTAGACGATGCACGGCTTTCAACGCCACACCTCCGTGCCCGTCGGAGTGGGGAGCGTGAGGTTTTTTTCGTTACGGAATTTCTGGATTCGGTCCCCGCGCTCAAGGCCCGCGATAGAAGCTATGCAATAGCTTAAAAATATGCTCTTTAGAAACTTGGTTGTTGATAGGGTTGACTGGGAGAGAAGTCCAAAAGGCAGTAACTCCGCCCTTTGTAACGCTTTTGTTGAAGGTGATAAAGCATATATAAATAAAATTAAATAGTGGATAGATAAAAATTGATACATACAAAATATGTTAGACCATACCTTCAACAGCAGCCAGCTCTTTCATGGCCCGATTAAGTGCCTCTTTTTTAGGCGCGACGGCTTTATTCACGTGGTAGTACTTGTACATGGCATGTACCCACATACATAACGACATGCAAGCCTTCGAAACCTGGCGGTGCAAGATTATTTATTTATTTAATCTGATATGAGTAATAAAAGTAGCAAAACTACTTAATGTATACATTTTATTAGCAAATAAACCATATAAATATAACCTTGTATAGTTAGACACGCATATATATATACATATTTTTTTTTTTTTTTTTCGTGTGTATGTGGTGTGTGTGTGTGTGTGTGTGTGTGTGTGTGTGTGTGTGTGTGTGTGTGTGTGTGTGTTTTATTGTATAAGACTTTTATTCCAAAAAGTGGTAGATTGCAGATGCAGTGGTATGTGCAACCGAGGGATTGCATAATCTCTTTATCACAACCAGACTTTCGGCCAGTCTTCAACCTTTCATTGTAGACTTACCACGCATTCGAACTAATCTTTCTTCATGCGTACAACAAAGGAGTGGAATAAGTTGCCAGCATCTGTCTTTCCATTCCATTACAATGTGGGTTTCTTCAAGACAAGACAAAAGTGAATAGACTTTTATGTCAGTGCGCTTCACCATCTTCAGCTATATCACCATTTTTTCTTTTAAATAAAATAAGGGCAAAAAACGAGCACACAGATGCGTTGTCACCCCTGAGGACTTAGATATAATGCCTCGTTTCCAGTAAAAAAGGATCTCCGGATCTCTACACTCACCATACGAAACACAGCAGCATTAAGCTGCTATTTCACGCTGGTATTCTGTGAGAGGGTGGTCCTTCCCCGGTCGAGCCGACCAATTCGTGCCACAACCATAATATATCTGCAGCGCAGCTCTACGACGTATAAACTTACTATCAAATGGGATTATAGTTAAGCGCTGGCTTAGTATAGTTTAAAAAAAACATAAGCACTTTCGTTTCTTTTCACCTACCCCACATCCATTCATTCATTCATCATTCATTGCAGCTTATTAAAAGTCCGCCGCTGAAGCAGCTTCAGCTCGTCTCAAAAAGATTTATGTGTAGTTATTGCCACGCTCGGCAGATGGGTTGACAATCGCAGAGTTTTATTATTTTGGGCGGTTATCAGAATTACGCTGCTATCAATTTCTTGTTACATTTTCCCTCCGTCGCCTGTAACGGTACGTGTACAACAAAACCGATTTTTTCAGACGATGGCGGACAGAACTATCCAGACGAGTAACTCGGACGTGTATGTGCTTACACTGCAACAGTGTACCATTTTTGTCGACATTGGACGTTGCCGGTATTCTTTCCTATTTCTATATTTTAATATCCATAGTCGTTTAGGTAGATAACAACACTGACAGAAACAACAGACTTAAGACCAAATGATTAAATTAAACTATAAATACACTCAATTTGTACTGTAGACGCCGGCAATCGAGCGAGAAATCCCAACAAGTTCGGATACGACCGTTGATCGGCCGTTTTCGTGCGTTATCGGACGAAGACGGTCGTGTTTGTGTAAGCGGTCTCTTTGTTTTACAAGTGTTTGATTCCATCGTCCGAGTTCGGCCGTCATCGCCCGAGCAAACTTCGGTCGATGACGGATTAGGTGTATGCGAAGCGTTAGGCGTACATTACGCGCTCATGCAGGCGTCAACCACTGCATTACACGGTAGGTTATTCGTCGATCACAACCATGATTGTTGTAAAACTGTCAGTCTGCATGAGCGTGTAATGTACTCTATACGACACCCACGGAATTATTGTGGTAGTGTAGTACACTTAAGCCGCCACTACACGGCACTGTTAGTGGTACTCTTTAATATTTTGATGGAAAAATATACCTTATCAGCATCATATATGTATTTCCAAACTATCTCCAACTCTTATGAGGTCATTTTGAATTGCAAAATCATAACCATAAAATACCGATGGATCTGTTCTATCATTTTGATTCCACCTTTGCAAATTCGAAGTTTGATTAATTGTTTGATTATTTTTATTAGTGTTTGTATTACTTTTGTTGATTAGCTCAGATGACACACTGGCAATTAGCTCATTATGAGATAATGCGCGTTCCTCAGTTAACTTAGTTGATTTAAGTTGATGTAGATTAGTTTTTATGTGAAATATAGTCATCAAGTCATCGTAAGTCATACACACATTAAATTTTTGCTTCGTTGGTCTAGTGGACGTATTCGCGACTGCTGATCATGAGGTCCCGGATTCGAATCCAGGGTCGAGCCAAAATAGATAATGGGTTTTTCAGTCCTCCATTCTCCGGTCGTGTCAGTTAATGTCTCATCGCACTGTGAGAGTGAGGGAACAGAGAGTGCACCTGTGCTTGCGCAGACACTCGGACACTATAGTCCTGTCCTGCGGAGATGGCAAGTCTAAGTTGAGACTGGCCACTGTGACCGAAATTTAGTCCGGTAGCAATTATTATTTTTATTATTGATATTACATTAATATGTATAATGTAAGAAATTACATATCACCTTCTTTATTTTCGCCGGTTCGTAGTTCGGGTTCTGAATAAAACGTTTGAGTTTTTTAATCATTTCCTCGGTGATCGTCTCTTTGTCAAACTTCAAGAGGGAATCCAGGAAGGCCGTAGGATCTGCTAACATTTGGGTGCCCGGCTTAAAGTAGTTCAGGACTTTTTCCCCAAACTTTGCTCCACGTTCCTTTGGAATATAAAACATTTTAACCGACTTGTGAAAAGGAGGTCGATCTAAATTCTATTTTAACCATTAAGCCTGTATTATTTTATTTCAGTCGGTATTGTTTTATAAATCAGTGTTATATAGTGGCGTATAACATTAATACTAGTTTTCCTTATGATGTGCTTTAATATTATAGTTATGACAGAGATTTAAATATGAAGTAGATAATGACTGTCCTCATGGCTGAGTGATTGTGAGTGCGACTGCTGATCACGTGGTCCCAGGTTTGAATCCCAGGTCAGACCAAAATCAGTTTTTTTGTCAAGAAATTCTCAAGAAGCAGTACAGCGTCAGAAAGTTTGCGGTATTTCATCTCCGTGTCTCGGATAATACGAAAAGCTACGAGTCCTGCGCCTGATCTATCTCCGGTGGAGACCCATTGCCGTCTCATCGGATTATGAGAAAGAATAAAGAGCACCTTTGTTTGCTTATATATTCGTGCATTATAATCTTATCCTGCGTAGATGATAGCTGGTTTCCGATGAAGCTGGCCGCCGTTATCGAAATTTGTTTGGAAGATATAATTATAATTACTACTATCATCATCATCGTCATTACAGCCCTTCACAAGTCCACTGCTGAACATAGGCCTCCCCAAGGAATGAAACCACGGTCCTGAGCAACCTGCATCCACCGACTTCCTGCATGTCTTACCAGGTCGTCACTCCATCTGTTGGGGGTTGCCCAACTCTACGCCTGCCGGTAGGAGAATACCATTCAAGAACCTTTTTCCCTATCGGTCATGGCAAAGAACGTTTAAGAATTACATAATATATTCTGCAAGTTGAAAGGGCAAAAACAGCAGTATTGAAAGTAATTCTTTTTAAACCCTATAACTATTCAACTTCTCTGATTTACTGAAATACGGGAGTGCTGTTAGTGGGATAATTGTATATCTTAAAATCAATATTACACAGCCACGCTAAAACTACCTTCGATCGCATTATTTACATGAACAAACGACGTAAAGATCTAATATTCAAGATTTCTAAAGGGACTTCACCGTTTGCAAAACAACATGTCATTTTATGACATTTATTACACAATTAAGTTAATCAGGCTGTAAAGTTAATAATAAAGTATTTGAAAAGTTCTTAACAATAAGTACGAATGACACGCGTGCACCTTCATACTCACACACACACACACACACACACACACACACACACACACACACACACACACACACACACACACACACACACACACACACACACACACACACACACACACACACATACGCGCGCGCACACGCACACACGCAGTGCACGCAAACACGCACGCACGCACGCACGCACGCATGCACGCACGCACGCACGCACGCACGCACGCACGCATGCACGCACGTGCTCACACACAATCGTAGTAATAAACTAAGTATGTTTTTATTTTAACGATAATAAATAATTTCAGTCCACGACGGTGTCTTCTGGGTCATTTATGTCACCATTTACAATTATCAACGAACATTTATTTATCAATTTTTCAATTATATAAAAAAATAATCTCTAAGCTTCTATAGTTAAAGTTCGCCATTCGAATCAGCTATTCCAAAAATTATCCCGGACAGATAGACAGACAAAACATTTTAAGAATGGATTATTCATGACTGACATGAAACCCCTGGAGCTCAATAAAAGATGGTTACTTTACAATTACAGGCACTTTTTATGTTTATGTATAAACAGATTCATGTATAAACATATATTACTTACTTTAATTGGTTTAATGTCGAACACGACACAGAGTGATTCAATTACGAGAACTACACCAGCTGGAGGTTTCTTCAGCGATTTAACTTCCACAATGTCGTTCCTGTTTAGTTCCTGCAAAGCTTTCTCAGCTGCCCGCAGCGCTGGCATTGCTTCATCTAAAATAAATTATGAAGCTGTATATAATTACGATGTAGATAAACTTTGGATTTCAGTTTTGGCTGTA
Source organism: Parnassius apollo (assembly GCA_907164705.1). Lineage (NCBI taxonomy): Eukaryota > Metazoa > Arthropoda > Insecta > Lepidoptera > Papilionidae > Parnassius > Parnassius apollo. The sequence goes on along the minus strand of CAJQZP010001641.1, from coordinate 2,993,081 downwards.
AAACTAATGTATCGGCATGACCGCGAAAAGAATACTCTTACAGAATACCGCCGTTAAATAGTAGCTTTATGCCGGTATGTTTCGTATAGTGAGTGTCGAGAATAGGAGCACCTTTTTTACTGACAACGAGACATTAGATTGGAGTAACCTTTGAGAATAAGAACGCATCTCCATTTTGATTTTTAATCGAGGAGGAGAAGGGTCTTTCAAGGAAACTGTACTTGTACGTGATAAAACCACGCTGCAACTGTATATGGTTGTGTATGTATGGGAAGGACCACGCTATTACAGAATATCGGCGTATTATAGCAGCTTAATGCTGCTGTATTTCGTGTAGGGAGTGTAGATAAATAGAGACACTTTTTACTGGAAACCAGGTGTTCCATCTTATTATTTAGGGGTGAAAACCTAAATTGCATTTTGAATTATAATCGGGAATAAATGTAGGTGTTTATAGACCACAGTATCCACCTACCATCATGTGGACTGTATGCTCGTTTGTCACCCTTATTATATAAAAAAAACCATCGGGTGAACTGTATACTCGCTTATCACCTTGGTGTCCCAACGGAATGAATTGTAGTTTTCCTCTGGTAGTTCTATTTATTTTTGCTCTGTCATTATCTCACTGCAAGCTATAAGGGGTAAGTGTGAGATATGCACACATCTGATTTTATCTGATTGCGATAAAAAGTTTAAAATTTATATTTCGAATCGTTATACAGTCATACAGTGATCAAACGATATGTAGAAATTACAATGCTCTTAACATTTAATTATCACACGTCTACTGCTTAACATAGGTATCCTCTATAAATCACAAGTACGGTATGACTCAACATTTGCCATCATTCAAGCAATCAGGTTTCCGTGTAATCAAGATTTTTAACCTTTCATCCCTAACGGTTTTTGGTCTGCGAACCGAATGCCACTTTAATTGTTAATCTGTTAGGCTTTCATAATTCATCCGGAAAATTTTCATGTTTTTATAAATTACTTACGCTTTTAAAATATTCTTAAAATACATATCTCACAAAATAATAGTAACTGCGACTAACTATATGAACGAATGTTGAGGGGAAAAAATTAAAACAAATCGTCTGTGTAACAGTATCTTTTGTTATCGAAAGCCTTTTGTAATTCCGTACAGACACTTCCATATTTTTTTTAAATATTACCAAAAAATATTAAAGGCGTATTTAGTATCTAAAATTGAACAAGTTATTATATATCGGAAAATAAATAAGAAGTTGTTCCTTAAATTCGAAATATTTTACATCTAAATTTTCAGCAAGTACAGGTGACAGGTGAATTCTACTGAGACATGAAATTGTAATTTACCATGCAATTAACATCGTAAAATATATAATTCAACTAGAGTCGATTATTATTATAAATATATTAATAGTTACTTTGCAACCATCCGCGCAATAAAATAAAATGATGTGTCCTACCTAGTTTGAAGAGCACCGCCCGCCCTCCCTCAATTGCGTGTACTAATCCCGTCACCACTAATCCCAGCACCACTACTCCCAACACCACTATTCTAGGAAAGACACACCATCGACGATAATACGACACGTGTTTCGCCTCTACACGAGGCATCTTCAGGTGATGTAGACTCTACGGCGGCTGGCCGGCGGTTATGGCCATCGGCTAGGGATTAGTGCACGCAATTGAGGGAAGGCGGGAGATGCTCTTCAAACTAGGGAAGACACATCATTTTATTTTATTGAGCGGATTGTTGCAAAATAACTACTAATATCTTTATTATAATGGATTTCCATAATGTAACGCCTGATTCTATTAATTATCGATGATTATTTACACACTTTTTTAAATTTTAAAAAAATAATGGCATATTGAGTATAAAACTTAAATGAAACATATTTATAAAATTTATATTTTCAAAAAGTTTTCCAAACATTTTATTTATAGTGATTAAAACTACGTTTACGGATTTTATCCCCCGTGACCATGGGTGCAGGAAAGCACCCGAAACGTCGGGAATTAAAAATAAAAATAATTAAAATTAAACGCGATAAAATCCGTAAGAATTTTAACAATTAGCGTTCACGTAAATATAAGAAATCATTATATTTTCTTTGAGTGCCAAGGGTGACAAACTATCACACGGTTCCGCTGTTGGTCAATGGATGCTGTGGCCCATAGACACAGGATTTAGTTTAAATTTTTGTCAAACTTCCTGCCGTCATTCAGTCGCAAAAATCCTATCAGTTGGGTGTACTCCCGCTGGCAATTCTAAAATATAGAAAAAACTAATTTAACAAAAATAAAATTTATCTATTCCGTACCTAAATCCTTTTGAGCGTCTTCAGCCATCGCAGATGTTTCAACTGCCATTTTTTCTGCTACTGCTTGCTCTTTTTCTACTTTAATTCTTGCTTCCTCCGCAATGGCCTATATTATAAAATTGAGTATATGTTTACTTAATCTATTGGCCATTAAATAAAGTATATGATGAAAGTAATGAAAACTAAGATGAAAATTATGCCAAAATCCAGTAAAGATCCTTAAAAGTCAGCTTCAAATAATAGAGTATTCGCCATCCGTTCTTAATAATAAACTAATGGCAGTTGTACACTGCGACAAATCTTTTGCCGGATTTTACATTCGAAGACCCGTTTACAACCGTTTAGGGAGTTCCGTCACATACACACAGACAAAAGCATTATATAAATAAATATAATTATCTGTTAGTACTGTGTTGTATGATTGATAAGCATTAACATGCAAATTAACATCTATTTCGTAATTTTTTTGTATATTTTATACACCCATCGAACTAGTTTAAATCTTTCCTATAATCGTATTGTGAACAGAAGTCATATTTGATCAAAATATTACGGAAAAAATCTAACCGTATCAGTCGCGATCTGCTCGATGACTTTCACGGTCTCCTCAGCTGCACTCTCCATCATCGGCTTCAGTTCAGCGAGCTCTATCTGCAGCTGCTTAACTTCAACTTCAGTTTGGTTCAACTTGTCCAATCCTGTTTGGGACAGAGCATTTATCAGCAGCCAGTCCCGTGTGGCGGGTAAGAATAACCACTACGCCATATCTCACCATGGGTGTCGTAAGATGCGACAGAAGGAAACTGAAGACAGAAGGAAACAGAATATGGGCAGCAACTTCTTTCTGATAGCAGCAGAAAGCAATAAAAACTGCGATTGCCAGCCCGCTCGCCAAGCGTGGCAACTATGACAATGTGAGAATGAGAGTCGACACAAATAAACGGCCCTCAGTCCCCGGCGGGTAAGCTATTGTAGTAAGAATCTCCGGTGGACGTTCGGCTGCCACCAAAGACGACTCGACCAGGCAACATATAACGCACGCACCCTGAGGAGTGACGAGAATATCCTGAATCTGGAAGAAGAGATAGACAAGTGGCGCTGGAATATTATAGATTACCTCAGGAGAGAAGATTAGGAGTGTGTCGACGAGGGTTGCGTACTAATTCAGTTGGTAAATAAAATACTCAGATTCACCAAACGGTATTCGCTGAAGGTTTTACAGGTTTACGCACCAATCTTGGTACATCCCTAAGAGAGGGTGGAGGAAATACATAAGGATATCTCTAGAGAATTGCATTCATCCAAAACCTACTATACGGTATTAATGGGAGAGTTCAACGCAAAACTAGACACATTAGAGAAAGGTGAGCTGAAAGTAGGGAAATTCGAAATTGGGCAACGAACCTAAGGCGCCAACAGCTGGCCAACTTTGTGAAGAAAAAGGGACTCTTTATGATGAATCCTTTCTTCCAAAAGCGGCCCCACAGAAAGTGGACATGGTCGAGCCCCGCTAGTTCGACAAAAAATGAGATTAACTTCATTATGACGACCAAACGCCAACTGTTCAGTAATGTCTCAGTAATCGCAAGGGTGAATACTGACAGCAATCACCGAATAGTAAGAGGCATATTGAACCCAAACGTGACGTTGGAGGTCACGTCTAATGAAGTAAATGCTCCATCTCCGTGCTCTAATCCAAAGCCCCGAAAACTTTCAGCTCGAATTATAAAATCGTTTTCAGTGCCTATAAGACTGCAATGAAGTGGACGATATAACACAAGCTTGTGGAAATCCATGTGGTTGAATCAAGTTCTCCGCTTAACAATCAGTATCTCTTGGCGACGACGATCGTTAGACGGGAGATGAAGATGCAGTCTTCAGCAGATTTGCGAGCATACGGGCAACTGAACAGACAGAAATGCACGCGGTGGGACTTACGCAACTTCAATATAATCGTATTGTAGAAGCGATCGAGCAGAACCAGGGCTCCAAGTCCTTTGCCAGATATCAGAAAGAGTCAACTGAACCGAATGTGGCAGCATCGCTTCCGGAACACCTGAGATTTTGACTGAGATTGAGAGGTTCTATGGGCAGCTGTACACGTCATCATTGTATCAAAAAGAAAGTATGAGTAACGATCCAAAAGCAAGTCTTATCCGACACAATTCTGTCCCTGTATCCCGCACGTCAGTCTGAGCGAAATGGGAATGGCTCTCCAGCACCTTAAAAATATCAAGCTCGTCGTCGAGGGTCGAATTACAGCGACGATTCTGAAAGAAGCTAGAAAACCGATAGTTAAAGTCCTTTAAAAGGTCATTAATTCCGTCCTCCATGTTGGCACTACTACGGAAGCGAGGAGCAGAAGTGCGGTGGTCTTGTTCTCCAAGAAAGATGACAACGCTCTCTTGAAGAATTACAGACCGAGCGTCGGATATCGAAATGTTGAAGTATTTGTAGAGTAGGGCGATCTGAGTAAAGAACCATAGTACAAAACCAATCATACTGCAGAGAGGTAAGAGAGCGTGACGTAATATCCCGAAAATCTTACCGCTGTATTGGAAGACGTTTTTAAGCTACTGGACTGGAAAGGATACGGTATTAACGTTAATGGCGAGTACATCACCCACCTTCGATTTTCTGACGGTATAGTCCTACGGCAGGGTTGGTGAAGGACGTAAACACTATGCTCAATGACCTCAATAGTGTCTCCCAATGAACAAAAGTCATGTGTAATGTCCATGTCATAGCTATGCCGATAGTTGTTGGGAGCACTAAGCTCGAAGTTGTTGCCAAGTATGTTTACCTAGAACAAATAGTCTGTCTAGGTAAGTCCAACTTCGACTGAGAGGTCAATCAACGGATTCAACTCGGCTGAGCAGCGTACGGGAGATTACGACACATTTTCTCGTCAGGCATACCTCAAAACCTAAAAACTAGATTTTACAACCAGGGCGTGTTTCCATTGATGACCTTTGAAGCTGAGATGTGGTCCTTCAATGCTGGCCGTATGAGGAAGCTTAAATTTGCTCAGCGAGCTATACAGAGGGCTATGCTCGGGATTTCTTTACGACACATTTTCTCGTCAGGCATACCTCAAAACCTAAAAACTAGATTGTACAACCAGTGCGTGTTTCCATTGATTAGCTTTGAACCTGAGACGTGGTCCTTCAATGCTGGCCGTATGAGGAAACTCAAAGTCGCTCAGTGAGCAATAGAGAGGGCTATGCTCGAGATTTCTCTGCGTGATAAACTTAGGAACTTATCCACAGTAGAACCGGAGTGATCGACGTTACCCTACGAATTAATAAACTGAAGCGGCAATGGGCCGGCCATATAGCTCGAAGAATCGACAAATGATTGAGACAATAGTTCTCGAGTGGCAACCTCGTACCTGCAGGCAAAGTGTGGGGCATCCCCCCACTGGAAGGTGTGACGACTTGATAAGACACGCAGAAATTTGATGGATACAGGTGGCTCAGGGCCGTGCTTTGTGGCATTCCTTGGGGTAGGCCTATATTCAGTAATGGACTGGTGAAGAGCTGTAATGATGATCACATACATTTAAATTTATAAATAATTTCAAACATATTTAAATACACTTCTATAAATACATACCTATACAAACATCTATAAATTATTACCTTTAAATCATACGTAATTCAAAGAAACGGAAAGATGGAAACAAATCAGGAGATGAGCAGTAACGTCTTCTTAATAAAGGCTAAAAATAAAAACTGCGGTTGGCAAGCGAGGTAGCAATGGCAAGAACCCCGGATGCGGCAATCTATGGGTAAGGCGACGGTAACGGGCAAGCCCGCCAATAAACTAGCATAGACAAAAAAATGAGATTTTCATAAGTACATTATCGGTAGACTCTCATTAATAACTAACTCTTCAATATCTTACATCGTACCAGTTTTAAGCGCATTAGATTCCTTCAATATGGCGGCCTGCTTCTTCCTGAACATCTCCTCGTACGCAGAAAGCATCTCCATGTAAGACATAGGAGTGACGTAGTTTAACCGATTCAGCTGCGCTAAGAACTTGGTGCTCGCGGCCGCAACGCTTTCATGCGCAAAACAGCACACGGACTATAAGAGAAAGATATAAAAAGATGAGAAGAAGTACATTAACATGTATGATAGAAACGACTGTATGAAATGGTAAGGTGCACTGCAAACTCAGACAGTCGTGTATTCGAATCCACAATGACTACTGTGGTGAACCATACATACATACATACACTCACGCTTGTCACCCAAGAGAGAGGCAGAGACTACGGACTTCCATTTGGCACGATCCTGACCCACCTCTCTCGCCTCCTTTACATCCATGTATTTACATATACATGCTCGTCGGTTAAAGGTTGGTAGTCTTAATCTAGCCCATCTTCAATATATTGTAAACTTCGTCGATAAGCTTTCGTCTAGGGCGTTCTTTCCCGACTCTGTCGTTCATTTCTGCAAATCATTTGCATGCATTTTTTTACGTGGTAGATCCATGCTGCAGCTATAGTAGTAGTATATATTTGTAGTAGTATAGTAGTATATTAGTAGTATAGTTGTAGCAAGAATGGGTAGGCTCGGCCGGGGAAGGACCATGTTCTTACAGAATACCAATGTAAAATAGCAGCTTAACGCTGTTGTGTTTCGTATGGTGAGTGTTCACTACACACCGGGGACCCTTTTTACTGCAAAAAGGCATCCATCTTAGTCCTCACGGGTGACAACGCATCTTCGTTTTGATTTGTAATCGAGGATTGATGTAGGTGTCCATGGGCCACAGCAACCACTCACCATGAATGATTTCAAAAGGAAGGATAGGCCCATCTAAATATTTTACTCATAAACTTTTCATACAAGAAAAAGTAGCGCATCTGTCATAATACAAACGTCATATCAAAACACGACGTAACCAGGGTCGGATTTCGTACTATAATTATCCTAATTGTACCATTATTTCATAAATAAAAGGGTTTTTCTTTAGGTAAAAAATACCATAATTTTACCTAAAAGTCGACTTGTATTATTATTGAGTTCTTTTACATTTTAATAATAACCCCACGATATCGAGATTTCTTGTAGTGTACGTGTGTACCGCGTTTTTTTTTTTAATAAAATTAGAATTAGCTCCCTTTCTGGTCAATCGATGCTTGATCAATGCATTTATGTTACATCCTTGATACAACTTTAATAGGGCTACCACGATAAAAACTCTACGCTCCGGAATCAATCGGTTTGAAAACAGAATTTCAAAATATTTTATGAATCAGATTTTCAGATTTAATTAAGCAGATATGGTTTCTTTTGTACTCTTTTCGTTTTACACTTATTGAATATAAAATATATTAGGTACCAATATTCAAAATTTAACTTACATTAAGTTTATTATATATAAGTAACTTATATTATATACAAGTTTATTAGTATAGATAAACTAGACGCGTGACGCCAAAATCCCCGTACATGGGAAAAAAGAAACATGAAACGTCAAACGTGAAATATTTTTTTAAATAGTATAATTTTAATTTCCATGTAAAATATTTTTGAGGGTCTGAATCCAACCCTGGCCTAATCTAGGTAACGTAACTAAACTAACTGTAAAATAACCTTTAAAAATGCGTTTATATAATAATTTAATTGTAACAAAATTAATATAATGTTATTTACCGATGACATGATATCCTATGTTTTTACGCTAGTAATATATAAGTCAATGCTTACCATCAGGTGAACTGTGTGCTCGTTTGTCACCCTTATCCTATAAAAAACCACTCTTTTGGTGAACCAATCTTAATACAAATATTTCAAGCTTAATTAGAGTAGTTGACGGGAACATTAGTTATGATGACTACTACTACTACATTTATATAAATAATATTACCATAATTACGTATCATCATCATCATCATTACAGCCCTTCACAAGTCCACTGCTGAACATAGGCCTCCCCCAAGTAATAATAAAATAAAAAAGCACGGTCCTGAGCCACCTGCATGCATCAACTTCCTGTATGTCTTACCAGGTCGTCACTGCATCTAGTGGGGGGTCGCCCTACACTACGCCTACCAGTACGAGGCTGCCACTCGAGAACCTTTCTTCCCCGTCGGTTATTGGTTCTTCGAGCTATATGGCCGGCCCATTGCCACTTCAGCTACTAATCCGTTGGGCTATGTCGGTCACTCTGGTTTTACTGCGGATATCCTCATTTCTGAGTCTATCACGCAGAGAAACTCCGAGCATAGCCCTCTCCATAGCTCGCTGAGCGACCTTGAGCGTCCTCATACGAGCCAGCAGTGAAGGACCACGTCTCTGATCCATAAGTCATCACTGGCAACACGCACTGGTTGTACACTTTAGTTTTCAGAGATTGAGGTATACCTGACGAGAAGATATGTCGTAATTTCCCGAACGCTGCCCAGCCGAGTTGAATCCGTCGATTGACCCCTCGGTCGAAGTTGGACTTACCTAGTCGGACTACTTGTCCCAGGTAAACGTACTCGTCAACAACTTCGAGCATGTGCCGGCATAGGTGTGACATGGACATTAAACATAGTCTTGGTTTTGTCCATGTTCATCTTAAGACCTATCCGTTGGGAGGCACTATTGAGGTCATTGAGCATAGTACTTAAGTCCTCCAGCGATTCTGCCATAAGGACTATATCGTCGGCAAATCGAAGGTGAGTGATGTACTCGCCATTGATGTTAATACCGTATCCTTTCCAGTCCAGTAGCTTGAAAACGTCTTCCAATGCAGCGGTGAAGAGTTTCGGGGATATAACGTCACCCTGTCTTACATAATTACTAGTATATACACATATATTATTTTTCAAAGAATTGTCAAATTTTAAACTTAAGTTCAAATATTTAAATACTGACATACTGTCATTGCAGTGTTTGAAAATACGAGTAAACTTTATTGGAAATTAGCCGAAATTGAATGTGATTTATGGGCAACAACGTTTTTATCTACCCATCGACTTTTAAGAATGTGTGTGTGTGCAGTAAAGTCAGTTAAAACAAGTTTAAAAAAGTGCATTACCACGCATTTTGAATTTAAAAAAAATAAAGAGGACAGAATATTTGAGATTTTTTCAATAAATTTTTCTCAAATATTTGCCTGGATTACTTATCCTGAATCTTCTCTGCAAATTTGGCCAGTTACTGCAAAATGACCCTGTATATGTAATTCTAGAAAATAGCTAGATCGGCGACGGGAACACCGTCGAAAGTACAAAATATCTCCGAAATATTTATTTTTTAATTACTGCAGTCACCATTTCGCATTCAAATTATCTCTTTATAAAGAAGTTTGCGATAGTATCAACGCATTTTCTATATTCGAAGAATTACTGAAAAAAAGAAAACTAAAAAAAGAATTCGAATTTTAAGTTGCAGCCTATATACTTCCCACAAATGCCTCTTCTCATTTCTGTGAGGAAGCTTGTACCCATCTGAGTTATATTCGATTTAAAGCGGATTACGTGTAACTTCGAGAAAGTTTTAGAGAATCCAGTAAATAAGATTTCTTAACCGCATCTGACATCCTGACCGATGACCGGAAGTAGCGCGAAAGTGCGAAAAGTTAACCAAAAGGTAAGAGAGGATTCATTTCAAGGATTAACCTTAGTCGCTAACTTAAGCAACCAAGGTTAATCCTTAGAATTTGGAAGGTACTGCGTCTGTCTGAATACTCAATGGCATTTTTCGAAGAAACCAAAGGGTGAAACTCATGTAAATAAACTAGTGCCGATGCAAATGCCTTTTGCTAGCATTATAAACGGAGCGGAGTAAAAGTCTAAAGTCATAACTAGCTTTATTTCAACAAAAGAATCAATCACATTACAATTGTTTTAAATTAATTTTATTCTCGACAATTATTACAAAAGCGCGCGCTTTTGTTTCACGTTTTTGGTTATTTTTTAATATCTATTAAACAAACACTGATTTTTATTGTTTACAAACCTTGTCTGTATTGAGCTACAAATATTGTCGAAAAATTATGTAAATTGGCCTACGGGTTACGGAAGAGATAGATTTCAAACAATCGTTTTCTTGTGCCATAGGAGATCCGCTCCGAATAATATGAACGATTTGATTATTTCATAGCCTTATAACATAATGATACAATGGTGACAGTATGCGAGCAGGACTCGTTTGATTCTTGCTGGCACCAATTTTATTGTTAATTGCTGATTTATACGTGCTCGGCGGTGAAAGAACACATTTTGAGGAAATCAGCATATCTGAACTATAGAAATATTTTGAAGACATGTGAACTCCGACAAAACACAATGATGCAGCGCAGTTAACTAATTTCTGCACTAGCCACTAAACTGAGATGAGCAGCAGGCTTGTCGGGAATCCTGCATACTTTACATCTTGGATGCCCCGTGAATAAATCATTTGAGCCGTATGAGGGGCTAGAGCTGTGCGCTGGACTGTTTTTGTAGCAAATAGTTTAACATTTTTTAATTATTAAAAATCATTTGAGTTTGTGTCGAAATGTATTCCTTTATTTTATGAAAAAAAGCAGATAAGCCTAGTCCATACATGTAAACATCTGCAACACAAGTGTATATGCAGGTGCGTTGCAGGCACTTTAGAAAGGATTAAGCTCCAGAATACTATATGTATGTACTAAAATAAACAAAAATAATAAAAGAGCACACAGTTCACCTGACATTAAGTCAATGCTGCAGCCCATAGACATTTATCCTTGATTAATAGTCCAAACGCAGATGCGTTGTCACCCCTGCGGCATGAGATGATATGCTTTGTTTACAGTATAAAGGGTCATGCTGCTAGTTATACTCACCACACAAAACACTGCAGTATTAAGCTTACAGAAAACACGGGAAGGTTGTGCCCAGAGCACAGAATAAATAATAGTACTACCCAGAGGTAGAACGACTGTAACTTTTTTACTTTTAAATTTTAATAAATATTATAAAATTAGATTCAGACACATTTGTGTAACAACAAGACATCTACTTACGACCATCGCACTCATAACCGCGTCAGTGGTTTGCAATTCGCCCATATTATCGAAAAAGTGCCTTGCAACGGACTGTAGTGCAGTCTTCGGCCATTCACTAAACCAGTCGATGGTGCAACAGTTGACTAACGATGGGAACTGACGCAACCGTGCACGGAATACCTGTTTAATAGAATGACAATGTTTCATTAATACTGCGTGTATTTGACCTAATACCTTACAATTTATTGACTTTAAGCTTATTATAAAGGGAGTTAAAGTTTGAAATTACTATTTCAATGTGACCACATTGAATTTACATTAAACCAGCATGGCTTACTATTCGTGATTAAATCTTTTACACAAAAGGTTTGAGTCCAGTGTTTAACATACAGGAGAAAATTCTGTTGTTGGGGTAATATTTTTAATGATTTAATGTATATAATATAAAATATTTAATAAACATAAACAATTAAATCAATGATTTTATAATATTTCATTGTTTGACTTTCAATTATTTTTAAGTTCAATATTTTAAGACGTAAATTATTTTGTCACAAGATAGTGGAAATATATGGACAATAATCGTAAATACTTCGATTAAATAAATATATTTTTCTTGAAAAACGTACGTATACAATATTTTGACCTCTAACATGAGATCAAGTTCTCACAAAACGCATAAAATACGTGTGAAGTAGTTATTCACAGGCAACAGTTTTCACCGAGCCTCTGCTCGGCTATATACTCGTTTGACATCATAAGTTGTTACTTAATCTAAAGATTTTTGTCAGCGTTTAAATTAAATATTTTGAAATTGAATACTCTTACTTATTTTACCAATGTTTTGGAAAATATCTCTGTCCTAAGAAAAACCAGTAAGAAACCCAGCGGGACTTTCTTTAGAATTATAAAGAACAGCTTACAAACATCAACACAAAACAAATTAGAAATAGCTGGCGATTACCTCATTCCCAGGGATTATAATCATCTATAAATTGTATTAATATTGTAATAACCCTTTCGCCAATTTTAAAAACTTTATTAAACAAAGATTGTATTGTTTAATAAAGTTTTTAAAATTGGCGAATGTCAGATATTGTAAGTAATTAATTGGTCACTTTAATTTCATCAAAAAGTAATGCCATACGCCAGTTACTCCTAAGAGTGAGTAATTCCTTAATATATACTTTTACAACAAAATCCTATAAAATATGCAGGACCTAAGTATAAATATTAAAAGTTTAAAATTTTGAATAATCAAAAATTATTTCATAATAGTACTACTAAAAAGTAAAACTTGTTTAGCTCCATCTGTGGGTTGTGTGTGTATGTGTGTGTGTGTGTGTGTATGTGTGTGTGTGTGTGTGTGTGTGTGTGTGTGTGTGTGTATGTTTATATATACATGTATGTCTAATGTTTACAATTATATTCACTTAAAACGTCGAATATTTAATGTATTGAACAAAATATTAATTCATAATTCAAAACGAAATAAAATTACGAAAAAAATAACTGACTTTAAGAGAAAGAGACAAAGAAATGTGCGCGCGCTCTTTTCTTTGTTGCTTACATCCACTTAACCCTTCGCTACGCCCGATTACACTTTTCGTAACGCTTTCGTCACGCTTTCGCCAGCATACTCCCAAGTCAAGCATGTAGAAAAAGCGTAAAGAAGTTTTACTTCAAAATCCTGCTGTGTTTTTTTCCTGGCTCTTCCCAGGACAGAGGTATTTTCCAAGCCAGCAGTAAAGCTTAAATGACTTCCAATACGTATTCTTGTTATTTATTTGTACATTAAATAAAAAATATTGTATTCCATTCCATTATATACCTCCCCGACGGGGCTCATGACGAGTACGAGATGCAGGTTTGTGCGCACGCGGCGCTGGTAGCAGGCCAGCAGGTTGTTGCGGCTCGCCGCCAGCCCCTGCTCCATGGCCGCGTGCCGCACCAGCTGGAATATGCGGTCCAGGTCCTCTTCCTCGTAGATGTTCGGCACGTCGCCCGAACTCAGGATATTGTTCAGGTCCTCGAGGAACGATTCCATTTTTATCTAAAAACAAATGTTATAACGTTTTGATTCATTTACAGGATATGTTTTACTGCCTTATTGGTCTAGTGATCCTAACTGAGATTACTAAGTATAAGATCCTGGGTTCGTGGTCCCGAGTCGAGCCAAAATCAGTTATTGGGTTTCTCTGTGGATAAATGCTCAGTAGCTGCCCGGAGCTAGGAAGTTGGCGGTGTTTCACCCCCGTGTCTCTCAGAAAGCAATCCTCTGCCGCATATCCCCGGCCATGTCGGCTTGCCGCCTCTTCGGGACTATGAAAGTGAGGGAATAGAAAGTGCACCTGTGCTTGTGCATACACTCATGCATTATAATACAGTCCAACGCAGACAGTTAGTCTCCATTGATAAAATAGGGAATAAAAATGGTCAGAGAATCGAACCCTGCGGAAGTCCTATAAACACCATCGCACTTAAAAAATTTCACCATTGGTAATTAGTTTTTGCATTCTATTTTCAATCTATAACAAGTTTTTTAAGCACTGTATATATTACAACATAATGTTATAGTTTTCTGGTTAGTATATCATGATGAACACAGTCGAAGAACTTAAAAGTATCATATAATGAATTTAATGTAAATAGTATAGAATAAAAATTGGCGGTCCATTGTAAGACAAAAACTGTATTGGTGGGGTCTTTAATATCATAAAAGAATCTTAAAATTTATTTTCCTTTAAAAGAAATTATTAAATATTAATTAAGAGTTGTTTTACTACGAAAATAGTTTATTATTACATCTGGACGTCAAACACCTCACTCAACCCCCCCCCCCTCCCACACACACACACACACACCCCACACCGTGACTATGGATGCTGTAAATCACCCGAAACTTCGGCAGTTAAAAAGTTAAAATTAAACATGATAAAATCCGTAAAATAAGTTTCATTTTAGATTGACATCTACTCGCAAATGCCATTCACGGGCTATTGAAAAGAAGGTCTTGGTTTAATATATTTACACTAGACTACGTTAAATCAACAGACCTGAGCGTCAGAGAAAAGAAACACGATCCCTTTGTTATCTCCACCCGCCTTAATCATGGTTTCCTTTATATCCTCTCGCCATTCTGTCTGGCCGTATGCTTTCGTGATCTCAATCTGTATGCACATCAACTCTGCTATATGCGCCGCTAAACGGGACAGGTTCTGTCGACCTGTTAAAAGACGAAAATATCATACAAATCCTGAAAATGAAATTAAAGTAGAGTACAACATTTGAAATATTTATTTCATTTATTTATTTATTAACATAAGAATGTTTTTCTTGTGCTCAATGTCTTGTGTATAGCATAGCGACAATTAATAAAGATGTGAAAAGAGCAAGGGAGGTGTATGTATTAGAATCGTGCCAAACGGAATTCCGTTGTCTCTGCCCACCCTTCTATTTAACGAACAATTGAGTTTATGGTATAGATATGCTTTTTTTCCAATTTTATAAATCTATTCGTCAAATGTGCTTATTGATATTTTTGAAAAAAAAAATAATTGAAAAAAAAATCTTTCGTGTCTGAGAAAACCGCATTACGAATGTGTCTTTTAGCAAGTGTGCAAAATTATAGGATAGCATGCAATGCATGGATTTTCCACTTTTCCACTTTTTGTTTAGTTGTATTGAAAAAGGTAGTCCGTCGCCGTAACGCAAACTTAATTGACTTTTTTGAAAATGATAGTTTGTAGTACATTGCGTCGAGACGTGGCAGCTCTTATAGAAAAGCTATATAGAATACGCATCGTATTACATTTTTGAATCAAAGTTAGCAAATAATCCTAGTGTTTAAAAATAGACTAAAGCAATGAAAGTCTATTCAGGGCGATTCTTACAGCAAATATTTCGTACTAAAAGAAGCCGATATCTGTAGCAATGGAAAAATTACGAGAATGTCAGGAATAATACAAACATTAATTTTATTTTCATAGCACACCTGAACCTCCCATTCCCAATAACAGAGCATTGCCCATCGGCTGACGTACAATTCGCGCGATTCGACAAAGATGCGCTACTGCGTCTTCAAACAGCACTAAATCAACGGGCACAGTCGACGTCAGATTGTAATCATCCATGTAGTGGTTTAACACGTCGTCCAGCTGAAAAGTTTAAACTTTTTTAGAAACACAGGCCTCCTTTAATTTCTGATGATATCAACGCACTATTCAATGCATTTTATATGTCCAAGAACGTAGGTATCCTTCACCAACAAGCACTTCATAGAATACAATTACAAATTCCAATAGGATCGAACGCAAGTTGCACCCTTACTGTGCATAGTGCGTAGAAAATGCTGACCAAAATAAGGATACTTGAGTTTTTAAGCATTTTTATATATTCTATCAAAATTTTGTTAGTCTCAAGGTTAAAATTCGTGTAACAAACAAATAAAATAAGCCGGACAAAATACACAATGAACTATATGAAATGAAAGATTTTTATTCAATATAGATTATTGCATAATACTTATTGAAAGTAATTTTTTTATTTACCACTGATACAGAAAAAATCCTCTGTCCTGGGAAGAACCAGCAAGCAAAAGAAAGTCCCGCTGGACTTTTCTTAAAACATTTCACTTGACAATAATTTATTTTGTACAATTTTTGAATGAATTATCATAGAACCAGCTTGGTTGTGATCACCTCATTCCCAGGGTTTATTTTTATTTATGTATTCTTTGATATTATAATAACACTTTTGTACAATTTTACCTTAATAAAATATTTAAACTTGTTTAATAACAAATTTCGTACAATTTCTGGGATTTTGTTGTTAAAGCGAATTACTAATTCTGTGGAGTATAGTAACTGGTACGAGTATTACAATTTTATGTTTGTTCGTAGTGTTTAAAGTATGAACATCTTAATCTTAAAAAAGCTATTTATGTTTTTATGTACATACATTACATTTTCATAAATATATTGCGATGCCAAAGGGACCCCTGGAGAAAAATTTAAATAAATAAATATTTATTTATTTAAATTTTTTTACAGTTTAAGTTATAAATTGCCCGTACGGCTCTCTTTAAATATGACTTCAATGTCAGTCGCATTACCCCATAGCAAGATTCCTATAATTCTAAGAACAATATATTTGATACCGTAATGTTGTAGTTTCCTGATTAATATCACATGATGAACACAATCGAAAGTCTTGGAACGATCACAATCACAATCTTGTGACTCTCCCAGGCATTAAAATTATATTTCATAAGCTTGACACCTGTGTCAGTCATCGAGCGACCCCTTGTGAAAAACCAAATTGATTTTTATGGAGTAATTTAGTTTTATAAAAAAAATGAATAATTGATTTAAATTATCTTTTCAAAAAAATTACTGAGAGTTGGTAGTACAGAAATAGGTCTAAAATTAGTGGGGTCCTATGGACTACCAGATTTAAATAAAGAGATCTTTACCATACTTAATTAAATGAGGAAACACACCAGATTCGATACTAGTATTAAAAATAATAGCAAGACGAGGTCCAATCAAACCCATTATGGACGCAATGACTGTAACGGAAATCCCCCATAAATCTGCGGTTTTCTTTACATCAAGGGTTTTTAAACATTTTAAAATATCTTGTGGTAATACTTTTTCAAATCTAAGTTCTTTAAACAGGTATTAACATTCTGTTTGAGTAATGAATCGGGAGAACTATTCTAGTTGTCAAGATAGGAATATCAATAAAATATTTCTAAAACACCGCTGCGACTTACTGATTTGATCTAGTCAATTAATTATTAATTTCACTTGATGATTTGTTGGAGGTTTGTCTTTACCGGTTTCGCTATATACTCCACGTCATTTTAATTTTATTTTTAGCGGTCTTAGTTTATTATAGACAAAACCAATTATATATTTTTATATATTTTAACAAAACCAATTATATATTTTTATATACAGTCTGCCTAAAGAAAAGTGGATGATATAATCCACATACTCTTAAAGCCATCCTAGATCAAGATTCAAAATGTAGATACGTTTTCGCTCCTGAAAGACTAAAATATAATGACTCGTTATTATCATTCAAACGGTCATTGAATTTCGGCGCTTACAATACAAAACACAGCACCATTGTGACACTATTTTACATTCCATCTTAGTCCTCAGAGGTCGCATCTGCATTTTAATTTTTAATTGAGAATAGATATAGATGTCTGTCGGTCACAGCATCCACTTACTAGCCGGTGGACTACGTGCTTGTTTACCATAATTCTATAAAAACATTACACTGATATATGAGAACATGGTCCTTCCACGTTCAAGAAGACCTATTTAAGCAATTCATGCTGCAGCATGGCTCTATCACGTATAAAAATATTTTTTTCTGTAGAGAAAGTCACGATGAAGATCATGGTTGTGATATCTTACCTCTTCACGGTCGTTGATCTCGACGTACTTTTTTTCATCACTACCAATATCCATAAAGTCACCGAAGAGCATAAGTCGTCCACCGATGATGTCATCCGGCTTCTTTCCGAATTCTGTTTGAATCTTCTTATTCAGCAACCTTAATAGAAAGCATGGCGGATGTAATATTAAATAAATGTTAATGTTTTGTTATATTTTGCCGTAATCTACGACTGATAGTAAAATATTTGCACCAATTACAACGTCATCTGGGATATAATACGACTGATGCAGAGACCTGAGAGTGTGTGAGATACTTTTCGAGTAGTCAATTACAATAAATCAAGCGAGAGGAGCAAGTGCAATAATTTAGCACATCATAATCATCAGTCCGTAAAGATCTACTACCGATTATTAGTCACGCATTTTAAGATTATACTACCAGACATCTCGCACATTTAAGGGTGCTTTCTTTACGCCTGGCGTAAAGGAATCGTCAAGTCGACAAGAAGAACCTGAATATAAGTTTTTTTTGGCATATCCATTAGTCGCCTTTTACAAAACCCATGGGTCGAAATGGGATGATGGTGTAAATACCATCATCCCGCCGCCATCACACGACTAAAACGTATTTTTTTATTAAGGACATGAAACGTGGTAACTCCTTATTAGGCGAAATTCCTCCTAAAGTATCTTACTTAGCTGATTCATCTAATCCATTTGGTAAAGATACACTACAGCTATTTATAGATGTAAACGAATAGATTGTGAGAGCTTTGTCCTCCACTGAACCAGTGGAGGACAAAGCTCTCACAGAAGACTAGTTTAGATAATCGGGGAACTTCTTTTTAACGAGGCATTTCATCTTAATATTTAGGTGCGATAACGCATCTGCCGTTTGATTTATAACTGAGGATTGATGTAGATGTCTGTGGGTGGCCTATAGACTTAACACATACTTACCATCAGATAGACTGTGTGCTACTTTGTCACTTTCAAATATTAAAAATATTTAAAATTAATAGCTGAGATCGGGGTAAAAATAAAAATGATGTTATATTGAGTTTGAAGAGCACCTCTCATCCTACCTCGTGCGTTCTGTCACCACTAATCCCAACACAACTTTACTAGGAAAGTCATACCACCGTCAATAGTACAATACGACTAGGGTTGCCACACGTTCTATAATATACAGTATCGTACTATATTTCACGCTATTTTACTATATACAGGGTATTTTTGAACACTTTTGTTAGGTTGCTTATGAATATCGAATGACTCCCTATTATAAATTATCATCTTGCACCACATTTAATTTTCGGATTTATTTGACCACTTTTGTGTATCAATTAAAGCTTTTCATTTCTTTATTTTTTTATTTACAGCAGTTTAAATGCAGATAATGTGGTCCTTTTTGATAGCTATTTAAGGCGTCGGGATGGAAAAAGTGTGTCATACTGGAGAGTTCATAAGGTGTAAAAGCTTAAACCGAGCACCAAGTCCGATGGTTGATTAAAGTATGGGCAGGTATATTTATTGATTTTGATCGGTAAGGTGTTTCATACCTATTTTTTTAATAACTTAGCACTGAACTAATCTGAATAGGTACATAACTGAATACATTAGAATAATAAACATACCTACCAATAAGCGGGGAATCGGACCAGGTAGGTATTGGGTTTACAGAACCTGTGAATTCGAATTAGAGTGGCTGGGTGGAGACTAGTACAGTGACAACATAGACGGTTAAGTAAATAAGTAAGGTATTTAGACAAATGTTGTAAATTATTAGATATTGGTACGATAGCGGGCTGCGGGCCGCGCGCATGAGTAGATAAATTACTCATGAGCCGCGCTATTTGGCGTCGCGCGTACATTGACCCCTATCAGCTGACGTTAGGTATATGAAGTTTCACTGCTGGTTTTATGTTTAAGTATTTTAATTATTTTTTTATGAAATTATCGTTTCATTTATCTGTAATTACATGATAGACCGTGAATATGATATGTTGCAAACCCGTAATATTCATTGCTATGCAGATGACAGCACTGGTGATGCTCGTTACACTGGTCGAGCCAATATTTCTCGGGAAAACGTCTCCGAGTGCCGGGACAAACTTGTGTCTGAAGTCGAGTCTTTGCTGAACAGAGTCTCGGATTGGGGGCGACTAAATCTCAGTTTTACCCCCAGAAGACACAAGTTTGCGCATTAACCGCTAAAAAGAACCCCTTTGTCGTATCTCCTCAGTTTCAAGGCACTCCCCTTGTTGCCTCAGCCAGTATCGGAATCCTCGGCGTTGATATATCGAGTGACGTGCAGTTTCGTGGTCACTTGGAAGAGAAGGCCAAATTGGCCCCTAAAAAGCTTGGCGTGCTCAGCAGAGCGGGACAGTATTTCATGCCGGCACACCGCCTGCAACTTTACAAGGCGCAGGTTCGGCCGCACATGGAATACTATTCCCGTCTCTGGGCTGGGGCTCCCCAGTAACAACTCCTTCCACTTGACCGAATCCAGCGCAGAGCGGCTCGAATCGTCGACGACCGAGTGCTTTCCGATCGGCTCGATTCACTGGCACTGCGAAGAGATGTTGCATCTCTTTGCATTTTATTTCGCATATACCATGGAGAGTGCTCTGAGGAATTGTTCGGATTAATCCCAGCCGCCAAATTTCGTGAACGCACTACGCGGCAAACGTCCCGATACCATCCACACCATCTGGATGCTTGGCGGTCCACCACAGTACGTTTTAAAAGGAGTTTTCTTCCGCGTACAACCTCTCTGTGGAGTAGTTTACCACCGGCGATTTTTCCGAACTGATATAACCTAGGGACCTTCAAGAAAAGAGCTTACTCCTTTCTAAAGGGCCGGCAACGCACCTGCAATTCCCCTGGTGTTGCGGTTGATCATGGGCGGCGGTAGTCACTTAACATCAGATGAGCCGCATGCTCTTTTGCCACCTCTTCTATAAAAAAAGAGTAAAGCTAAATAAACGTTGTAAAAAAATTATAGTTTTTTCATCGGGATCGATTTTCTTTTTATCCCATCATCAAAGGTATCCTTAGTACTATCGTCTGTCTTCGTTTTAAGGGGCGTTTCACAAACAGCCGTTATTATAGAAAATCTTAATATATAAAAATCACGTGTCAAGTTGTTTGTTCGTGATGAAGTGAGAGGAGGCGCGTAGTTAGCGACACGAAAACATTGAGCTCCGTGAAGAATTAACTTTAAAAATAGTAAATCCAAATATTTCTACATTGAAACATGATTGTGATAAAATTCAAGTGTTTTTATCCAACTTATAGTGTTATCTAAACTCAAAGTGAACTAGATACGGTGAAATACCGAGTGCAGTTATTAGTAATCAGAAAACTATTAAGTAATAATAAACTATTAAAACTATCAAACAAACATTACTAAACTTCATTAATTTAGAAAGTTATAAGTGAAAAAAGAAAACCGTGCTATAATAATTGTTAAACTTTTATACTTTTATGTGAACATTTTTAAATCCAGTTATCTTCTTAACCGCCAGATACGTTCTAATAAATTGGACTTTAAACTCTCAGCGTTTTGTTACCGATAGGCCAGAGTTGAAGCTACTAAGGCCATCTATTGAAACTTACTTGAACCACGTAACATCAAAAGCCCACTGCTACAAGTTGACAATCGATTACTACTTACTTATAACCTATTGCGCCATCTACTAGATTAACCCGAAAACTCAATATTACACATCGAACGAAAAGCAGGACACCAAAAACTGCTAATTACTTTCCATATCCGACACACACCACAAGAGGGCGGCTTAAGAATTATTTAGGAAGAAATACTTTGCAATTATGTCGACTAACTGTGCTGGTTGTAATCAAACACTTCATAAACGGGAACAGCTCACCTGTAAATACTGCCACAATACATACGATTTAGACTGCGCAAATGTAACCCCACAACGGTTCTATAACATAATGTCAGCAGAAAGAAAGGCCGCATGGAAATGTCAAGCTTGCTATTGTAAGCAACCAAAGAAAAATAACACAAACACGCCAATACGCCCTTGTGAAAAATCTCCTGTAGTTGCTATATCCCAAATTGATAAAGACAACATTACATTAAGAAGAACCCCAAATAATCCGCATAATGATACTAGCGACTCAGACGATATTGACCTATTAGGTGATAGTGTTATTACTCAGACCTCCACAAACCCAAGTGCAAAATCTGATGAAAACTTATTGCAAACTCTAAGTGCAATAATACAACAAAATTTAAAAGAAAATAATAGATCACTAATAAATGAGTTGCAAGGTAGAGTGTACACTCAGAAATTAATAAAGCCATTATATCGTTAAAAGAAGATATTCAGCAAAAAACAGAAATCCTAAATTGTCAAAATAAACAAAGAAAAGATGAGATATGCCAATTGAACTTGAAAATAGAGTTAATTACAAAAGAAAATGAAAAACTAAGAGAAGATATAAAACAACTAAGTAAAAAGATTGAGAACAACTTTGGAGTACCTGAAATAAACTCAAGAAAAATAGTACTTTATAAACTAATGGAACAACACAATGAAAATGATTTCAGCTTATGCAACAGAATTATAAACATATTCAGAGATATTATGAATGTAGATCTAAACGGTTATATTGAAGACACATATAGACTAGTTAAACGTAGGAATAACATTAGACCCCTCGTTATTGAATTGATAAGTAAAAAGATGACAAAATACCTTATTGATCATAGATATTTTTTCAAAAAAAACTGGAAGTCTCTAAGTATTATGATGACATTACACAAAAACACAACAAATTATTGAGAGAAGAAATGTTTAAAGCGAGACAAAAGTGTTATATGCTGTGATAAAAGATGATAACTTATACGTAAAAGGAAAAAAGGTAATATTGAATACAAATACAACAAATAACAAAGACATAGATAATGAAGATACATAAGACAAAAGCATCAATAAATCCTTTTTTTCGAAACCAAAGACTTACAAGACAAAATACTTATCCAGAACATTCAGAGCATTTGCAATAAAATAGATATATTAGAAGACTTTTTACAAAGTAATCCCGATTACCAGATATTATACTTTACTGAAACATGGCTATCTCCGGAAAAACTCGAACTGATACATTTAACCGACTATCAAGTAGCCGCATCGTATTGTAGAACAACGCGCACCGGAGGCGGCGTCTGCATCCTGCTGAAAAACGGTAGAATATTTAGAACTAAAAGAAATTTCCAATATGTCAATTGAATATGTAGTGGAAATTTGTGCAATAGAGCTTATAAAAAATAATACTATCTTGTTGACATTGTACTATAATGGAAAGAAGGAAGATTTATTTTACGAAAAAATAAAAACTGTTCTTCATTACATAAATAAGAAATTTTCTAAACATAAAATCATATTGGGCGGAGATGTTAATGTTGACATGCTGCAAAAAACGACACAACAAAAATAAATAACAGAAATAGACTTTCAGACTTAATGCTCCAATATAACCTTCATCAACAAATTCACAGTCCAACACGTGTCACTAAAACAACTTCAACATGCTTAGACTTAATTTATCTAAACTTTAGCGATACAAACCTACAAATAACTGTGCAAGAATTGGGCCAGTTGACCATAGGGCCACAATAATTCATCTAAATCTTTCTAAACAAAATAAACAAAAAATATGGTACACCGAAAAAAGACAATACAACAAAAACAATATAGCAAATTTTAAACTTGCATTAGAATCGCTTAATTGGGAAAATATACTTAATAAAAATAAAGGCATAAAATATAACTATAATATATTTCATCAAAATTTAATTAACATTCTAGATAATTGTATACCAAAAAAATTAATAAAAATAAAAAAACAACTACAAAAAACAATGGCTTACCGTTGGTATAAAAAAGTCTTGTTATAACAAAAGATTACTTAAATCGTACGTTATAAGGTCAAATAATAAAATTCTTACAGAATATTATAAGAAATACAAAAAAAATATTAAAAAGGGTTATAACAACGTAAAAAAAATTGCACTATATAAACAAGATAAAGCAGTCTAACAATAAAATAAAAACAATGTGGCATATTGTTCGAGAACGCACAAACAAAATAAACTTAAAGGTAAAATCGAATATTAAATTAAATATCAACAACCAAATTTCTTCTAACCCAAAACAGATCGCCGATAAATTTAATAATTACTTCTCCAATATCGGTGAAACAGTTCATCCACAAGCAAAGGGTCTTCCTGTTCTACATCCATCAGAAAACTCAATATTTATAGGCAGAGTAGGATTTGAAGAAATACTTAATATATTAAATAGTCTAAAAAATAAACTAAGCCATGGTGTTGATGGGATTCCCCCAACATTGTTCAAACAATGTGCAAGCGCTTTAGTATATCCACTAACATTATTAGTAAACCAATCTTTTGAAGAAGGCGTATTCCCAGATATACTAAAACTTTCACTAGTGAAACCCATCTACAAAAAAGGTACACAAACGGACCCAGGCAACTATCGACCTATCGCCTTATTGCCCACAGCCTCTAAAATATTTGAAAAAGCATTATACGACCGTATCATTAAGTTCTGTGAAAAATATAATATATTTAATGAAAGTCAAAACGGTTTCCGCAAAAACAAATCAACAGTTCTAGCAATTTATAATTACATTCAAAAAATACATAATATAATTAACGATAAAAAATATGGTAAAGGAATCCTATTAGATATGTCAAAAGCATACGATAGATACAGTGCAATATAACATATTACTAAATATATTATATGACATAGGAATCAGAGGCTCGTGCTACAATCTGCTAAAATCATATTTACACAATAGAACGCAAATAGTAGAAATTGAGTAGTTTAATGACAAATTACACAAAATTGAAATTAGATCCGATACTAAAACTATCAATGCCTCAATACCTCAAGGCAATGTGCTGGGGTGTTTATGTTTTAACAACTTTGCAGAGGCTCTCAAGGAATACTGTGTCATGTTTGCGGACGATATTTCTATTCTTATATCAAGCCAAAGTCCAATGAATGTAACAGAAAAAATTAACAATATATTATTAAGAACAACGGACTAACTAACTAAGCTAACTAAACATAACCTGCGGATAAACTTATCGAAAACTAAAATAATGTCTTTTCACCCATATCAAAAACCAAAATTAGATATAAAAATAGATAATGACGGCTTCACTATAGATATAGTTAACGAACACAACCTACTGGGCTTAATAATAGATACCCATATTACTTGGAAACCACATATAGAAAAATTATATAGGAAGTTAAGCAGCTTTATGTACGCGTTACGAGAAGTAAAAAAAATACGTGTGGCACTCGGTGACTGCCGCGGTAAAGCTATGCATAGCATTTTTTATCAACTTATGCAATTATAATTATTTATTTATTTTATTTATGCAGTAAGTCTTTGATATTAAATCAAGTTACACTTTTTGAGCGTGGTGACCGATGAGAAAATAATTTTTTTTTCTCTTATTGAATAAATGAGAAGTTAATATTGTTTAAAATATTTTTAATATCTTACAATACATGTAGGTTATTCAGGAATTTTTATCATTGAGTTAGCAGCTAGTGTACACGCATACGTCTAGTCGCACGCACACAAACACCGTGCCGAAGTCTGCCGAGTGCCGAAGTCTGCCGAACTAAAACGACGTTAGACGATGCACGGCTTTCAACGCCACACCTCCGTGCCCGTCGGAGTGGGGAGCGTGAAGTTTTTTTTCGTTACGGAATTTCTGGATTCGGTCCCCGCGCTCAAGGCCCGCGATAGGAGCTATGCAATAGCTTAAAAAACAACAGATCTAACCACCGCGATAACAACCTACTACGCGTATGCATATGCATAGCTTAGCTACGGCATTGTCCTATGGGAATGCAGCACTGAGGCCTCAAGTTTATTAACTAAACAAAAAAAAAACTAATACGGATCATTGCTAATCTACAAAACACAGAAAGCTGTAAGCCTTACTTTAAGAAGTATAACATTTTAAGTCTGCCCTGTATCTATATTTTGGAACTATGCAAATTTGTCAAAAAAATCCAAGCTTGTACACAAAACGGGATGACATCATATCTAGGAATCTAAGACAGAGAAACAAACTAGTGCTACCAACTTCAAAACTAAAATCTCATTCATCCAGCCCATTTGCCATGTCTATAAAAGTTTATAATAAATTACCCGAATATATAAAAAACATTAAGAACGAAAAACCATTTGAAAAAAAATTAAAGCAACTACTTATAAACAAGTGTTACTATAGTACTTCTGAATTTTTAGAAGATAAAAATATAATATAATATAGATATAAATATAAATGTTAGGTAATAAGGAAATGCCATCCTACTAAATAAATTACAATAAAAATTATAATAAAATTTAAAATGATTCAAATAATTTAATAAAAATTCAATTGTGCTGCCTATAATAATATATTAAATGTCAAAATCAATTAATAAATAATAACAATTATAATAGCCGTATTCCATATTCAATGTGTGTATGTTTATATAATATAATGAATGTTAATATTAAATAATTATTTAGCAATAATAATAATAAAACAAAATAAATGTTCCTCCTTCATAATATTGCTGT
Source organism: Parnassius apollo (assembly GCA_907164705.1). Classification (NCBI taxonomy): domain Eukaryota; kingdom Metazoa; phylum Arthropoda; class Insecta; order Lepidoptera; family Papilionidae; genus Parnassius; species Parnassius apollo. The sequence continues at coordinate 2,966,719 of CAJQZP010001641.1, read as the reverse complement.
GCCCATGAGGGTCTATAGAGATACAATAAAACTATGTAACACCTTTTGTAACCTATGGAATGCAATAAAGTTATTGAGTATTGAGTATTGACTCCTAAACTACTTGGTCCAACTTGAGAGATAGGATAGTTTTTTTTTGCCATGAGTGAACCACAATTTTTTTTGCTAATTTAAGGATTTTTAATATGACATGAAAAAGGGTCGTTGAAAAGGGCAGAACAACGTATGCCTGACAAGCTAGTAATACTATATTTTATCCATAATTCAACTGTCACACTTTTTATATTAACTGTGATTGGAAGTTTGGAACAACTACGTTATATCGAAAGAATTTCTTCCGTCATAATTGTAAAATTAGAAGAAAAAAGAAAAAGAGCATGTATTAATTTAATTAAAAAATATTGTCATTTGAATCAATATTGCTCAGACTCCTACAATTATTTTAAAGGTAAGGTATACGGGTAGGTAGTTAGATCATGGAAAGATCATTTACCAATATATATACCATCTGGATGATTGTCTGTCCATCACTGTGCGACTTACTAGTAGTTTTGTTTTTTTTTCCCTCGCATAACTTTCTTTTGAAATCGACTACTACGACCACCAGCGGACCACTGCGACTTAAGGGCCTTTAAAAAAGAGCTATATGAAAAAATACATAAAGGTTAAATATTTGTGTACTTTTGTCTCCTGAATTTCTCAAAAGCACTATATTCTAGCATCTTTTTTGGGAAAATTACTACGAGGGTGGATTGAAAAGCACTCGGCCTAACCAAGAAAATAAACACATACTAAATCAGTTATATTTTTATTTTTCTACATAATCACCATCAAGTTCAATACACTTTTGCCACCTCCCCTTCCAAGCATTTAGACCGTTGAAAAAAAATGATTCTTCCTTAGAGTCAAAATATGCGTCTACAGCTGCTTTGACCTCGTCGTTTGTCGAAAATCTTTGACCTCCCAAGTGCTTTTTTAGGTTAGGGAACAGAAAGAAGTCTGATGGTGCCAGATCAGGTGAATACGGCGGATGCGGTAACAATTCAAAGCCACAGTTGTGAATTTCAGCCATTGACTGTACTGACGTGTGAACACGGGCGTTATCTTGATGAAACAGGACTTTTCTTCTGAGCATTCCTCGACGTTTTTCTTTTATTTCCTCTCGTAAACGACGTAGTAAGGTGCAGTAGTAATCAGAGTTTATAGTCTGATCCCTTTCAAGATAATCAATCATAATCACACCTTTCGAGTCCCAGAATACTGAAGCCATCACCTTATTTGCCGACAAAATCGACTTAGCCTTTTTTAGGGGGTGGTGAACCAGGTCTTCTCCACTGTTATGATTGTTGTTTTGTTTCCGGTGTACAGTAATGAACCCATGTTTCGTCCATAGTAACAAAACGATTCAAAAAATCATCTGCATCGGCTTCAAATAACTCCAAACAGTCGTGTGAAATAGTCAATCGCGTCCTTTTTTGTTCAACTGAAAGCAGTCGCGGAACCCACCTCGCAGACACCTTGTGGAAACCCAACTCGTTGACAATGATGTTTTGAGTTCGTTCATAAGAGATGCCTATAATCTCGGCTATCTCTCTAATTTTTAATCTGCGGTCTCCCATTATTAAATCAAGTACTTTTTTAATATTTTCGTCAGTAGTTAACGTCGAAGGCCTTCCAGAGTGGGGTTCATCTTTCACACTCTCTCTACCACGCTTAAATTCTGCTATCCATTTTTTGACGGATGAATATGACAGAGCACAATCGCCTAATGTACTGACCATGTCATCATGGATGGCTTTTGATGATAGCCCCTTCTTATGGAGGTACTTAATGACGGCACGCTGCTCGATTTGCTCCATTCGCGGAAATTATGTCCGATTACTTTGTTAATAAATTTATAAAATCACAACTAATTATCGCACACGTTTCGAACTTCACACAATGAACTAGTCTAAACTGAACTAAATAATGTGGATAGATTTGATTTTTAGAATTGAATGGATCTGTGTTAGGCCGAGTACTTTTCAATCCACCCTCGTACATTAGTTCAAAAAAATGTAAATGCACATGAACTTAGCTTATTAATTTTTAACATCTTTATAATGGATTATTAATTTATATGTATGTAAATATTTTTTTTTGTATTTTTTTTTTAATTTTTAAAATTTAGTAACGGATAAACAAGTATTTATAACGGAAGCATAGACTATATACAATTATTACAAGTAATTATTTATGGTTTGTAAATATATAAAACATACATAAACATAAACACTCACGCCTGTCACCCAGAGAGGTAGGCAAAGACTACAGACTTCCATTTGCCACGATCCTGACACACCTCTCTCGCCTCCTTCACATCCATATACCCACGCATACATGCTCATCGGTTAAGGGTACTCCTAATTTGGCCCGTTTTCAATAAATCGCCAATTTGATCGATAAATTTTCGCCTAGGACGTCCCTTTCCGACTCTGCCATTCACTTCTGCAACATAAATTTTCTTTGTCACTCTTTCCTCATTCATTCTTTCCACATGACCAAACCACCGAAGCATTCCTTTCTTAATCCTGGTCACAACATCATCTTGCAAACCACATTCTTCTCTTATTACAGAATTTCTCACCCTGTCATTCAGATTCAGCCCTAACATACTTCTTAACGACCGCATTTCTACTGCGTTCATTTTACTCTCGTGCTTCTTCTGCCACACCCAACTTTCACTACCATACGTTAAAGTAGGGACCAACACAGCATTGTGAATTGCCATACGTGCCTTTTTCGACACATTTTGACTCTTCACAATAGAGTGCAGAGCCCCATTTACTCTATTTCCCGCATTCACTCGTCGTTCTATATCCTTATCATATCTCCCATCCCTGCTAAATAAAATTATATATATATATATATACATTGTATATAAAATGTAAATAAATGGATTTATAATGGATGTCCATGTGCATAGTAACGCCTGATTCTATTTTTTCAATATAAGAGGTGGCAAACGAATATGCAGCTCACCTAATGGTAGCTAATTAGCACTGCTAAATATAAGCAATTGCAACAACTAAGGAATTTGCATAAGGGGCATTGCCGGCCTTTCGAAAAAGAATAAGCTCTTTTTTTTAAAGGCCCTTAAGTCGCAGCGGTCCGCTGGTGGTCGTAGTAGACGATAAAAGAAAATTACTAGTAAGTCGCACAGTGATGGACAGCCAATCATTCAGATGGTATGGATGGTATCGGGAGTTTTGGTGCAATGTGCGATGGTGAAAATAGCAGGTGGTATTAGTCTGAACAATTCCTTCGTGCACTCTCCGTGATAGATACGATAGAATATGCAAAGAGATGCAACATCTCTTCGCAGCACCAGTAATAAAGCCGATCAGAAAGAACTGGTTCGTACACGATTCAAGCCATTGGTTAAGTACAGCAAATAATTTTTAGTTTACATATTATTTATTATCTTATTATGTTGCTTTACGAGTACTTACCTGATGAACCATTGTCGATCTTCGTCGTTCACGAGACGATCTTGATAAACGCGTAGGTGCTCATGATACCATAGCCTTATCACTTGATCCTCATCCTAAGAGATATTAATTGAATCAAATCACAAAATGTGTGTGTATCAATCGATTTATTAAATGTATCTATCAATATGCTGAATTTCGAATCGATGGGTACAATCAGCTCAAAAAGCATATTAGAAAGAAAAACACTAAGGAAGAAAGAACGAGAAAATATATATATATAAAAGTTGAATAAGGTATAAATAATAAAGACCAGTTGTACAACGGCGTATAGTGATGGCGTATGAGAATATACTACCTCACACCATCCCGTGGCTATCGTAAGACCCGAGAAAAAAGAAACAAGAGATAAGCAGCAACGTCTTCTTGATAACAGCACAAAATAATCAAAAACTATCATTTCGTTGGCTAAGTTAGGCAACTATGGCAATTATACCCCCTATAAGACAATTTATAGGGATAATTCAGCAGTAGACTTTTGATGAGCTATAATGGATGGATATGATCTACAGATGGTGTCTACTGTCTACTAACCAATTCAAGATATTTCAAATATCTACCTCTATAGCTTGCGGATCCATCATCAGGATTCCCTGGAACACTTTGCTCAAGTCTCGAAGATTGAAAGTGTAGTGTGATTTCGTTGGTGTTGGTAACAGTTCATCTACTAAAGAACTGAAAACCTCGATAGAGCTCTTGAGGAAAGGATCTTCTCTAACAGTAACTTCTTTAAAATTCTTTGTCCATGAGTGCAGTATCACACTAAATATTGCATACTGAAATTAAATATGGTTTACATTAATATTTTTGTACGTAGAGCCACGCTGCAGCATGAATAGAGCGGGGATGGACCACGCTTGCACAAATTACCATCTTGTAACAGCAGGATAATATGTAACCCCCCCGAACGGGTTCCCGCCTTGTCGTGGCGGGGGGGCTTAGTAGCCTTGGCTTGGTCTCCCACGGTGAACAAAGAGGAACCCACGTGGCTGGCCCGAGGTGAAGGGCCGGCCTGAGGTGGCCACTCCGAGTGGGCTTGGGGAGCCCACTTCGGATGTGTGCTGGTGGACTGCAGCGAGTGGGGACTCCGCACCCTCTACCGCTGCAGCCGAGGTGGAGTCGCGGAGGAAGAGGAGTGTTGGTATGGCGATGCGCCACTCGCCCTATCCTCCGCGACTCAAACGGGGCCGCAACGTTGATGCGGTGTTGATGGGGCTGCGGGGGGAGAGGATTGTCGGTATTGCGAGGCGCCGCTCTCCCTATCCTCCGCAGCCGAATCTTGGTTGGCGGCGGAGCCATAGACCAGATCCGCCGCTGGGGTCGGGAAGGCTAGTACTTCTAAGTGCTCGTTTTTCCTGGCCCCATGGCCTTCGCGCATCGGACGCGGGGGCGTCTGTTGCGCAGATGCAATTGGAGGCCGTGGAGGAAGGCGTGCCATGTGTTCTGGTGCGCCTTACTTGGGAAGGAGAACGGGGAGGAATATTCCTCTCCCGAGGAGGTGCTGCCATGGGGCAGCAGTCGCTGGTAGGGCCGCGGAAGTGTGCGAAAGCGTTCCCGTAGCCCTGCTAATATGCGACGAAGGTGGAACACCATGGGGTTTTAGTCGGTGCGAGTCCGACATAACCCGTCCTTGCCCCCGCGAGGCGGGTATGCGTAGGCATTTCCCCATGTTAAAAAAAAAAGGATAATATGTAACGCATTGTAGGTGTAGAGAACCGGAGTCCTTTTGTTATTTTTGATCAACACACTTATGAAAATGTAATGTGTGTGTGATATTCATTCTGTAAATACATGGAACAGACACAAGCTAGCACTAACAGTTACTCGACTCCGCCGAGGCAGTAACTAATTCTTGGGGCCATGTATATACACGCTTTTATAACAAAATCCCAGAAAATATACAAAATTTGACATACACAAAGTTCAAATACTTTATTAAACTAAGTCTGTATAAAAAGGATTATTATTATATTAAGGAATTGAAAAAAGTGACTTTCAATAAGTATTATTTAGAATCTATATTGAATAAAAAAGTTTCTGTTTCTGTTTCTATTGGTAACGAGGTATTTCGTCTTAGATTTCAGAGGTGACCCACAACTGCGTTATTGATTCTTAATTATTGAGGATAGGTGTGAATGTCTACGGGTCACAGCATTCAGCAGCCATCAGGTGAAATGTGAACCGAAATATAAACTCCGTTCTTTATGACACAGCATTAGGATTTGTAACTGCATCACCGCCTATTATAGTATAAACAATCATCTTTCTATGTTCATAGGATATTATCTAATACTTGCAAGAAAAATTAATTTATCCCTTGGGTGTTGTAAGGAAGAACTGTGGTAAATCTTCAGAAAATCAGAAGAGATCTCATGAGAGATGGTGGTAAAACCATTTTATTTACGATTCAGAGGACTGGTACTCTCTATAACGGAAGAGGCTAATGTCCAGCAGTAGACATTAACGGCCTGATCATGATGATGATAGAGATCCTTTATGCCCGATAAAACGATAAACATTACAAGAATTTTGAAATAAATGAGATCCCTTCTACTAATGCAAATTCACTAACTTTACTGCTGTACTCCATCTCGGTGAAAGAAATGTAGTGGAAGTGCCTCAGGAGGCGCATGGTGACGGGATTCCTGCCGCCACCGGGTGGGCCCATGGCTGCCACCACGCCCACGTCCACCAGCGTCTTGAACTCTCCGATGTTGATTCGATCGTACCAGCCTTTTTAAAATCACAAAGGATTATATGTTTCATACACAATACAATCCAGAATGTGTTAACATATTGTGCTAACATATTGTGCTGACACAATATATTGGATTGTATGGTATATGAAACACAATCTTAAATGTTCTAACACATTTTGGTTCTGTTAAAATGTGCTTACAAATTTTGCATTGTGATAAAATATGCTATCACATTTAGTATTGTGCTAGCATGTTTTAACATATTTTGTATTGTGTTAAAATGTGCTAACATATTTAGTATTGTGTTAAAATGTGTTAACACATTTTGGATTGTGTTAAAATATGCTTACAAATTTTGGATTGTGTTAAAATGTGCTAACACATTTAGTATTGTGATAAAATGTGTTATCATATTTTGGATTTTGTTAGAATGTGCTAACACATTTAGTATTGTGCTAAAATGTGTTATCATTTTTAGCTTGTATTAAAATGTGCTGACACATTTAGTATTAGGCTAAAAAATGTTAACAACAATGTGGGTTGTGTGTCCCAATAAAAGAAATAATTTTTTATCTAATGCGATATAGGAGTCTTAATTATGAAAATAGGTTCATCTTTGTGTCTTTTATCAGTGACCTCTCTTCTGTTGGGCAGTTTTGAGTGCTGTTTAGTGACATATACCCATAAAGAATAACTGGCACATTGAGAAGACATTACAGTACATATACAAAATATGGGTCTAGAAGAAGATAGGGTGAAATAGTGCACAGGTTTATTTTATACCTTTACCCTCTTAGTCCGATGGGATGATGGTCCAACATGTCCTATGAGTGATCAAGCGCAGGACTGTGGCTTTACTGGCTTTCCAAGACACGGAAGTGACACACCACCAACTTCCTGACTCCGGGCTGCTACTAAGACTTTACTTACAGAAAATCTCACTAACCGATTTTGACCCAATCCGAGTTCCGAACCACGGACGTCATGACCAGCAACCGTGTTTACGATCACTAGACTAACGAGGCAGTCATATAAAACACCAACCGTTTAATAAAAGTACATAATAACCTGAAAAGTCCATAAACTGCCTGAGTAGTTCAATCGGAGGCTGGGCGCCGTAGACCTCGAGTGCGGGCATGTTGAGGTCGTCGATGAAGAACACCTGCCGCTTGGTAGGTGGCGGCCCGAACACGCCACGGCGCCGTCGCTCCAACTTGCTGTCTATCACATCCTAAACCAATGTAAGTCAAAGTCAGAAATAGTTATTTTTAATTAACTTGTGACCCTCCCTAACTTTACGTGGGAATCTAGTAATGTGGCGTTATTTAAGATAATCAAAGATCATTGTTTTATAAGTTTTTCGTTTTTCCAAAAAAAAGTTTTTGGGATAACATTTAACCTACATCAGTCCTGGCATTGTTCCTTATTTCTTTGTGAAGTTTCAATCGGTCTTGCATTTGCGAAGATTATCCCGGATAGACAGACACTTCAATTTTATTTAGAAAGGAAGAAAGAAAGAAAAAGATTATTTGGTACATACATTATAACAAAAAGAATAAAAATAGTATTTATATGACCTACAAATACTTGTTTCGGTTCTGGAAGTTTGTATTCGTGCAATTTATGTATGTAAAATGACTCCATTATGCAGAAGAAAATCCTAGTGTGGGGGGTAGCACTTAAAAAGAACATTGTACAATAATATCGTTGAGCCGTGGTAGCTCAGATGGTTAACGCTCGCTGTAAATATAACAGAACGCGAGTAATCCGGGTTCGATCGGGAAATTAACAATCAGGAAATTGTTAATTGCAATTTTAAGTGCTGATTTACCACGTGCTCGGCGGTGAAGGAAAACATCGTGAGGAAATCTGCATGTCAAAATATTTCGGAGACATGTGAAGTTTGCCAACACGCATAGAGCGGCGGACACTTCCTTGCCCTAAAACACTCTCAGAAATGAGGGGAGGCCTGTGCCCAGCAGTGGGACGTATATAAGCTGTAACTTTACTTTACTTTTACAATATATCCTTAGTCCATCCTATGTTTACTTATGTATAAATTTGACTACGGAACTGGACCATTGATGACAAAATTCCTTACCTGGGTCTGATTCGCAGACGTCCTCGCGGAGAAGACGAGGAACTCGCATATGAACTTCTTGTGTAGGCCTCGCGTAAGCTTGGCAGTAACAGTGAGGGTCTTTCCAGTACCAGTTGGACCAACACACAAAGCGTGGTTGTAGTTGACCACCTTATAGCCCAGTAGTGTAGCGCTACGCACGTTGTCCAGCGTTGGCACTTCGATGTCTGGATAGAATAGAATAGGGTAGAATTATTTTTAATCAATATAGATTACAAAAATATTTATTAAAAGTTATTTAAACTGAGAACTTACAACCAGCAAGAAACCCAGCGGGAATTTTTTTTAAAGTATAATTTACAATATAAAATTTTATACACTTAGTACGAAAACATTTAGAATCAGCATGGTAGCGACCATCTCACTCCCAGAGATTATTATCAATCATATACACTTTATGTAGTATAATCAATCTCGTTATACAGTTTTTGTTTAGTAAAATTTTGGAATCTTTTGATAAATAAGTCCTGCATATTTTCACTTTGCTTTAAAAGCGTTTACGTTGCCCCATGAAGAAATCACTGGCTCTTTGGAGTCGAGTAACTGGTATAACTAACTTGTGCTTGTTCCTAGTATTTGCAGAAGCTACTATTTATATGCGAGTAGATACGAGTAAGTAGTTAAGTTACCGATATCGTTAAAGCCTAATAAAGTCCACCGCTAAATATTGGTCTCTCCTATAGATTACTTCATAGAGGTATATTTGCCATAGTTGCCACGCTGTGCCAGCGGGTTGGCAACCACAGTTTTTAATTTTTTTGTCGTTATTAGGAAGATGTTGCTGCCCATTTCCTGATTTGCTTCCCTCTGCCACCTCCTACAACAACCACGGGAATTGGATATTCTTACACAGCCACTACACGGTAGTAATCAACTTTGCTGTGAAATCGACTACCACCAGAATTTTTTCCGGACCGATACTACACAGGGACCTTCAAGACAAGAGCCTACTCCTTTTTAAAAGGCCGCCAACGTATCTGCAAGCCCTCTCGTGTTGCAGTTGTTCATGGGCGGTGGTAATCACTTACAATCAGGTGAACCGTTTGCTCATTTGCAGGATAGGGGGATCCTATAAAAAAAAGTTAAGCCCACATGGCACAATAATTGTCTTCTTATTTCTGAGTAAGTTTTGGTGAAGTGTAGAATTTAACGCATTTCTTCAAAATTCGTTTGTAGATCTATTCATCGAATTATTTTTTTCATTTCTCAGACATACAGGTTTCCTCACGTCTTTTTCGCGCGAAGCAGCAATTATGTTTATCAATGGCTTTGTCAACCATAACGACGAAATACAATGCCTCATTACCTGAAACTAATATTATACGTGGTATGGCCACGTTACACCTGCTAACAACCATAATAGTGTTAGCACGAATGGGTCAGCTCGATCGAGCTAAGGCACAGAATACCAGCGTAAAATAGCAGCTTGATGCGCAGACATATTTCATATAATGAGTGTAGAGAACGGAAGACCCTTTTTACAGGAAACTCATCTGCAGTTTTTCTTAATCAACGTTAAATTTGGATGCATAGACATCCAAATTTAGGTCTCAGCATCCACTTACGACACCGTGAGCTCGTAGAAAAATAGACTACCAGACGGAGCCAATACTTTCTAGAACTCCTTTTTGTGCCAGAGAAACCGTCGGAGTAGGCTGCTCTACACAAGATAGGACTTACCAGCGTAAGGTTTCTCTGGATCCACTTCGTACTCCTCCACTTTAGCCATCCAGCTATACCAGTACGGATTAGCTGGTTCTCCATCATCAGTCAGATCCGTAAAACCTCCATCATGTAATCTGTGTTTTGTTTATAATAATAGAGTCATGTCCAAATACTCAAATGGGGCTAAATTTTAAGATGCCCTTAAATCAGGTGCTATCTCTGTCACTTTAAATCAAAGTGACTGTGACACCATGAGACTTAACGACATCTTATGAACCTATACTACCTCAATTGGCTTAGCATGATGTGGTAAATTTGAGGATTAATGTTAATGACTATGTTAGACGAAAACACGATTCTGTAAAATTTTCTCGATAGAAACAAAATCCAAAGTTGAAAAACCTGCAAGCCGAACGAAAACCGCTGGTATTCACAAAATGCTTTAAATTAGATCATGAAACTGCATACTAACTGAACTAACTATAAAGCAGGTCTTATGTTTTATTTTTATTTTATTACCTTTTTTACACCGTAAAAAGAAATTACGTAATCTATCGGCGTCGTGAAGCTTGTTTCATGCCGCCCGATACCCCCGTTCAGTATCGCTTCGGCTTTCGAACGGGAAAACCACAGAGTACTTTCTAATACGGGGAAAGCTGTGTCGCTTGCGTTCAGAATACACACAGGACGACGTAAAATTAAAATGGGAAATAACAGTAATAAAAATAAGAAGCAACTGGGTTGGCGTAAAGAAACAGGAAAAAATATGATAAACCTAATGAAATAAGTATCTGCCGACCTATCATATACCTATAGATAGCATACGACGCGCGTGGAAGTGAGTGCGAAACTAAAATTTGAGCTGAGGCTGTACAGGCTCTTAAAATTGAGTAGCGTTTGAGTATTTGTTCAAACAAAGAATACAAAACATAAGTCAAGAGCACGCGGCAGCTATATTATGGTTATAGCACGAATACTAAAAGCGACTCGACAGGGATAGGACCACGCTCATACAGATTACCAGCGTGAAATAGCAGCATAATGCTCCTGTGTTTGGTATGCGTGAAACGGAGGTTATTTTTATTGGAAACGAGGCATTCCACCTTTGTCCTCAGGTGTGACTATGCATCTGCATTTGATTCTTAATCAAGGAAAAATAATGTAGATGTCTTTCTATGGGCCGCAGCATCCACTTACCATCAGGTAAAATGTGTGCTTTCTTATCACCCTTATTATATAAAAAAACCTCTAAGGACTGTCATAGAATGCCTTACAGCTTTTAATTGTGTTGGCTCTCTTTAACCTTGAAACTGGATTACATCAGTCGATTCACTGTTACTTAGCAGCAAGACTAGGTATGAGATTATTACCTAACAGCTGGACTTCTGAACAGAAAATGAGGCCGGGAAAGAAAGTAGTAAAGTGGCCTTTATTGTTTTAAAAATATGGTTGTTTTTAGATAGTTTCGAAATTTAACTACGGTTTTTGTCTTTCTTACGAAATAGTTCCCTTGGCCGCGGCGCTATATCTTCACGAAATTTAAAACCTGCTTTCAAATTCCATGTAATACATTTTTGTTCTCATATTTCATGACAGTGCGGTGTAAGAATATCTATTATTATCAATATTTTAAACATTTACATGACAATAACCCTTTCTATAAAGTCTTTATCGAATAAAAATTTTATGTTAGTAAAAGATAAACTTTGTACATTTATACGATTTCTATGTTGTAATAGCATATACATTGTCCTATAACTGAATCACTGACTCTGTGGAGTCGATTAATTGGTATCACTAGCTTCTTCCTGGTGTTTACAGAGTGCATATCACTTACTAAGGCAATTTCTCTCTGCAACGGGAGAGGCCCAGGTTCGGCAGCAGACTTTAACAGGCTATTGAAGAGATCTAAACTAAAGTTATGTATATATCGCAATAAAACTCACGTATAGTCATATACCCTCCCTTCCTCAGGAAACAGCGGCTTCATTGCCGCCTCCTCCATTAGTCCGCGCATGAATTTGGAAAAAAGTGCGCGGCCATTGTGGTCGCACGTAGCGCCCACCGACCAGATCACCGACCACACCACCCAACATGGTGCCAATTTCGCTACAAATAATATAATTGACCAAATATACAGCATATAATAAGTACAAGCTGCCACGCCACCTTAATGTGTGTTGGTAGAGTTTATAGTTGGTAGAGAAGGAGGCTGGGTACTACCACCTGCTTGGGATCCTATAATCAATAAAATTAAAACTAAACCCAAGCATACCACTGCAAGACCTCAGGACATAGTCAGTTCATTTTGCATAGATCGGACCATAAACAATAATTAAAAAAGCTGAAGGTACTCCGGGTTTAACAATGACATCGGGACGTCAGTCATCTCAGTCCCCCGTGACCATGGGTGCTGGAAAGCGCCCGAAACGTCGGGAATTAAAAATAATAGTAAAATAAACGCGATAAAATCCGTAAAAGTAGTTTTAATAAATGTTTAGTGTTCACGTAAATATAAGAAATCATTAAATCTTAAATTTCCCTTTTTCAATAATAAGTGCTCCGACAGTTAGTTCCATACTACAATGTTTTGTAAAACAAAAATAAAAATTAATTGGAATATATACTTGAGAGCCGGATACAGTTTTTTTCTCAAGAAATAAGCGTGACAAACGAGACAAAAACAGAAACATATACTTTTTTTATTCAATATAGATTATAAATAAAACTTTTTTCTTTTTTTTATTTACCACTGGTTCGGAAAAAACCTCTGTCCTAGGAAGAACCAGCAAGAACCCAGCGTGACAATATTTTTTTAAAAAACAGCGTACAATTATGTATGTTATAATGAACAATACAAAACAAATTAGAAATAGCTTGGTAGCGATCACCCTTCTCAAGGATCATTATCATTCATAAATTACTTAATATTATAATAACCCTTTTTATACAAACTTAGTTTAATAAAGTAAAGTAAGTAAGTAAAAGTAAGAGTAAAGTTTCATCAAGTCACTGTCAAGAAGCTACCGTGGAGTTGCCGGTCAGTCGCGTCAACGTTAGACTTGATGTGGTATCATCAGACGCCTATGTATCTATGTATATCACAATTCAAAACTAAATCTATGTCAAAGCTGAGGTTCGTGCGGGCGTGCATGCCAGCTGAGCGAGTAGCTGGCACGGTAAATATGCCACGCAGTTGCATATTGATTTACTACACATACTGTTTTAGGTAAATACGAAATAAAGTTACAAGATTATCTGAAATAAATTTCAAATCACGTGGACAAAGTGCGCATGCAAATAATGACAGCATACTCTTAGTCACATTAAAGAAAATCAGTCTTGTGTTAGTGTTGTTGAAAACAAAGGGTGCGTTTGGCAGAAAAAAGCGCTAGCAAGCGCTTACAAGCGCTGAAATAGTTTTCGGCCAGGACACGATTACTACTTCAGTAGCGCTGACACAATCCGCCATTTTGCTTATTTAATTTGTTTGTTTTGAAATAAAGTTTATAAGTTGTTTTGTGCAATATTAGTTTTAAGTAATATAATAACGTTAATAAACATATACATGTTATTAAAAATTCATGATTGGTAAGTTTTTAATATGAATACTTTACAAACATATATTTAAATTAGGTTAGGTTCCTCGGTTAAAACTAACATCGTGTCCTGGAGGAAAATAGCTACTTACGATTTGACAGCGCTTACCGCTTACGATCGCCATTTTGCTTACAAGCGCTTGCTAGCGCTTTTTTCTGCCAAACGCACCCAAAGTTCGCGGTTTACAAAACAAAAAGAACTTCTTTTTGCGTGGTAGAGCCATGCTGCAGCTATATTGTGGTTGCAGCGCGAATGGGTCGGGTCAAACGGGGTAGGACCACGCTCTCACAGAATAATAGCGTAAAATAGCAGCTAAATACTGCTGTGTTTCGTACGGTGAGTGTAGAGAACCAGATACCCTTGTTACTGGAAATGAGGCATTTCATCTCAGTCCTCATGGCTGGCAACGCATCTGCATTTTGATTTTTAATTGAAGATAAATGTAGATGTCTATGGGCCATAGCAACCACCAAACATCAGGTGGACTGTGTGCTTGTTTTTCACCCTTATACTATAAAAAAATACAAACACTATAATTATATAGTATTAAGCTGCTATTACGCTGGTGTTCTGTAAGAGCATGGTCCTTCTCCGGTCGAGCCGACCCATTCGTGCTACAAACATAATATAGCTGCAGCGTGGCTCTACCACGTATAAGAACGAATCCTATTGAGCTTTATTTTTATCCTACGCGGGCCCCGTCTTTGCCCACGCAAACCCTAACATTTTAAATGAACTCCAAATAGTTCAGAACCTATTCTGTCGTCGAGCTGCGAACGCACCGTGGTACGTTCGTAATGCCGACCTTCATCGGGACTTAGAGCTCCCAACAATTCAACAATTTCTTAAAAAACTCTCTGAGAACTTCTTCAAAGCCTCAGAGTCGCACCCAAACCATTTAATTCGTGAGGCAGCTTCTTATGCAGCCCCACCCCCCTCTCGCTATCGTGTCCGCAGGCCGAGAAACTCTCTCTCGAACCCGCCTAATAAACTTTCAAACGACCTGAACTGTCTCCTGGCGGCTCAGGCCAACTCTAATTAAATAAAATTATTGTAATATCTGACATTAATTTGCCTTCGTAGGCACTCCCTCAGCGGCACTTAGCCGCCTGCGCCCTCTCTTCCCAAAAGAGGGTCGCTCATGATAAGGCACAATAGAGCTTAATCAGCCGGTTGCCTGTCCCCAAAGGCGGTTTTTTAGGGGGTATCACTTAGGGTCCCCGGTAGGACAGTGAGTCCCCCATAACCACGATAGACCGGCTATCGTGGTATGCGTAATGCATTTTCCGCCTCCCTACGTACAGGGTAGCCCTTTAATTGCTTCGGGCGCAAAAAAAAAAAAAAAAAAAAAAAAGCTTTATTTTTGACATGAATGATTGGGAATTTACGGTGATGTGACTTATGTATGTGCACGAACCTTAAACCAATTAAGTAATATTATATAAATAACTAGCGATTCCCCAATCAAATCACCCGTGTGATTTCTGGATATCGACAACAGCGCCACCTACCGGGTAAAAATGTAAATATAAACTATTCTCGAATCAACTTAAAACACACAAAATTTTATCAAAACCGGTCCAACCGTTAATTAGGAGTACAGTGATTAACACTCGTTCAGAAGAATGATAAATATGTAAAGATGAGGATTTAAATTAATAGAGTGTAACTAAATTAATTTGTTTTTCAAACTGTGAGAACACACCGATTTGCAATTACAAACAAATATATTATATATGAAAAAAAAATATCTCACGCATCAAAGCTAGAAAGTTCGCTGGCGGCGGTGGCCGATCGTCTTTCCCAGTGAGAGGTCTCAGCCTGAAGTCCAATAGCTCCAAGAACTTGAGCACAAGTGCCGAGTCAATGGACGGCACGATCTCGGTCAAGTTTTCTCTTAGCATTTGTAACGCCGGGTAGAGATACGTGTTGATAAGATTTGGGAGAAGCTTGCGGATGTTGTCGGCGATCTAGTCAATAAAAATGAAATGTCTCTTAATTATGATTATAAATTAAAAGCTATAGATATAAAATAAAACTTCCACTAAATGCAAAAAAAATCATTTAACCGTCACGGACTATTCTCATTTTTTTTTAATTGAAATTATGAATTATGTACATACAATCATACTTATTGGGGAGGGGGGTGATCTCGCGATAGTTGCTACGTTTGGCAGGCGGGTTCGCAACTACCGTTTTTTTTATTTAGCTGTAAACAGGAAGATGTTGCTGCCCCTCTTCTATTTCAGTTTGCTTCTGTCGCCTCTTACGACACCCATGGAACAAACAATATGGGGTAGGGGGTATTCTTACACTGCCAGTACACCGTAATTACACCGCCGCTAATCGGAAAAATTGGGAGGATTTTATGGCAATCAAAATGAAGCAAACTATGGAGAGGTCTATGTTGAGCAGTGAATTATTTTAGGCTGTAATACTCCCTCCATGGACACCTCCAAACAAGAAGGCTACGGATGTGTTTTTCGGATGTGAAAAGGGGAGATTTCCCTCCGGACAAGGTGTTCTTCCCGGGAAGCAACCAACGCGCCGAGTGTCAGTTCGGAGCTTTATATATACTGTTTTACTTCGGAACTTTGCATAAACACTCACGCCTGTCACCCAGAGGGGTAGGCAGAGACCACGGACTTCCATTTGACACGATCCTGACATACCTCTTTCGCCTCCTTTACATCCATATATCTACTCATAAATGCTCGTCGGTTAAGGGTACTTTTAACGTGGCCCATTTTCAAAATATCGCCAATATGGTCGATAAACTTTTTTCTAGAGCGTCCCTTCCCGACTCTGCCGTTCACATCTGCCATATAAATTTGTTTTGTCACTCTTTCCTTATTCATTCTTTCTACATGACCAAACCACCGAAGCATTCCTTTCTTAATCCTGGTCACAACATCATCTTGCGTACCACATTTATCTCTTATCATGCAATTTCTCAGCCTGTCATTCGGAACTTTGATAGCGCGATTTAGGCTTCGATGTGTTTCGCTTATAGCGCGACGACAGCGCCACCACATGTTGTCAATTCTGAAGGCTAAGATAGAATACCTGTAACTATACTAGCTGTCTATACCATTCAGACCGAAATAACATTGATGAAATTAGGTAACAGATTGGAACACACCCAGACGGACTCCTACAGAAATGGAGTCCAATATTATTATACATCTAATAACACTACAACTAGGAACGTAACTGACTGCCACGTTAGTTTAGTGAACGTAAGCAAGAATGCTGATCCTTAGTTGCGGGTTCGATACCAGGTCAGGCCAAAATCAATTTTAGCATTTTTTTGTTAACAAATTCTCAGGTGCTCTATACGTGGTAGAGCCATGCTGCAGTTATATTAGTAGTATAGTTTTAATACGAATGGGTCCGGGAAGGATCACGTTCTCACAGAATACCGGCGTAAAATAGTAGTTTAATGCTTTCGTATGGTGAGTGTAAGTAACCGGAGACTGTTTTCACTAGAAACGAGACATTCCATCTTAGTCCTCTCGGGTGAAATGCATCTGCATTTTGATCCATAATCGACGATAGACGTAGATGTCTATGGGCCACGGCAACCACTTACCATCTGGTGGACTGTGTGCTCGTTTGTCAATATATTCTGTAAAAAAGTTGCAATCCGACATCGGGAAATTGGCGGTATTTCACCCTCATACCTAGGAAATTACGTAAAGCCCTGTGTTTGCGTAGACACTCGTGCACTATGATTTTGTTCTAGGCAGATAGCTAGTAATCTCAAATGGTCTGGAAGACGTTATTATTACCTAATAATTAAGATATATAATACTCACTGATGGCAAGTTGCTCTTCATCCAGGCATTCACCAATGGTTGCAAATGAATAACCTTCGTATCCAAGTAGACCATTCCACATCGAGATACAGTTGCTGGTGATGCGACTGCCAAATCCGCTACCTCAAAAATCATTCTCTGACGATCTGTTAGTTTCATGATTTCGCCGCTGGAGAGGCACAGCTTCTTGTTGTCGTCAAGTACCTTTATTTCATTAAATCACACGAATAAGAAACGACAATTGTGTATGACCTTTAGGGGCTTATCGCCAAGTTGTGGACCTTGTGGTGTTTATGGCCATATTTGTTCAAGTAATTGATAAACGTGTCTAAGTTTTGACTGCTCCATACGAATTCGATTCCATTAAAAATAAGTAGATTTCTTTCACCTAATTACAAAAAGTATCAAAAAATCTAAATACAATCTACCGAGGGAGGCCCGTATTGAACATAGACTATTGATCGATTGTCATGAATGATAGAATGAAAATCTTACGTTAAACTGTTATGCTTCCAGCTAATGCCGTTAATTTATAAAATTCCTTTTTTATAATAATCCAACCTATATTTGTACCACTAATATGTCCATGCTGAACAAGGGACTCCCCCAAGTAATGTCACCAAATACGGTCCGGAGCCAACTGCATCCAACATCCAATACGTCTTATCAGATTAGTCACTACATCCCGTTCCAAATATCATCTTTAGCGTTATCATCAATATTCGCTTTACGGTTACCGTCACAGCCCATCAAAAGTCCTACATAGCCCCCCCTCCACCCATAGATTTCGTCATCGTCACCACGCTTGACAGCCTAGTTAGAAACCGAGATTATATGGCTTGGTAGATAATCGTAAACCATCACTACACAGGCAAATATCAGCTTTAGGAAAATAGATAGTAAAATACGAACTGTGTTCATGTTCTCTATCCACACCGCATCAACAGGCCCGTCAAAAATGTACCAGCGCTTATCCATATCTTCGACAGCAATACCAGCGCGCACCAAGCTCGATAGAATACCATCCGTCCTGTTGTGAAGACCATGTATTAGAAATATAGAAAAAAAATATTCATGTGTACCTACAGCATTCTAACAAAATAACATACTCACTTAAATTTACACTAAAGATGCTAGTTGTTACACATTGATGCCAGCGGTAGCATATGTTGTACGTTTTTTTTTATAGAATAAGGGTGACAAACGAGCACACTGTCCACCTGATGTTAAATGGTTGTTATGGCTCATAGACATCTACATTTATCCTTAGGCATCGAAATTGCGTTTGCGTTGCCACCCCTGAAGATTAAGATGCAATGCCTCGTTTCCTGTAAAAAGGGTCTCCGGTTCTGTACACTCACCATAGGAAACACAGCAGTATAGTGCTGCTATTTTACGCTGGTATCCTGAGAGCGTAATCCTTCCCCGGTCGAGCCGACCCATTTGTACAACCATAATATAGCTGCAGCATAGCTCTACCACGTATAAATAACCGACTCTTCCATTGAAGGGTGATCGCTACCAAGCTATTTCTAATTTGTCTTGTGTTGTTAATTGTAAACATGATTGTAAGCTATTATTTGAAAAAAACAAACAGTTCCGCTGGGTTTATTGCTGGTTCTTCCCGACAGAGGTTTTTTTTGCGAACCAGTGGTAAATGAAAAAAGTGATTTTCAGTAAGTATTGTTATGACCTACATTGAATAAAAAAATTTCTGTTTTAGTTTCTGAAGCTGAGGATAGCCATCTCCGCAGGACTGGATTATAGTGCCCGAGCACAAGCGCACTCTATATCGCCTTACTCTTGATCGCAGATAAATTAGGCGCCGGATCAGAAACTTGTGGAACAAAAGGTATATACAAACAGTAGACGTTCTTGGTAAAGTAACACCCTAGTTACTATATTTAATTACTCGTGAATACGGAGTAATTTCTGTATTTTATATCTGGTCTAAATAAGATAGTGGTATTACTATCTTAAACAAGGTAGTAGTATTACTATATTTAAGGAAATATTACCATTAAGGTATAGTGGCTCTACCACGTAAAATTTACTATACTAATCGAGATAGTAAATTTTACGTGGTAGAGTCACGCTGCAGCTATATTGTAGTTGTAGAACGAATGGGTCGGCTCGACCGGGGCTGGACCACGCCTTCACAGAATATCAGCGTAAAATAGCAGCGTAATGCTGCTGCTGTTTCGTATGGTGAGTGTAGAGTGTAGAACCGGAAACTCTTTTTACTGGCATCGAGGCATTCCATCTTAGCCCTCAGGGTGACAACGTATTTGCATTTTGATTCTTAATTGAGGATAAATGTGGATGTGTATGGGCCACAACATACACTCACCATCAGGTGGACTGTGTGCTTGTTTGTCAACCAAAGCTATAAAAAAACTATCTAATCGAGATAATAGTGTTATTATCTCGTTAACGAGATAGTATTAGCCATCAATCGCAAACCATTGAAAATTTGTCATTTCCCATGATTGAATTGCTACCTAATGAAATGATAACGAATCCGCTCACCATTCATGCGTTTGCAAATCGAATTCTCCGTACAGTTGACCCATGGTGATCGACTTGGGGTTCACCACGAACGTGTGGACGGGAGTGAACGGGAACCCGTCAGGTGCCAACTTCCCCTTTATAGCAGTTAACGCATCGCGTAGCACTTCGTAGCACTGCAATCAAGACAACAAGCTAATAGACGTGTGAGTAAAAAGTACATTGAGTTTTATAAGCTCCGTTTTTTTAGCTTCGTGTGCGTTAAATCTGAGTGCAATAATAAACTCAGTATAATTTTAGCAATTATAGAGCGATATGACATTAAAAACAAGGACATTATTTATTATAAATCTAAAATGGAATTTTCGCTTTTTCTAAATTAAAAAACAAAATTATAGTACGTGACGGTAATATGGTCATCCGGTTAATATGGTCAATTTCTTATAACTCAAAAACTACAGCCTTGTTTACATAGATGACTTTGTGATACGATAGCTCTTCATCAGTCAATCATATAATTATACTCCCTCCTTGTCCTAGACATTCTTAACAATTGTAGTACGCCGCATTCCATGCCAGCATCACAATTTATCCAAGCTCGCTAAAAAAATTTTTTAAAGCAGTATATCTGGCAACACTGTATCAACCCGTCCGTCAATGCAACCTCATTACGTTTTTTTGTGCCAGCAATCACGGTGTGTTTTTATAATTTTTGTTGTAAAAATTAAATATGTTTAGTGTAAAATCAAATATTTTGTATCCAAAACCTACTACAAATAAATTTATTACGTATCTGCGTGGTAATAATTTGATTATGTACTTGGGAAAATGGGGAAGTAAGATATTCAAAATGGAGCCAACCGATCAAAGGTAAACAAAAATCCTATTGTTCGAGGTAGGTGCACGTGTATAGAAAATAAATAAAACATTTAGTACCTATATAATAAAATCAGATTCACTCTGCCCATTTATTAACAAGTATTATCGAACAAATTCACTATTAAGGGTTAATTTAATATAGGTATAATAACATAACCTCGTCACTCATATAATATGAAATAGTAAATAGGTATTTTAACCTATAAATGTGGGTTGAGATACATTGTACAGGGATACGTTGAGAAATTTTAAGTGATATATATTAATGTTTTCTTACTTTCATTTACTTACGTTGGGCAGTCGCCATTATCAGTCAGAAAATTGGGGCAGCAGACCCGGAAATTATACACCCTGAAATTTAATTGTATACCCTGAGATTACAACTAAACTTTCTTTAGTATCAGAAAATCCTGATTATGAAAAGAAATAAGTGCTATAAATAAACTTAACTCATAAGTTTATTGAGGTTATGTAAACCTTTAACATCCACAAAAAATTGGCAGAACAAGTTAGAAATAATAACTGAATTCTGGGACAAAATTATCCGGTGTGTAAGGGAGAGTCAGTTTACTAGTCCTTAAAATTGTTAATTCCCAAATAAATGGGATTTAATAGATGCATTTTTAAATATAAAGACAGTTTATTATTACATATTATTTTGTAGACATAATATGACACCCCTCTATCAGGCATTTGGGTGTTGGTAGGCCTATGTGCAGCTGTGGACTTTTATAGACTGCAATGGATGGATGGATAATATGACAAGAAAATAAGAAAAAATGTGATATGAGAACTGTTTTATCTTGATATGAAATATCTAAAGGTTACAAGTTAAATACACATAAAATATAAGTAAGCAAAAAGTGAGTAAAAAATAAGCATTTATAGGCTGTTTTGAAAAATCTGAAAGATTGAACCAAACCTATTATTCAAATTATATCCCTTGTGATATATTTGGCTTCACACGTTGCGAATGAAACCAGATTTGACAGATATGCAAAACAAAAATAGTATTGTAAGCATCAGATTGAATTACAATAAATTTGTTAAATTATTAAAAAGAATTATAAAAGACAACAGATAGCCTGTAAAATGTTTCATGACATAGATTATTGTCAATTTTAAAAAATTAACAAAATATAATTAAAAAACTTGGTATAGAAGGTAAACAATAAATTATCATTATTGAGATAGTAAACGAATATAATATAATTATTATATAACAATATAACAAGATGAGAAAGTAATATAGAGAAATTTCGGCTGATAGGCAATTAAATAAAAATCTAGACCATGATTAATTAATTGAAATTAAACATAGGCACATTATTGCATTCGAGCTGTTTTATGTAATTTAATATAACCTAAGTAACAAGAAAGAAAGAAGTGTTTAGCATCATTAGGTTTTAAATAGAAAGATGAGTTGCAAATGCATTAATGGCCTACAGCGGTACATAAAATATCAATCTGAGAAAATATAAGACTTACATACTTCACTAATTAAAACAGTGGTAAATTAAACAATTAAAAAGAAATTTAAAAATAATTATAGGAAATAATTTTCTATTGTAAGATATTAAAACGTTATGACAAGTTAAAAATAAGTAATATGTGAAGTAATAATTAAAAAATAAGATAAAAATGGATTTATTCAGTAAAATTAAGTATGGTATCATTCATACCTATCATGTTATTATTATCACCTTCATAACTAAAACTAGGTATGGTAAAAGCACAATAGAGTTATGCTGACAGATGCATACACTGATTGCCAAAATATGTTAGCAACAAAATAAATTGTTGTAGTAAGAGGGAATTATGTAAAAATACTGATATAAATAGTGACTAGATATATTGTGCATAATCCATTTTGGTTGCTATTAGTAAAATGAGGTTAATAATGTTGTGCTTAAAACCTTATTATATATAATAATGTATATATAATGTTATGTAATATATATTCAGTGGCAAATTTCTAACCTTAGATGGTTGTTAATATAACAAAAAAAAAAATTAAACGCATAATACCGTTTGAAATATAAATTGACACTTCTCGACTGGATGGAGAGAAACCAATGGAATGAGAAAAATTTGGGTTTTGTCCTTCATTGAGAGTAAATTGCATAGATATTATTCTATATTAAAGTAGTATATGCTTATACTTTTGGGAATGGTAGAATACAATACAAAACTTTGAGCAAAACAATATAGTTATAATGAATAGTAAACTTACTACAACTAAATAATACTTATGTTGTACAATTTTACTCAGAGTTGATAAAAATCCGGCTTCATGTATTAACAAGATAGAGAGGGTTCTATTCATTAACTATTGAGGATTCAATACTTTAAATTAAATAAAAATATGGAAATTTAACATACAATCTAAAATTGAGCCAAGTAAACAAAAAACAGTCAGAGGAAGACTTTCAAGTCTATATATCAACAAGATCATAAAGCAGTGTCAAAGCTATAACTTGATCAAATTAGTAACGAGAAATAATAAAATTATTATATACTTAACAATGGGGTTCTGTAGGCATGACCCAGAAACCATGGCAGTTATATTAGATTGGGGGACGATTCTTCTTGTATGTATTTCCTCTTAATGTCGATGAGCCAAAAAACCATAGGTTTTTGTTTTTTTTTTTCACATGAGAAAATATTTTGTGGTACTGAGATTTAGAAGCAATCAAATAAAGATAATTAATGGTATAGTTTTTATTACAAAGGGCTCAATATTATGAGTATAACATAATGAAAAACTTGTTACAAATTATAGATGTAAAAGTATTAGAAAGTCTCACAAAGGTTTGCCAAAAGACCGTGATCATGATCATGACATGATCACCGGACATCAAGGTATCAAAATATAACAACATACCAATGATTTGAAAGTTGGGCAAGACTATTCCCACTTTTGTCATGCACATAGTTTCCGACAGTATTGAAGAAATAGAGAAAGTATAATACTGAGGAGATAGGGATGCAAAAGCACTATTGAATTAAAACTGCTGGGAAAAATATCTAACAGGAGTTATATAGATGCTATATACAGACCATTAGAACTGTCACTTTAAATATATACATGGATTTATGTATATATCATAAAATAAGAACGAAAAATACTACTGTTGACTATTCAAAACTTAGAGCTAACACTTTGAGGTTAGACAGGTTTGAATTGAAAGCAATATCACTTGAAGGAAGACATTAAGATGGACTACGGCTCGGAAGAAATCACTGCAGGCTTTAAACTGTTAGAGCTATCACATAGAGGATAGACACAGTTGACTATTCAAATCTTAGAGCTAA
The DNA here is from genome assembly GCA_907164705.1 of Parnassius apollo. Classification (NCBI taxonomy): domain Eukaryota; kingdom Metazoa; phylum Arthropoda; class Insecta; order Lepidoptera; family Papilionidae; genus Parnassius; species Parnassius apollo. The sequence continues at coordinate 2,942,565 of CAJQZP010001641.1, read as the reverse complement.
CACTTTGAGGTTAGACAGATTGAATTGAAAGCATTACAACTTGAAGGAAGACATTAAGATGGACTACGGCTCGGAAGAAATCACTGCAGGCTTTAAACTGTTAGAGCTATCACATAGAGGATAGACACAGTTGACTATTCAAATCTTAGAGCTAACACTTTGAGGTTAGACAGATTGAATTGAAAGCATTACAACTTGAAGGAAGACATTAAGATGGACTACGGCTCGGAAGAAATCACTGCAGGCTTTAAACTGTTAGAGCTATCACATAGAGGATAGACACAGTTGACTATTCAAATCTTAGAGCTAACACTTTGAGGTTAGACAGATTTGAATTGAAAGCATTACCACTTGAAGGAAGACATTAAGATGGACTATGACTTGGAAAAAATCACTGCAGGCTTTAAACCGTTACAGCTATCACATAGAGGATAGACATGATTAACTATTCAGACCTTTTAGAGCTAACAGTTTGAGGTTAGACAGGTTTTGAATTAACATTAAAGCGCTGTCACTATAAGCTATAAAGTAGTTTTTTTTTTCACATGAGCAGTAAATGTGAAATAATAAATTATTTATTTTGAATAAAATAACAAATTATTATTAACACTGCCTATATAAAGATAATCATACTACCATGTCATGTTACAGTCATCTTGTAGATATCTCATACACATCATTGGTTACTATTAGTGAAGTATTTTGTAAAATATGGCACTCCAAGATTCACTCCAAAATTCATACTAAGAATTATAGTGAACTCTCCTATGTCAAATACTATAAATTATAAAATAATAAAATAATTAATTCTTTATCGTACCAAATTGTAGTAAGTGTAATGAAATTCCTTCCTGGGCTGTTGTGCCTTTTACTTAGGTTTGAGTTATAAAAATAGACTTAATAATAAGTTACTTTTAGATTATTAACTACAGAATATTGCAATAAATATTGAGAATACAGAAATTTACAAAAACTAGTAACAAGCTGAGCAGGGATGAGTTATAGGTTATAATATACATACATTGTCCTTCAACAAATATTACATTTATTCAAACGGGAGCTCAGATGTATAGTTAAGATATAGATAGAATTTCACTTCAACAGGGTTTGCATGGGAAAATATAAATAAGAAGGGGTTGAGCCTTTCTTGTGAATATTTTAATAGAAAACAGAACACAAGATAGTGATAAATTTAACCCACTTAGAATAGTATTTCTTAAGTAAGTTATAAGATGTTAAAATTAAACTGGAATAGATATTCCAGATTGTTTTCTTTTTCAGTCATAATTCTTCCACATGGCCACTTCTGCTGCAATCAAGCTGGCCTTATGTGTATAAGGAAATGTTATGAAATAACGATAATTTATTTATGTTATTAATTTAAATTTACTATACAGGCAATATGTTCAACATTTTTTATAAAATAAGCGAAATTGCAAATTTCCATTCATTGGTATAATAAATTCGCAACCCTGTCTTCAAACATCTACAATTGTTAAGAATGTCTAGGACAAGGAGGGAGTATAATTAAATGGTTAAACGAACTTACCTTAAGTGAAGTTCAACCATAATTATACGAAGCTCCTTGTCCTAGACGGTACTCCCGGCCCAACCCTCCCTGGGTTAGGGTTGCTCATCTAATTCCTTGCTTTAAACATAATGGGTGCGTTTGGCAGAAAAAAGCGCTAGCAAGCGCTTATAAGCGCTAAAATAGTTTTCGGCCAGGACACGATTGCTACTTCAGTAGCGCTGACACAATCCGCCATTTTGCTTATTTAATTTGTTTGTTTTCAAGTAGAGTTTATAAGTTGTTTTGTGCAATATTAGTTTTAAGTAATATATGACATGAATAAACATATACATGCTATTAAAAACTCATGATTGGTAATTTTTTAATATGAATACTTTACAAACATATATTTAAATTAGGTTAGATTCCCCGGTTAAAACTAACATCGTGTCCTGGAGGAAAATAGCTATTTACGATTTAACAGCGCTTACCGCTTACGATCGCCATTTTGCTTACAAGCGCTTGCAAGCGCTTTTTTCTGCCAAACGCACCCAATGAGGTTGCATTGACGGACGGGTTGATACAGTGTTGCCAGATATACTGCTTTAAAAAATTTTTTTAGCGAGCTTGGATAAATTGTGATGCTGGCATGGAATGCGGCGTACTACAATTGTTAAGAATGTCTAGGACAAGGAGCTTCGTATAATTATGGTTGAACTTCACTTAAGGTAAGTTCGTTTAACCATTTAATAAAGGGTCAAAAGGCGTTGCGTCATTTTGACAGTTGATATTATAGTAAATATTTTAGTCGATTTTAGTATGGTGTAGTGTAGTTAGTTTTTTTTAAGTAGATTTTTCGAAGTGTTTCTTATTATTGCGAAAACTAGCTTGCTATTATTTATTTAATATGTTAGTTATACGACTTTGTGTTTTAGTCTCTATCCCCCTCCTAGTTTTGGTTTTATATGGCGGCAAAGCTTAAGGTGACCATATTAACCTCACTTACCTTACAGCAAAAAAAAAACAATGACTAAAGAGTCCCTTGCCGGTTCTTATTTATAGAGGTCTTTCTTTTGGATGCTATGGTAGATTTAGAGGTCCACAGGAACGTTTCATAAATCGAAATAAATTAACTTGGATATTGTATGTTGTATGTTGTAAAGAAATTTTCAAACCTTAGTTTTACCCGCTCCGGCCGGTCCAACCAACATCAAGCCGTGCCGCACTACTGTAGTCTCATACAGTTGTATGACTTTAAAAATAAACGCTGTAATTCAAAACACATACTACATATCAAACAATGCATGATTTTATTACTATTATTATAACTCTATTATTAATCAAATTTAATATGCGGCACAAGTAAATCATTTAAACTGGATAACCTTTTTTACCGTCTAAAAAAATAGCGTGTAACATGTGAACGGAGAAGAAGCCTATGGCACCGATATTTTACAAAAATTGAAAACAAAACTTTGAATTAAATGTTTGAAAAAAAATTTGAACAGTAACTTTGTCCTTTGCTCTTCAGTCTGTGACCCTACGAAGTGACAAGGTCAAAGATGCCTACTAAATTTATTGTTTTATTGCCGTTCGGTAAAGTCAAAAGCTAAATTTCGATAGATTTTAATTAATTTATTTATTTAATCCAAAATATTTGTTTTTATTTTTTGTATAATATCACTGCATTGGCACTAATATTTTACATTAAATTCACCTGATTTTTTCCAGACGGTAAAAATGTCATCCAGTATAATCAGGTGTTGCTCATTAGCTTACGCCCTTAGCACCGGACTTTTATAGGCCTATATATTTTAATGTAGTTAATAATATATTATTATATATATAATAATATATTTTAATGGATCAATTAATATATTCAATGCAAACTATTACTTACATTGCAATTCATCGTAACCTCTCTTCACCAACATATTTCTGATGGACTGCTCCATGATTCCGTAATCCACAACTGGTATCTCAACGCGTGGGAAGAGGTCTGATATTATGCCTGAAATTTGATTCTATTTAGATATTTCGTACATTATCTTAGGATCAAAAAATTTACAGTTGTAATTTATTGAATATTAGGTACGGAATAAGTTAACCTCTAGTAGTAAAAATCACGAAAAAATATTCTTATGATCGTCTTACTTTTGCACAAAAGTATTTTCTCAAAATTTTTTTATAAGATATGATGACAAATGAGCACACAGTCCAACTGATGGTAAGTGGTTGCTGTGGCCCATAGGTATCTACATCCATCCTCGTATGCGATTCAAAATGCAAATGCGTTGTCACCCGTGAGGACTAAGATGGAATGCCTCGTTTCCAGCAAAAAGGGTCTCCGGTTCTCTACACTCACCATACGAAACATAGCAGCATTAAGCTACTATTTCACGCTGGTGTTCTGTGAGAGCGTGGTCTTTCCCCGGTCAAGCCGACCCATTCGTGTTACGACTATACTACTAATATAACTGCAGCATGGCTCTACCACGTAAAAAACTTTATTATACTATATATATATATTATAGAATTTACTATTAACTAATTTTTTAAGATTTTAGTGTATTAATTTTTTGTTTTTTCCAGGCCATTCAAGACTGATTACTACACTTATGGTACCGATAAATAAATAAAAATATTGTTATCAACTGAATTGCTAAATTACGGCGTGCTTGGCGGTGCAGCTTTTATGGCCGATTCACACATATCAGTGAATTCACATTTTCAGCAGGGTACCGTCACCGTGATAATTTTTCTCTCATATATTCTCTATCAACCCTCCATACTTGTGATTGACAGTGACGTCACAGTGCTATCAGAGACCGTGCCGGCGCCGGCAATGACGGATGGCTATCGGCGATGACGAACTTTTATGTCGGATCACAGATGCCTCTGCATCAAAAACAAGCTCTTGTGGATATAGCCCTCCACCACGAGTATCTTTTTAACTAATTTACTTCCTAGTTTTTGCAGAATAATATTGAAGCAGCTTTCTGAGATTTTGAAATATTCAAAATATTTACTACTGTCTTTAGTCAACCAAATCTAAGAAATACCTTTTGACGTTTCACATTAATCATTTCGCAATAACTTTGCACAAGCGTATTGTTGCGTATTGTTGAATCTTTCAAACAAAGCAAAATATTAAAAAAATTACCAGTATCAACTTTCGTCGTTTCAATGATATGTCACTATGTGCCTTACAACAAAACACTACGGTTTTTGGATGATTAAAACTCATTGATATGCGAATAATCGGCAAAAAGATTCAAAAAATCATTAAGAATAATCAAATAATCGAATCATTAATTTTTTAATGTATTATTTGTTTAATTAAATTTTTATTTTTAAAATTCCTTAAATTACATGAATCATGAATAAAACAAGTTTACTTTTTTTGCTTTGTTGACGTAAAGGACAATGACGAACTCCCAATATTATAGTTTAAGATCCTAAACATTTTTTCTTCGGTCATACTACTGCAGGAAGACAAAATACACATCAGACAAATCGTTACAACAACAACTATTCAATATAATTTTCATATACATTTATAAAGGGTAGTTACTAGCATAGAGGGAATCCTTAAAGAATACATTAGTATATATAGAAGAGTTTTCTGAATAAAATACACGTCAAACTCGGTTGTATGTTATAAGACCTATGTCTGTCTTAACCACTGACCTCTATATCTACAAGTACACTGGACTGGCTATACCATACAAAATGACTGTGCCAATTTGAAGCGCCGCTAAAGGATGTCTTGAAAAATAAAATTGACATAATATGCCAAAGTCTGTTGTCTTATTTATATTCTCCTATTTCATAAGTCTGTATTTTGAACTTTTAAACTAAAAAACGAAAGTATTTTGTTGTTTGATTGTGTATAATATTAGTTACATAATAAGTATTATTTTTACTAGTAATGAGAGTGTACGTAATCTGTAAAACTCGTTACCAAAAGTGAAGTGGTATAACATTTCACAAGTAAGTGAATTTGCAGCTAATATTAAACAAATTAAAACTATTTGATAATATAAGTACTTAAAAATTTGTTACTAATCTTAATATCATATATACCAACATGTTTGGGTGTATATTACTGAGTTATGATAAACAATAAAATTCAATAGGGTTCTCGAGTTCCTTGTCTATAATACTTATCGATGTTCTTTCCTACTCATAACTGTTAACAAAAAAATCGCCAACAACAGATGATTATCAAATGTTTATTTAATTAACAGGTTTCCTACTGAACCTAGACTAAAATTATGGCTTAAAAGCATAAATATTGTGAATTGGCGTCCGAAACAAAATGATAATATTTGTTCCAAACATTTTACAGACGACTGTTTTATTAGACTTGAGAACTGCACCACTTTGAAAAAGTGCAGTATACCGACAATATTTTCTGGTACTTACTGTACTGGTTTTTTTATGTCTTCTTTCCTCATTTTCCACTAAACTCAAGGGCCATAGACAAGTGTCTAAAGATCGCCTGATGATGTCGAGCCACGTTGGATGTGTGTTAGTGGGCTGCGGCTAGAGGAGATTTCTCTCCCTGGACCGCTGTAGTCGAGGTGGAATCGTAAGGGAAGAGGAGTGTTGGTATGCACTCGTATGTATATGGCCACTCGATTATCTTTCGCGACTTTGGTGAGGCTGCACCATTTGCTGCTTCCAAGTGCTCGTTTTTTCCTGGCTCTATTCACATATCGGGCTCGGGGAGTCCGTAGTGCAGCTCGTATCTCTACAAATGTTTCATCGGTTTAAGATCTTTGTAGAATATTTAAAGACGATACCAGGAGACCCGACAGTATGGGTTTAGTTGCTTGAGAGAGAGAGAGATAAAGCTTTAGTGTGGGATACTACTTGCGAACACTTTGATAGTTTCTCATCTCAGGGGTACCTCGTCTAAAGCAGGGGTGGCATTAGAGGCAACTGAACCAAGTAAATAGCCCAGAGTATCGGGAAGATAAGTCCATATTTGTGCAATTTGCTGTAGAGACTATTGGTCCGTAGGGTGCAAGTGCGGTGTAATTCCTAAAAAACTGTATCGGCGACTGATCATCGCTGCTGGTAATAAGAAGTTGTTTAGTTTGTTGTTTCCTCGCTTGAAGGCTAAGTATAGCCGTTCAGTGAGGACACGTACCATATACCACAAATGTCCCACAAAAAGTAGGACTTTATGATAATTTCAGTATATTTTTTAAATATTGTAATTTCAATTACGAAAATAACGTTGTAAATAATTGATAACTATGTAATTCAAAGTTTATATTTTTTTAATGATTTCTTTTGTTTACGCGAACACTACACATTGAAATAATACTAGTTTTTACGGAATTTATATAATATTATATTTTTCTATATAATCGTACCCGGCGCATTGCTGCCGCAGAAGAAATAATTGTGGAAATATCGTTAAAATGTGGAACAGTCATTATATTGTTTAATTAGTAATGATAATACAATCATTGAATTAGAATGATATATAACTTTAAAATAAATAGTCGGTATAATACGCACGCCACCTAGTGTCAGTTAATTGTACCATGCGTATAACCTTCGCACAAGTGCAACCAATAAGTTGACTAAGTTTGACCACAATCTGATGAACGGTATGGCATCGATCGTAGAAAGTACGAACAAACATAAATTTTTACTAACTAACTACTACTACGAACTAAATGTACGGTTGACAATAAATTATTTTAGAAATTATGTTTTTATTTTTATTTTCTGTAGTTCTTTTAATCTTAATAATTTTTTAGTTGAATGATTAAGGGCTACGATGGCTATCCGAGTACAGAACCAGAGTACAGAACTAATCCAACTGTGGAGAGGTGTAAGACAGGGTGACGTTATATCCCCGAAACTCTTCACCGCTGCCGTTTTCAAGCTATTGGACTGGAAAGGATACGGTATTAACATCAATGGCAAGTATATCACTCACCTTCGATTTGCCGACGATATAGTCCTTATGGCAGAATCGCTGGAGGACTTAAGCAATATGCTCAATGACCTCAATAATGCCTCCCAATGGATGGGTCTTAAGATGAACATGGACAAAACAAAGATCATGTTTAATGTCCATGTCACACCTATGCCCGTAGTTGTTGGGAGCACTAAGCTCGAAGTTGTTGACGAGTACGTTTATCTGGGACAAATAGTCCGATTAGGTATGTCCAACTTCGACCGAGAGGTCAATCGACGGATTCAACTCGGCTGGGCAGCGTTCGAGAAATTACGATACGTCTTCTCGTCAGGCCTATGTTCAGCAGTGGACTTGTGAAGGGTTTTAATGATTGAATAAAACTATTATTTACGGATTTTTTCGCGTTTAATTACTTTAATTTATTTTTATTATTATCCCGACGGTTTTAATGATGATGAATGATAATGGCATTATATTAATATGATACATAAATAGAATGGACGTTACGGGTAGAGTCCATCTATCCATAGAGTCTATTCTATTTATTTAGGTATAGTATAGGTAGGGTATAGAATTTTTATCGATATAATTTGGTACACTATCTTATCCCTATTATTAGTTCCGTGGACGTGCACTTCTGCTATCAGCGCCAAAATGGCGGACATCAAATCGCTTCAGCATGTTACGGTGTATAGCCAGTCCAGCGTACTTGTATAGGTCAGTGGTCTTAACTGACGAATCGTAACAATTACAACAACTAGTCCATTAAGTTTTGAGTTGTGCATGATTATTTTTTCTATAGCCCATAAACTTGAGTAGGTAATACATAGTAAATTATTTTATTGATATCTGTAATGGTGACTTTAGTAGACGCTTAATAATTCCATTACCTATTATTTCGCCATTGTCCTTTGTGTAGGCAAAAAACTTATTTACAAAGCCGCGCTGAAAAACACCACGACGTACTTTCAATCTCCCGCCATTTCGGGAGCTTACTGTGCGTAATTTTGTGATTCGGTGTTTGCCTTCTTATTTTTTGACTCGGCTTTAACTTTTTGAACTGTTTCTTTTATATTCGTTGAAACATGTGCCCATGTCACAAAGGATGATTGGGCAAAAGTGGTAGAAAAAACAAAAATATTGATTATGGAATAATGAATGAATGAATGAGTATACTTTTATTGTACACCAAATACAAATATACAGATAACAAAACACAAAGCAGATTATAATATTATGTAAGTACAATTTGGCGTCCTTATCGCTACATAGCGATCTCTTCCAAGCAACCAAAGGTGTAAAGGATTAGAACAGTGAGAACTAGATGGGTGGTGCAATATAAATATACATAATATAATATTAATACACGCAATTTATAGACAATACATGCAATAAAATAACATACAAATAATACATGAAAACTAATACATGAAATTATATAATTTGCTAAAATATAATAAAAATAAAGTAAAACATATATATAAGTATACATACATATATATAAATATATAAACACACTTACACATTTACCTATATATATATATATATTGATGACTTTCAAAGAGACATTAGTTTTGACTTCATCATCATCATCATCATTACAGCCCTTCACAAGTCCACTGCTGAACATAGGCCTCCCCCAAGTAATGCCACAAAGCACGGTCCTGAGCCACCTGCATCCATCGACTTCCTGCATGTCTTACCAGGTCGTCACTCCATCTAGGGGGGGTCGCCCAACACTACGCCTACCGGTACGAGGCTGCCACTCGAGAACCTTTCTTTCCCATCGGTTATCGGTTCTTCGAGCTATATGGCCGGCCCATTGCCACTTCAGCTTACTAATCCGTTGGGCTATGTCGGTCACTCTGGTTTTACTGCGGATATCCTCATTTCTGAGTCTATCACGCAGAGAAACTCCGAGCATAGCCCTCTCCATAGCTCGCTGAGCGACCTTAAGCGTCCTCATACGGCCAGCAGTGAAGGACCACGTCTCAGATCCGTAAGTCATCACTGGCAACACGCACTGGTTGTACAATCTAGTTTTTAGAGATTGAGGTATACCTGACGAAAAGATATGCCGTAATTTCCCGAACGCTGCCCAGCCGAGTTGAATCCGTCGATTGACCTCTCGGTCGAAGTTGGACTTACCTAGTCGGACTATTTGTCCCAGGTAAACGTATTCGTCAACAACTTCGAGCATAGTGCTCCCAACAACTACCGGCATAGGTGTGACATGGACATTGAACATGATCTTTGTTTTATCCATGTTCATCTTAAGACCTATCCGTTGGGAGGCACTATTGAGGTCATTGAGCATAGTGCTTAAGTCCTCCAGCGATTCTGCCATAAGGACTATATCGTCGGCAAATCGAAGGTGAGTGATGTACTCGCCATTGATGTCAATACCGTATCCTTTCCAGTCCAGTAGCTTGAAAACGTCTTCCAATGCAGCGGTGAAGAGTTTCGGGGATATAACGTCACCCTGTCTTACACCTCTCTGCAGTTGGATAGGTTTCGAGCTCTGGTTCTGTACTCGGATAGCCATCGTAGCCCTACTGTACAAACACTTCAGCACTTCGATATACCGACAGTCAACTTGGCACCGCTGAAGGGACTGTAGCACCGCCCAAATTTCGACGGAATCAAAGGCTTTCTCATAGTCCACATACGCCAGGCAAAGTGGCAGATTGTACTCTTCAGTCTTCTGTACAATCTGCCGCAGGGTATGTATGTGGTCTATGGTACTGAAGCCTTTTCGGAAACCGGCTTGTTCGGGAGGCTGGAAGTCGTCAAGTCTGCGTGCGAGACGATTCGTAATGACTCTCGAAAACAGCACGTAGACGCGGCTCAGAAGGGAAATCGGTCTGTAGTTCTTTAAGAGAGCGTTGTCGCCTTTCTTAAAGAACAAGACCACCGCACTTCTGCTCCACGCCTCTGGAGTAGTGCCACCATGGAGGACGGAATTGAAGAGCTTCTGAAGGACTTCAAGTACCGGTGTTCCACCCGCTTTCAGAAGCTCCGCTGTAATTCCATCCTCGCCTGGGGCCCTGCCGTTTTTAAGGTGCTGGAGAGCCATTCTAATCTCGCTTAGACTGACGTCCGGGATATCATCGGAATAGTGTCGGATAAGACTTGCTCTTGGATCGTTACTCACACTTGCGTGTGGCTCCAACGATGATGTGTACAGCTGCCCATAGAACCTCTCAATCTCACTCAAAATCTCAGGTGTCCCGGAAACGATGTTGCCACACTCAGTCTTCAGCCTTGACAGTTGGCTCTTTCTGGCAGACAGATCTCTGGCAAAGACTTTGGAGCCCTGGTTCCGCTCGATCGCTTCTTTAATACGAGAAGTATTAAAGTTGCGTAAGTCTCGCCGTATGCATTTGGAGATCTGTCTGTTCAGTTGCCTGTATGCTGTCAAATCTGTTGACGATTGCAGCCTCATCTCCCGTCTAACAGCCATGAGATTAAGAGTGTGATCGGAGAGTTTTTGTGTTCTTCTGCGGCGGGTCTTGCAGAACTTAGCTCCGACCGCATGGACAGTTTCCACGAGCTTGTCGTTCATATCGTCCACTGCATTGCAATCTTCTAGGCACTGGAAGCGGTTACGTAACTCGAGCTGAAAGGTTTCGGGATTCTGGATTAGAGCACGAGGGGGGACGGAGCGTTGACTTCATTAGACGAGACCTCTCCAACTTAACGTTTAGGTTCAGTGTGCCTCTAACCATTCGGTGATCGCTGCCAGTTTTCACCCTTGCGATCACTGAGACATCACTGAACAGTTGGCGTCTGGTCGTCATAATGAAGTCAATCTCATTTTTTGTCGAACCGTCGGGGCTCGACCAGGTCCACTTCCTGTGGGGCCGCTTCTGGAAGAAAGAGTTCATCATAAAGAGTCCCTCTTTCTCCATAAAGTCGGCCAGCTGCTGGCCCCTTCGGTTCCGTTGCCCTACTCCAAATTTCCCTACCTTCAGCTCACCGCTTTCTCTTGTGCCCAGTTTTGCGTTGAAGTCTCCCATCAACACCGTGTAGTAGGTTTTGGAGGAATGTATGGCTCTGGAAATATCCTCATACATTTCCTCCACCTCCTCATCGGGATGTGCCGAGGTTGGTGCGTAAACCTGAATGACCTTCAGCGAATACCGTTTGGTGATTCTGAGTATCAGGTACGCGACCCTCGTCGACACACTCCCAATCTTTACAACGTTGTTGACGAGAGATTTGTGGACGATAAATCCGACACCTCCTTGGGACAGATGGTCGCCCTCCCGGTGATAGAACAAGTTGCCGGACTCGAGGATTGCCGTGTCCTCCCCCTCTCTTCGGACCTCGGATAATCCAATAATATGCCAGCGCAACTTGTCTACCTCTTCTTCCAGCTCCAGTATCTTCTCGTCAGTCCTCAGGGTGCGTGCGTTATATGTTGCCAGGTCGAGTCGTCGTAGGTGGCAACCGAACCTCCACCGGAGATTCTTAGCACCCCCTGCCCCGCCGTTACCATGGTCGCCACCGTAGCCAGGAATAGCGGGGCCGCCGGGGACTGGGGGCCGTCTGTTTGTGTATTTATTCATTGGGGGGTATTTGCCATAGTTGCCACGCTTGGCGAGCGGGTTGGCAACCGCAGTTTTTTATTACGTCACAGTTGTCATCAGGAAGACGCTGCTGCCCATCTCCTGCCTGTCTCCCTCTGTCGCCTCTTACGACACCCACGGGAAGATATGGGGTAGTGGATATTCTTAACCGCCACTACACGGCAACAAGTCAACTAGTTTTGACTACATTATTAAAATTCAAATAATAATTAATGTAAACGACGACAGCTCAACTAGTTGTACTGAAAGTGGTTAAATAAATATATATTTAATAGTAACAACAAATTCGAAGAAATTGATAAATATTGTGTTTTAAATTATCCGTTTTTAATTTATTCGGGTATTATTCGAACCAAACTATAAATGATTAATAACTCTAAATAATCGATATCGATTTTTTTTAGGAATCGATTATTGTACGTTGCCATTTTTTAGTTGGCATGCTTGGTGCAATAAGTCTGACAGCTGTCAAAATGTATTTCTTAGATTTGGTTGACTATAGGCACATAATTCTTTGCATAACGTCATTGTAAAATGGTATAAAATGGAAGGAAGACATGCAGAAACTCGATGAATTCAAGTAGCTCAGGACCGTATCTGTTGCATTCCTTGGGGGAGGCCTATGTTCAGCAGTGGACTTGTAAGGAGCTGTAATGAATGAATGCATGAATTAAGTAATGTCATGAATTCTCTTTCTATTTCTCTTAACTGCAATGCTTCACGCACTCCTTTTCCTTTTTTACTTGATGGTGTTTTTCTTCTTCGCATTGGCTAATTGTTACTTCCAAATTATTGAAAAGAGCCATAGCAACAATCACAATTAACTCTGTACGTCGCGTAAGTTTTGTCTGATAATCCGTAACCTGAGTACCGACATGTGTGAATTGAAGCACTGTCGCATCATTGTAGCCTGTGCTAAGTATAGGTCCGTATCAGTATACGGAACTATACGTACGACTGTACCTATACGCGGAACTGTGACTTCACTGATAAGTGTGAAGCGGCCATTATCGTCAAATCTGCATGTTTTAAAAATAAATAATATTTCATATCCTCCAAAACTTATTATAGCACATATGCCCAGTACTGGGACGTGTTCCGGCGCTGTAATCGCGCCACCAGCAAAATGCACCGAATCAAAGTTCCGAAGAACTGGGGTATATATTCAATAGCTCTGTACTACCACACGGAGCGTTGGCCGTTCTTCGCACAGAACACCTTGTCCAGCGGGAGATCTCTCCTTTTTCTTTCACAGCCAAAGACGTTTCAACAAAATACCAGCGTAAAATAGCAGTATAACACTGTTGCTTTTCGTATGGTATATGAAAAAAAAACTGAGGACTATTTTTACTAGAGATGGGCCGAATATTCGTTTTATATTCGGTATTCGGCATATTCGGCAGCTTTACCGAATATTCGTATTCGGCCGAATATTCGGTTATATCACCGAATTTTCGTTAAAGTGGTAGTCAAAATATCCACTGTATGAAAATGTACGAATTGAGTAATGCCATGTTTTTCATAATTTTACTGTTGAAAGTACATTTATTTATCGGTTAAATCTACTTGTATAGCGTTATGTTTTTGAGGCACTGTAGATTTATTTCCAATTATAGCAAATAGAAAGCTTGATAAAATTTTGTTTGGAATCAAACAAAGAAACATTACAATACAGTCGTCAGTTTCTCTAAAATAGGTCTAAGTAGTAGATCTCCTGGCACTCATTTTCATCATATACTTATCAATTTTCACTAAGAATAACACAACGAAATACTTTTTTATCAGAAAAATAGTTAAACGTAAGCATGTGCCGGCAATTTGCTCAGTATTAGATGATGCAGTAACATGTCAGGTGTGGTGGAGGAGCGAGAGGCAGGGTCCGGCGTTAATCCCACGCGTTTTAAGGTAACAAGTTTCAATATAAATTGATCAGGTACCGAGGTAATCCTGTCGAATAATGTTAAGCCGAATATTCGGTTCGGTAAAAATTTTACAGAACTTTCGGCCGAATATTCGTATTCGGTGAAATCCATATTCGGCCCATCCCTAATTTTTACTGGCAATGAAGCACTGCATTTTAGAACCTCGGGGGTTACAGTGCAACTGTATTTTGATTCTCATTCAAGTATAGATGTAAGCGACTATGGCAAACTCATTTGTCACCGTAAGTAAAAAGTTTGCCTCATTTCTGAGGGGGATTTAGAGCAAGGAAATGTGCATCGCACTGCCCTAATTTGTGTAGGCAAACTTCACATGTCTCCGAAATATTTTTTAATTTCTCAGATATGCAGGTGTTCTTATGATCTTTTTAATTCTGAATTTTTACCCTACAGTGATACACACGTGCAAGAACACACTACAGAGCTGGCTTCGAGGTAAAAACTATGATGAAATTAAGAACCTTATCTCACATTAACAAGTGCAGTGTAAAATGTATCAATTTGTTAAAGTTCTTTTGTTTAAATTAAATTGTTAATTAATTGCTTTTGCGCTTCCTCAGTTAGCACTTAACTATTAACTATAATGCTTGTCTTTGACGTATATACACGATAGCGTAAGAGACATTTGTTAGTATTAAATCTACATTCAAGACAACTAGACTTATCATTTATTCCCCGAACCTCCCAACATTACACTAATTGAAGCGACAGTAGCCTAATGGCAGGGCGCGGACCACGAACTCTTAAGGGGAAATATAATGTCAAATGGCTTAGCAAGATCCTTCGTTATGCCGAAAATATTGCAGCATTAATTTTGAAATAAATATATGGTAAAGTTGAGGATTAATGTTAATGATTATGTTAGACGAAAACACGATTTCGTAAAATTTTCTCGAAAAAAAAATCCAAAGTTACCTCCAAAATAAACAATGAACCGCAGTTATTCATAAAATACTTTAAATAAGGTCCTGAAACTTTGCATACTAACTGAACTAACTATAAAGCAGTGCTTATGTTATTTACTTTTTTTAAAATACCATTATTTTCACTGTAAAAAGAAATTACCTAAACTATCGGTTTCTTGAAGCTTGACTCCTGTCGCCCGTTAGTATCGCTTAGGCTTTTGAAGGGAGAAGTTGTGTCGCTTACGATCAGAATATACATTACGCAACAGTACGACGTAAAATTAAAATGGGAAATAACCGTGATAAAATAAGAAGCGGCTGGCTTGGCGTTAAGAAACAGGCATAAATATGATAAACCTAATGAAATAAGTGTCCAACGACCATTCTACTTACAGTATTAGTGATTACAAACATGTCGGTACATAGCATACGACGCGCGGGGAAGTGGGGGGCGAAATTAGAATTTGAGCTGACTTACTCTATCCTCTTAAAGGTCGTGGGTTCGAATCCGCCATTCGACTACTGTCGTGAACCACTCGTAACACAAGCAATTTAAGCTTAACACGAGTGGTTAAGGGGAATATTAGTAATGTTTATAGCATTGTTAATATTCTTTAAAAAAAATTGTTGATATTATCTTGCTTAACACAGTGTATCTTTTTGTAATCTTGGGAAGGAGCGGAGTCTCCTAATACAAGTATCATACTTAAAAGGAGATTCCGACCATTAGTCATGTTACTATGTAAAAGATACTGAATAAAGATTTTTCATTTTTCATTATATTTCCTTTATTATTAAGCTCTTGGTAAATCAGCACTTATCAATTTTATTTGTATCGTTGGAGTTCGAACCCGGAATTCTCACGTACGGTAATGTACAGTGAGCACTTAGCACCTGAGCTACCATGGACTCATCTAAATATTATACTCACCATTGAAGAGCAACAGATCATCCGCAAGGAACTTGGGTACGTTGACATCTCTCAAAGCGCGCAGTACAATCTGCCTCTCATCACCGTCGGGCATCTGCCTGATGAGGTTGCCCGCCACTAGTATCACAGTTTTCACGGCTCGCATGCCAAAGTCGTAGTGATCCTGGATTTATTAAAAATTGTTATAATCTTAAACAAAAATCCAATAAAACCCGTATATATAGGAGCCGAACGCTTAAATACTTTTAGTAAATATACAATAAACGGAAAAATATTCGTATTTATTCATATACATCATCATCATAACAACGATTCAAAGTTTTCTTATATTTACGCGAACACTACACATTTAAATAATACTAGATTTTACGGATTCTATCACGTATATTTAACTATAAATACCCGACGTTTCGAGCGCTTTACAACACCCATGGTCACAGGGGGGACTGAAATGTGCAACGTCCAAATGTCATAGTTAACGGCGGTTACCATAGATAAAAAAAAATAAAAAATAAATTTTATAAAACGTTACATAGATATTTTTTTATTAGAAACTATCTAGGCGCTTGAAACGTCGGGTATTTATAGTTAAATATACGCGATAAAATCCGTAAAAACTAGTATTATTTTAACGATTCAAAGTATAGATTCAAAAAGCTAATAAAAAAATAGAATAAAGGACGTGTAATTTACGAAGGATTCTTAAAACTCTTCTTATACTTTTTTAGAATATCTATACCATGTTGAAAGTAAAATTAAAAGTCAAAATATTTTTATTCAAAATTTAGAGTTACTAAAGTTACGCCATCAACAAGTCCAGCGGGAGATCTTGTGACAAGAATCATATTTGCAAATAAAAAAACTTGCTCATCACCTGTGTAGACAATTGCTCGGAGCTAAGCCGAAAGGTTGTGGTGATCTTGCCCGCCAAAATCTTCGCCTCGGAGAATCCGTAAGAGAACAATGAAATCTCCGCAATTAGAGCGTAATCCGGCACCATCATGGCAATGGGACGGAAGAGGGCTTTCAAGTTGTCTGGTAATTCCGTGCGCCCTGGCACCAGAAAAAGATTTTTTTAATATAATTGAAATGACAAACGAACTCACCGTCTACATGATGGTAGTGACAACTGTAGCCCATAGATGCTGGCAACGAACTTCAAAAATATAAGACTACAAGTGTCTATTCACATGTGTGGTATGAGCGCTACGATGGAATGCTTTATTGCCTGTATTATACTGATACCTTTTAGAACAGAATTATGTAATGAGGTTGTAACTCAGGCGGTCTTCTAGTCAGATAAGGAATCCTTAAACCTAGACTTTTATTATATAAAATAGTTTGCAAACGACATTACGGCTCACTCCAGACCGAATTTCGGTTACGGCGGCCTGCCTCAACGAAGATTAGCCATCGGCGTCGGACAGGATTATAGTGCCCAAGTATATGCGCAAGCACAGGTGCACTCTCCATTCCTTCACTCTCATAACCTGATGGGACGATAAAGCGACACGACCGGAGAGAGATCAGGCGCAGGACCCCGCAGCGTCCCTTGTGAAAGACGTAAACGCATTTACGTGCTTTCCGAGGCACACGCCACCAACTTCCTGACTTCGGGCAGCTACCACTACGGCTAAAACTACAGCAACAATTCTAATTACTTGACGGAAAACTCATTAATTGTGCGCCTGCTCTTGACCCTAGACCAACGAGGCAGTCGTAAGTATATGTTATTATTAGAAAATAGAATATGTAGCTCTCTTCTGGCGGCAACATGAATTGAGTAAGCTTGACTGGGCTATGGCCACACCCTTCCAGAATACTAATGTAAAATAGTAACACTTTTTTACTGGCGAAAATTTACTACATTTCAGTCTTCAGAAGTGGCACGGCATCTGTATTTTGATTCTTTGCGAGGATAAGTGAAATATTAATCGATCACGACATCGAATTTCCACCACGTGGACTGTGTGCTCGCCTGCCTTACCTTACCTTACCTTAAAAATATATAATTTAAAAAATATTGTGTCAAAAAATCGTGTAACACGAACTAATATGTTCGTGTACTATAATGTTACATACATTAAGGCGTAAAACAACCCCCATTTTCATTGCAGTCTTACCGAACACCCATACTAAACCTCTATCCATACCATTCATTACATCATATTAAACTCTACTGCAAAACATAGGCTTTCCCCAAAGATTGTCTCTGAGGGGGGACTTTTCCATAGTTCTCAAGTTTGGTAGGCAGGATTTTTTTATTATTTTGAGTTGTCAGAAAGATGCTACACCTTCACCACTTGCCACACCCATAGGGCGACACAAGGTAGTGGGTATTCTAACACCGCCACTACATGGTACGTGGTAGAGCCATGGTGCAGCTACATTGTGGTTGCAGTACGATTAGTTTGGCTTAACCGGGGTAGGACCGCACTCTCACAGAATATGAGAGTAAAATAGCTGCTTAATGCTGCTGTGATTCGTATGGTGAATGTAAAGAACCGGAGACCCTTTTGACTGGAAACGAGGCATTTCATCTCAGTCCTCAGGGATGACTACGCATTTGCATTTTGATTCTTAATTGTAGATAAATGTAGATGTCTATGGGCTTCAGCATCCACTTACCATCAGGTGAACTGTGTGCTCGTTTGTCACCCTTATTCTATGAAAAAAACATGGTGTATAGGCGAAATTTACTTACCAGCATATCCTGGATTCATCGTAATGAAGACTGAGCACGACGCTTTTAAAGGCAGCTCGCAGCCTTCGAATATGAATTTATCCAGTTTGGCGATTTGGGCTTTTTGAATTGTAACCACCTGGTTAAGAATAGTAAAATAAATTATTCAATCTTATTCATTACCGGCACGTGAAAGCCCACTACTGAACATGGACCTCTCTTATGGTAGAAAATATTTGCCTTAATTGACATCTGACCTGAGTACCCGACGAGTAAGTAGTAATAATAATAAACGTCCTTCAGACCGAATTTCGGTTACGACGGACAGCCTCAACGGAAACTAGCCATCGGCGCAGGACAGGATTATAATACCCAAGTGTACGCGCAAGCACAAGTGCACTCTCTTTTTCCTCACTCTCACAATCCGGGGCCGGAAGCCGACACAAACGGTGGGTGATCAGGCGCAGGACCAACGGCTTTACGTACTTTCCGAGGCATGGGGTGAGATACCGCCAACTTCCTGACTCCGGACAGGTATTGAGAATTTCTTACCGGAAAAACTCAATAATTGATTTTTTGGCCCGACCCGGGATTCGAACACAGGACCTCATGATCAGCAGCCGCACTACCGACCGATTTTGATGAAATCCTTTGTGTGTTTGAGTCAGTCCTTGTATGGTTTAAATTCACAGTTGGGCTTGGTAGTTAGAGCTGTCGAGATTAATATATCCGTGGATACCATGCGGATCGCTAGAATTAGATAAATATGTTTCATACGAGTATAGGTGAACAATGCTGGGGAAGAAAGATTCTCTAGTGGCTGCCTCGTACTGTTATGAACCGATGTACAAGGTAGTAATTGCTGTTGAAAGCATTTTGTAAGGTATATAAAAGTGATTTTTCATATCACTACTAGTCAAACTCTAACCTTTGTTCCATGCACAACTTTCTTATAGTTTATAATATTCCGAATTGTAATTAAATTAAATTCGTTTTCCAGCAGTTTTGTAGCAGTAGCAGTAAGGTGTCTTTTTTTAAGAGGACCCAAGGCCAGCCATGCTAACAGTACCAATAAGCAAAGTGTAATGCGGCCGTACATTAGACCTGGTGACTGGACCTGGTGGTGATTTTTATAAAACTGAAGTGATAAACGAACTTAAAGTCTACCTGATGGTAAATGGCCAATGGACACCTGCTGCCAACTTTAAACAAAAAGACTACAGATGCGTTGCCACCTCTGAGGACTAAGAGGGAATGCCTCACAGCCTGTGATTCTAGTGGTCCTTTTTACTCTTGAGACCGGCACAAAGCAGTGCACACACTGCTGTTTGACGACAGTAAAGGTAATATAGACGTACCAACCAACCACACAGTCCACAGTCCACCCGACTTAAGACAGAAAAAATTTCTACCGCCAAAATCAAAAACATGACGTTTGGCAAACAATATTTTTATTTATTACGTCTAAAGAGTTTTCATTTGAAACGTAACGCCAAATATAATCACAACGTCTATTGCAATATCAGACGTTTTGCATCTTGGACGCTCTTCTCTATGAATGGTAAGGGTATTTCTAGATTGGCGTTTTAATTTTATGATTATACCATCATACGTAAGACTATGGGATCATTATGACTCCTTAGTCACGTTTTACTATACCCATAGGGTAAGATTAGATGATAATGATGATTTTATATGCGATATAGCTACATGCAGCTATATTATGGTTATAACACGAGTAGGTGGCCTAGACTGGAGAAAGACCATGCTCTCACAGAATACCAGCGCAAAATAGTAGTTTAATGTTGCTGTGTTTCTCATGGTGAGTGTAGAGAATCGGAGACCCTTATTCCTGGAAACGAAGGATTCCATCATAATCCTTAGGGGTTCATCTACGTTTAGATCCTCAATCAAAGATGTTAATGGACCACAGCATATACATACCATCATATGGACGCTATGCTCATTTGCCACCTTTGCTGCTATAAAAAAATCTATTCTCTTAAACCAAAATTAAACTATATTTAAGTATTCATTTTAGTTAAGCCTATATACATAAATCATATGACAGTTTAGTCAAATACATATATTATAGTCTATACAGTCCATAAAACCTTCTCACCTGCTGAGCTACCACCGACAGTACTTCAATGTCTATTCGATTGAATTCATCAAAGCAGGCCCATGCTCCAGATCTAGCGTTGGAAGCAAGAAATAGGTTAAAATGGTACGAAATTGTCTATATTTATGGTACAGGAGTGGTCCACGTAGAAAATTATACAACATTCCTGTAAATGATAATCAGTGTACAGATACTGCAATTACGTTTAGGTATACAATGTGTTGCTAAATTGAAATGATTGGCGCACAGTGATACCAACTTCCAAATAAAATTTGCATGGCTTTTCATTATAGTATAAACTTAAAAATCAATCATGGTAAGTGGATGTTGTGACTCATAGACACCTAAATTTACACTCTATTAATAATCGAAATTAAGATGCGTTGTAACCACCGACGACTACGTTGCAATGAATCGTTTCCAGTAAAAAGAGTCTCCGGTCTCCAAAAGTTTCACCATACGAAGCACAGCACCATTAAACTGCTATTTCACGCTTGTATTCTGTGAGAGAGTGGCCATCCTCCGGTTGAGCCGACCCATTCGTGCTACAATTGCAATATAGCTGTAGAGTAGTTCTACCACGTAGAAACTATAATAATAATTAGATATTTGATAATACATAACCTATATATTGACAAACACACCTTAATTATTTTGCGTTTTATACATTTAAATTTTACGTTTGTATATAAAATGTATTATTATTTTTCGCTTTCAATGTTAATTTTGTAGTTTAATCACAAATAAAGATTGTAAGCATGAATTGCTTAACAAATCAATAATTATTTATTACGTCTATTTATTAAACCAAATGATCCTGACAATAGCCCATTGAATTCTATTTTACGTAGACCATTGAAAAGAACTCGCAAAATCTTGAGATTTATTTATAACGCTTTAATATCCACTTTAAATTGCCAAAGCGAATAATTGAAACAATACCAATAATGATAATAAACCTCAATTGAAAAGGTAGCTCAAGAACTTCTGAAGAAACCCTTACTGATTCCGATTTAGAATTAGATAGTTGCTAGCTACGCAGAAAATAATTTAGTGTGTCTTATGTGTTCGCGCACAACCCTTATAATTTTTTAATAATAAACATCCTTCAGACTGAATTTCGATCACGATGACCAGCCTTAATGGAGATTAGCCATCCTCACAAGGTAGTATTAAAGTGCTCGAGTGTTTATCATATACCGATGGGGCGTAAGAGCTAAAAGGTTAGAATAGCACTAACATCTCAGAATTAAGTAGGTTATCTAGCACACTTTTATACGTGGTAGAGCCACGCTGCAGCTATATTATGGTTGTATCACGAAAGGGTCGACTCGACTGGGGAAGGACCACGCTCTCACAGAATACTAGCGTCAAATAGTAACTGCTGCTTTGTTTCGTATGGTGAGTGTAGAGAACTGGAGACCCGATTTACTGGAATCGAGGCATTCTATCTTAGTTTCCGGGGTGACAATGCATCTGTATTTTGATTCTTAAGCGAGGTTAAATGTAGATGTCTAATGGCCACAGTATCCACTTACCATAAGGTATATATCATTAAAAAAACACGACCGGAGAGAAATCAGGCGTAGAATTAACGCCCTTACGTACTTTCGGAGGCACGGGGGTGAGACACCGCCAACATTCTGACTGGGCAGCTACTGAAAATTTCTTGACGGAAAACTCACATTTTTGTAACCCCACTCGGGATTCGAACCCAGGGCCTCAGGACTAGCAGTCACATATATACAAACACTAGACAAACGAGGAAGTATGTTAGACATATAAATATCACAAATAGCATTAAGACAAGTGCTTTTTCTCTCATCACAGTGTGACAAAAATCGAGCCAAAATCAGTTTTAGTGGGTTTTTCTGTTAAAAAATTCTCATTAGTAGTCCGAAGTCAGGAAAGTGGTGATGTTTCACTCCCGTAGCTTGTAAAGTCCTGTATCTGATCTATCTCCGGTCGTATCAGTTAACCGTTCCGTCGGACTATGTGTGGCGACGCTGTCGTCGCGACACAAACGGAGCACACCGAAGCCTAAATCGCGCTATCAAAGTTCTGGAGTTACCACGCTGTATATAGAACAGCTTCGATCACATGGAGCATTGGCCGCTCTCCGGACTGCCTACCTTGCCCGGCGGGAGATCTCATCTTTTCCTTCTACAGCCAAATTAGTGACCAATTGACGTGATGTGAACACGTAATCGCAAACAAACAACCTTCGGAAACTTCAACCACAAGATTCCGCCATTGTCCGCAAGTACCTCTTCATTCGTTCCCAAGCAGATAATGTCCGCAGTCTTCACATCCTGCAAGCCATCTAGCTTTATAAGGTTCATCGCAGCACTGGAATAATGCTTCCCGTTCCTTAAAGCTAACCTCTACACTGCAGTGTTCGGCACGGTCTCGAGCCTTACTGCTCGCCTCTGTTTCACAGCACTCTCGCAGATTATTTTCCTTCTTCTCGACTCACCGCAGACTACAAGGCAATCCTTGGCACTTGCACATTCGTCGACAACTAGACATCGTTGTCGTTGTTCGTCGTTGTCATCGTGCCACAGGTGAAACACACCGAAGCCTAAATCGCGCTATCAAAGTTCTGAAGCTACCACTATATATAAAACAGCTATCAAATATCACATGGAGCATTAGCCGCTCCCTGAGCTGAACACCTTGCCTGGAGGGAGATCTCCCCTTTTCCTTCTATGACCATATCGAACTCGATCTTTTCTTTTCTTTTTTAAAGAAAATACTAGCAATGACATTAACATTACTAATATTCCCTTTAACTACTCCTGGTAAGCTTAAAATACATGTGTTGAGAGTGGTTCACGACGGTAGTCAAATAGCGGATTCGAGCTCATAAACTTATGTATGTACTTGAGTATGCATTCCGCACCTTGCCATTAGGCTTATGTCGTTTCAAAGTTAAAATTATATATTACAATACCTATGTATTGGTTGATATCCACGCGATTTCATAACTTTTTAAGGAAGTCGGTACTTAGTACTACACGGTAACGCGATTTTTGATGGATTGGGTTTGCTTAGATATAATAATTATTTTTATAAAATAAGGATGACAAAGGAGCACACAGTCCACCTGAATGTAAGTGGATTCTGTGGCCCATAGACATCTACATTTATACCCGATTAAGAATCAAAACGCACATGCGTTGTCACCCCTGACGACTAAGATGAAAAGCCTCGTTTCCAGTAAAAAAGGGTCTCCGGATCTCTACACTCACCATACAAAACGGTATTCTGTGAGAGCGTAGTTCTTCCCCGGTAGAGCCTACCCATTCGTGCTGCAACCTTAATACGAGTACAGCCGCAGCGTGGTTCTATCACGTATTTAAAATATAAATTATCTGAGTATGTATTATCTACGTATGTATTATCTAAGTATGTATTATCTGAGTATGTATTATCTGAGTATGTATTATCTAAGTAT
Organism: Parnassius apollo; assembly: GCA_907164705.1. NCBI lineage: Eukaryota > Metazoa > Arthropoda > Insecta > Lepidoptera > Papilionidae > Parnassius > Parnassius apollo. Next base: position 2,918,481 of record CAJQZP010001641.1, on the reverse strand, counting down.
GTATTATCTAAGTATGTATTATCTGAGTATGTATTATCTAAGTATGTATTATCTGAGTATGTATTATCTAAGTATGTATTATCTGAGTATGTATTATCTAAGTATGTATTATCTGAGTATGTATTATCTGAGTATGTATTATCTAAGTATGTATTATCTAAGTATGTATTATCTGAGTATGTATTATCTAAGTATGTATTATCTGAGTATGTATTATCTGAGTATGTATTATCTGAGTATATATTATCTGAGTATGTATTATCTGAGTATGTATTATCTGAGTATGTATTATCTAAGTATGTATTATCTAAGTATGTATTATCTGAGTATGTATTATCTAAGTATGTATTATCTAAGTATGTATTATCTGAGTATGTATTATCTAAGTATGTATTATCTAAGTATGTATTATCTGAGTATGTATTATCTGAGTATGTATTATCTAAGTATGTATTATCTAAGTATGTATTATCTAAGTATGTATTATCTAAGTATGTATTCTCTAAGTATGTATTATCTAAGTATGTATTATCTGAGTATGTATTATCTAAGTATGTATTATCTAAGTATGTATTATCTGAGTATGTATTATCTAAGTATGTATTATCTAAGTATGTATTATCTGAGTATGTATTATCTAAGTATGTATTATCTAAGTATGTATTATCTGAGTATGTATTATCTGAGTATGTATTATCTAAGTATGTATTATCTAAGTATGTATTATCTAAGTATGTATTATCTAAGTATGTATTATCTAAGTATGTATTATCTAAGTATGTATTATCTGAGTATGTATTATCTAAGTATGTATTATCTAAGTATGTATTATCTGAGTATGTATTATCTAAGTATGTATTATCTAAGTATGTATTATCTAAGTATGTATTATCTAAGTATGTATTATCTAAGTATGTATTATCTAAGTATGTATTATCTAAGTATGTATTATCTAAGTATGTATTATCTAATTATGTATTATCTAAGTATGTATTATCTAAGTATGTATTATCTAAGTATGTATTATCTAAGTATGTATTATCTAAGTATGTATTATCTAAGTATGTATTATCTGAGTATGTATTATCTACGTATGTATTATCTAAGTATGTTAATACACATTTGTTAATATCTATGATACTCTGAAATGAATACATTCTACAACGAGGAATCGTAGTATCCAGATTTAATATATTTTTATTGAATCATTAGCTGTTTCTCGCGACATCACTTGCGTGGAATTCATTACGATTGAATTTCGTCGGTTTTAAATTTCTTGCGCGAAACTATTATACTTTTTTCAGAAGTAAAAGTAGCCTAACTCACTCCTTCAAACATTAGCTATCTGCCGGTGAAAGTCCCGTAAAACACCGGCTTTGTCATTTCAGAAATTAGCCGGAACCAACAAAGACATCGACAGATAATAATTTTAAATTTTCTTTGTTATAATTACCGTATATTCTTTAATATGCATTTCGCATATGAAAAAGCTTTAATTTTGACATTAGAATCAGACACTTTAATTTTATTTATTTGTATTGATAACTTAGCGCGCTTATTGGTTTCATTCGAAGTTCGAATCAGTTTATCATGTTATAGATAATTTACATGCATTTAACGTTATTATTATATCTTTGATTTCAACGTTAAATGTTCCCAAAGAGTACATAAATTACTACGTCTTATGAGTATGTTCTTTTCGTGTAAAGTATAGTTAGTCTGTCGCCCGATATACAACATGTAACAAAAACCCTGTGGTTCCCGTTAGGTGTATTACCAGAATCAGTATCCAAGCGCATAGAAATAATTTTTTTTTCATAAAAACACATTTAAAAAAATTAATTTTAATGAAAAAAAAATTAATTTGCAAATTTTATGTGGTTTTATTATCTCTGCATTGGCCGAGGAGTAAGAGGATTGTCAAAGACTCCGCATTACCGATACTCGTGTGAGTTAGAGGAAATAAAACCACATATAATTTGCAAATTAATTTTTTTTCATTAAAATTAATTTTTTTAAATGTGTTTTTTTTGAATAAAAAAATTATTTCTATGCGCTTGGATACTGATTTTGGTAATACACCTAACGGGAACCACAGGGTTTTTGTTACATCATCATCATCATCATCATTACAGACACAAGTCCACTGCTGAACATAGGCCTCCCCCAAGTAACGCCACAAAGCACGGTCCTGAGCCACCTGCATCCATCGACTTCCTGCATGTCTTACCAGGTCGTCACTCCATCTAGTGGGGGGTCGCCCTACACTACGCCTACCGGTACGAGGCTGCCACTCGAGAACCTTTCTTCCCCATCGGTTATCGGTTCTTCAAGTTATATGGCCGGCCCATTGCCACTTCAGCTTACTAATCCGTTGGGCTATGTCGGTCACTTTGGTTTTACTGCGGATATCCTAATTTCTGAGTCTATCACGCAGAGAAACTCCGAGCATAGCCCTCTCCATAGCTCGCTGAGCGACCTTGAGCGTCCTCATACGGCCAGCAGTGAAGGACCACGTCTCTGATCCGTAAGTCATCACTGGCAACACGCACTGGGTATGTACACTTTAGTTTTCAGAGATTGAGGTATACCTGACGAGAAAATGTGTCGTAATTTCCCGAACGCTGCCCAGCCGAGTTGAATCCGTCGATTGACCTCTCGGTCAAAGTTGGACTTACCTAGTCGGACTATTTGTCCCAGGTAAACGTACTCGTCAACAACTTCGAGCAAAGTGCTCCCAACAACTACCGGCATACGTGTGACATGGACATTGAACATGATCTTTGTTTTGACCATGTTCATCTTAAGACCTATCCGTTGGGAGACACAATTGAGGTCATTGAGCATAGTGCTAAGGTCCTCCAGCGATTCTGCCATAAGGACTATATCGTCGGCAAATCGAAGGTGAGTGATGTACTCGCCTTTTGTTACATGTTGTATAGGTATTGGATATTGTATCGATATACATATTGTATCTACCTATACTAACTAATACTAATACTAACGCCCACTTCTATTGAAATCTATACAAATAAATAAAATTAGAATGTCTGTTTGTAACGTCAAAATAACAGCTTTTTACTAAATGCATATGAAAATATATGCGGTACTTTTAACAAAAACAATTTTTTTAAATTTTTTGTGTATCCGTCTGTTTGTTTTAGGTAATCTCTGAAACGGCTGAACCGATTTCGACGGGACTTTAACTGGCAGATAGCTGATGATAAGAAGTAACTTAGACTACTTTTATTCTAGAAAACAAATTAGGGTTCCGCGCAAAAAAAAAACCTAAGTTACACGCGGGCAAAGTCGCAGGGAACAGCTAGTTACAAATACTTATATTCAGACTTACGCTGCTAATCCTTTAAAGAACTTCCCCATTGCCATGAAGTCCAATTGATCAGAGCAATTGAACACGACGCACTGGACCGCCAGGGCTTTCGCTAAATCCTATCCAAAGAAAACAATTTAATTTCAATATGAATATTTACTGTTAAGAGTCCGCTGCACTATTACAATGAGTGACTTTACATAGGTATCCTTTTTCTTTTAATTTTTTTTAATATTCTTGAAAACATCGCGAATATCTCCTCACGATTTTTCCATTCATCGTCGATTACATGGTCAATTCACGCTTGAAATAGCAATTAACAATTTCATATACATAGCACAGCTGTTTAGTTTTAAATTGCCGATCTAGTATGTATCCTACTAGAACAAAGAAGTGAAATGAAATGAAAAGATATATTTGCTTTGAAAAATGGTATATTAAGGTGGTTATTCTAAAGTGTAATTCAGCTTTTTCAGCCATCTATGAATACCATGCAAATACATTTTTGTAATTAAGTTTACTATATTACAATATCAAATTCAATTAAAATATTTATCGGCATGTCATCGTTTACAAATTAGCTATACTAGTGCCTAGTAGTATTAGTACAAATTTAAATATAATTAAGATTAAAATGTAATTAAAAATATAGAAATACGGTTGTGTCACATCATATCGAATTTAGGTAGTCATTCACATTATAAAAACAATGTTCATTTAGCCACCTGTAAAGGACGCCTTTAAATCTATTAAGGGGTAAGTCTTTAATATTTTGGGGTATTTTATTAAATAAATATTTTATTAAATATATAGATGTCGGTGTACCTTGGTGGTCTCAGTCTTGCCGGTGCCAGCGGGTCCAGCCGGGGCGCCTCCGAACTTGAGGTGCATCGCGCACATCAGCGTCAGGTAGCATCGGTCCGTCAACGGAGTGATCACCAGTCTCCCACTAAAATAACCGATCACCTTAGTTATTTCTCTTTTTATTACTACTAATACATATATTAACATTTTCTTGGTCGAACTGTAATGATGCTGTAACTATTTTTGTAATAAATATAACTTTGTTGTACACCATAATAATTTACAGCAAAAAATTAAGTATTTTGTACAATGGACGACCTTATCGCTAAAAGCGATCTCTTCTAGGCAACTTATGGATGAACAGAAACTTAAAATCAACAAAATTCAATAAATACTTTGTTACTGTTACGGTTACTTTGAAACAAGTTTCATGTTCAGTTCTCGGTAGATAGTGTATTTTGCGCGATTGAATTTTATGTTAGGTTAAATGCATGTATACCTTATACTGCTAGTTAATTTCTGGGAGAGCAACAATTATTTGATTTTTTATTTTATTTAATTTAAAACTTCATATACGTGGTATATAGGCAGACTTAATACCTAAGGCATTCTCTACCAGTCTACCTTGGGTGATGCAGAGATAGTGTGAAGTAGATAAGGAAATAAAATACATAAAAAATAAATGATAAGGCACAAAATATATAAACTAATAAAATGAAATATAAAAAAAGAGAATAGATTAAATGTAGAAAGAAGAATGAACAAGTCCAGAGCTATGGAAGGGGCATAGGAGAAGAATGTTGTTCGTAGACCGGAGGTTTCTCTCGTGACTAGCGCTAAGCAACTGAAAGTAAGGAGATAAGTAGGAAGGGGAAGTTGGAGACATTAGGATAGAATAAAGGGTGGTGAGTGCGCGCAAACTGCGATAAGAAGTAGAGATACTGTTTGCAATATCTGGATCATAAGGCGGCTACCAATTATTATGGACTGACACTTCGAAGGATTGACCATCAGGCCAAACCTGTCAGACCAGTTCTTAATGTATTCAAGGTCCCTATCAATTACGTCCACCGCTATAGAAATATCTTCTATACTCGTTTGTATGTACAATTGCAAGTCATCGTCATACAGATGATACGCATACTGAAAGTTTTGGGTAATGAGACCTTGAGGGACACCAGCATGTATGTTAAGCCAGCTAGATGATTGCTCATCGATGCGAGCTGACTGCTGACGCCCTCGAAGATATGATGAAAACCAATCCGTGCTTCGGATGAGACCACAGATATACCTTCAAAGGTATGGATGTTTGAATGTCGTAACTGATGGTATTAAAAGCGTTCGAGAAGTCAACTAAAATCAACACAGTGACTTTAGGCGATATTAGGGTAGGCATAGAGGACCTATGCCTACCCTAATATCGCCAGTTACTTTCAGGAGTACGGAAACGGTACTATGACTGGGCCAAAAGCCAGACTGCAAGGGACTTTGGAGGGGTTATTACAGGAGATGAACTGTAAAAATTGCTTGTAGACACAGGCCTTAAGGACTTTGGATAAGACGGGAAAAATGGATATACGTCGGAAATTATTAAGTAAAGTGGGATTTGGGATCTTGTCTAAGGGAATAACGTAAGCCTTACGACACAGTGAAGGAAAAACACTAGAATACCTTGCTGCTTTATAAAGATACCAGTTTTCATCACATCAATCTTTTCTAAATTTGTCGAAAGCCCGATCCCTACGCTTCATCGCCATTCGAACCCCAATCGTCATCCATGGCGCAGGTGGACGCTTGAGCTTCACTTTTTTAATGGGAGCATGTACCTCATATAATCTAAATATAGCTTCATTCAAAGCCCCTACCTTTTCGTCCTCAGTAGGTGCAGAAACCACGCTGTTCCAGTTTATTTTGGACGCATCCATATAAAGTTTCTCAACATCCAAGCGACCAAAACAACGCAAGTGAACATTTTTATCAGGAGGTTTAGGAGATTTTAGGACGTAAGAAAGGAAAATGAGGTCATGGTAGCAGAAAGCAGGTGCAAAGTGCTGACCGTGGGAGAAGACAAGAGAAGGAGCAGAGGTAAGGATTAAGTCAAGCCAGGTATCCTCAACATTGTGGTGAGTGGCTTGTAAAGGTAAAATGTGGAGGCCGACCGACTCAACAATTTGAAGAAGCTTAGAGGAACGGGTTGAGTGCGCAGTCAGGAGGTCTGTATTAAAATCGGCCATGATAATGTTATGTGAGTATTCCAACCCCAAGGATTCCAGAATAGTTTCGAGACTGGAGAAGTAATCCATAAAATGAGGAGAGTAAACAACACCAAGTACCAATTTAGCTCCTTTTACTCAAACTTCAAGGAAAATAAATTATGCAGATGCAGTATAATAAGGGGAAGAAGCTAGAATTTTATAAGAGAAGTCAGAACGAAGATATATAGCAAGCCCACCCCCCTCTCCAATCAACTCGATCGTTGTGCATCAAAGTGAAACCAGAGAGAGGGTAAGAGGTAAAAGGAAGATGCGGCTTATCAAGACGGCATGAACATCAGCGTCGGTGACAGTCTCACTCAGATCACTGTAGTGACTAGGTACGCTTTGTGTATTTATGTGACAAACATTAAACAAGCAGCGGGATTGATCGAATTTATGTCGCACGAAATCCCCTAGCGTTTCAGTAATAGAGCAATAACAACAAGCATTAAACTAAACTCGTTGGCAGAAAGAAAAGAATCATTATCGGAACTCATCTATACGTAAAAGAATGTATAAAAAAATACGTATGGCACTCGGTGACTGCCGCGGTAAAGTTATTGCATAGCATTTTTTATCAACTTATGCAATTATAATTATTTATTTATTTTATTTATGCAGTTAAGTCTTTGATATTAAATCAAGTTACACTTTTTGAGCGTGGTGACCGATAAGAAAACAATTTTTTTCTCTTATTGAATAAATGAGAAGTTAATATTGTTTAAAATATTTTTAATATCTTACAATACATGTAGGTTATTCAGGATTTTTTATCATTGAGTTAGCAGCTAGTGTACACGTACACAAACACCGTGCCGGAGTCTGCCGAGTGCTGAAGTCTGCCGAACTAAAACGAAGTACCCACAGAAATGTCGCATCTGAACAAAATTAATTTCATAATCTATATTTCATGACACGAGATGGTGTCTTAGGAATAATTTGTTTTATTATTAAACTATAATACTTTTTTATTGAGTAAGTGTCTTATTAACCGATGAAAAGTAATTCCTTGGATTTTACTGACATTTCTTGAATTATTTGTGCAATATCTAAGTACACACGACGGCATATTTTTATCAAGAGATTTTTTTAAAATCAACACAAAACTTGACAACTCTACAAGCGCCTAGCGAGTGACTGATTAAAGTGCAGTGTAAGCACCGCAGTTGAATGGAACAGAGCAGCTGAACGCAGTGTCGCCCCTAGTGCGTAGTACATATTAGCTCAATGATATAAAGTAATAAAACTAAATAATAATAGAATATTGAATAAATTGTATAAATTTAAAGTTGTAGTTAAAGAAAATTGAGAATTAAGACAATAAAACGCAATACTGCGTTGTTATTTACGTGTCTTAGAATTGAGTTGCGACGATAAAGCGCTTCCTTGAAATACGCTCGCCTCCAGTTGAGGATTCATCAGCCACCTTAGGGTGTTTTTGCGTAAGAATATTCAGCTCATCTAAGCTAGTGACTTTATACCGGGATCCATCTGCAACTTTCACCACGATTACTCCATCTTGGGTGCAGCATGTACGCATGCCGAAATTCTGACAGGCTTTGCCAAAAACAGTTTGCCGCTTTTTCAGTCTAGACTTCGCCCTCCATACTGATGACCTGAAGTCAACGCTAACAAATCGTACTAGGATTGGCTGGAGACGATTTTTGGTGGCTACTCCTATTCTGTGGCAGACACGTATGCAAGATGCTCTGATTTCCTTATCCTCTTCAGCAATACCCAAGAAAAGGAGAGCCTTTCGTCGGTGCCTGGTCTCAATAGCGTCAACCATATGGGAGCACTCATTGATTTGTTTACGCAGCATACCAAGCATAGAAAACATGAGTTCACGGAAGGTTCGAAACTCCTCAGCCACCTTTGCAACAGTGTTCTTGGCGAGTCCCCTCGCGTGTAACTGATCTTCCAGTTCAGCCATCCTTTTTGAAAAGCATTCCTCCAAACTGTTCTGTGCAATTCTAATCTCATCGAGTTTCGATAGTGTGTTGTGCCGAGATATATGAAATCTTAATGTGTTATGCTGGCAGGTGGTGTATTTAGATGGAATAAATTCACATATACACAATTGTACAAATTTGATTACCAAAAAAATTGTGTTAATTAGCACTCAAATATTGTAAAAATTATGTAGAATATTGTATTAGTTAATTTAAAATACAAATTAAAATTTTACGTATGTGTTAACTTTTTATTCACCTACCGCCGAAAAAAAAGTCAATTAGTCAGGTGATTAACTCCAGCTCGTTTTAACGGATGTTATATGAAGGTTTCTTTACGATGTTTGCGTTCACCACCGATCATGTGGTGAATAAGCACTTAAAATTGCAATAACTTTATAGATTCAAAACTGGTTTCTCACATACCATTTTTACAGCGAATGCTTTGCCCTTGAGTTCGCAGAGCAAAATTTGATTTAGAAAATAAAATACCACAAAGATTTCTTTAAACGTAAGTGTATATAATTTATTTGAATCCATCGATGCGTGTCAACAAGCGAAATGGCGAAAAAGTTATTCGCTGTTCGAATTATTTACCCAATTCGTAAATAAACAAAATAAATACAAATAAGTCCTTTACAAATTTCGTCTTTTAGACAAATTAAGTAAATACAGAAACTTGTGTTCTTGTTTCATACAAGATATATTTTATATATAGATTGATTCATGAACAAACGCATAGTCCATCTGATATTAAGTGAATGCTGTGGCCCATAGACACCTACATCCATTCTTGGTTCCAAATCAAAACGTAGATGCGTTATGTAGATACCTCGTTGTGAGTAAAAAGAGTCTCCCGTATATTCCCGTACATACGAAACAAAGCAACATTATGCCGATATTTCACGCTGATAATGTATGAGACCAAGCCCTGACCGAGTCGAACAATTTGTGATGCAACATAATCAAACTGCAGCTTGGCTCCACCACGTATATAGTAATGTCCTCCAGACCGAATTTTGGTCACGGCGGCCTGCCTCAACGGAGGCTAGCCATCGACGCAGGACAGGATTATAGTGCCCAAGTGTATGCGCAAGCACAGGTGCACTCTCTATTCCCTCACTCTCATAATCCGATGGGACGGTAAACCGACACGACCGGAGAGAGATCAGGCACAGGACCAACGGCTTTACGTGCTTTCCGAGGCACGGGTGTGAGACACCGCCAACTTCCTGACTCCGGGCAACTACTGAGACTTTCTTGACGGAAAAACTCAATAATTGTTTTTGGCCCGACCCGGGATTCGAACCCAGGACCTCATGATCAGCAGTCGCACTACTACAACCACTAAACCAACGAGACAGTCACGTATATATACGTATATATACGTACGTACATAGTACATAGTAATCGGATGGTAAGACATTATTCTGGGTACCAAGAATGCCAGGAAAGCGATTTCCGGTTCGAAGTGTAGAAGTGGATCGAAAAAGTACTGTATAGTGGCAACACACAATCTCCTCCGTGAAGCAATCTCTAACTGTAGTCCCGGGGGGATTTAAAAAGTGAAAGAGAGGCAGACTCTTAATCAGTTTTATTCTGAGGTGAAAAGCCCAATGTTACAGGATATCAAACTAAAGAAGGAGGTAACAATCACCTGTTCCCCAAATACTCGTTCTGGTAGGTGAAAACGGAATTGAGAGCGCGAACGTGGCAGATATTCTGGCTGAACTGACGGTAGTACGCTGACGTGTCTAGACGCTCCTCGTCCTGATAGATTTCCGGGAGCTCACCTTCCTCCAGCGGGATCATTTCTTTTACTACTTGATAGTATCTAAAATCAATTAAAATGTCTTAGTGAAGACGTATAGGTGTACAATATAGCAGAAATTCTCCTTCACTTCAGTAGGGTTATACGATGAGTGTAAATTACTTATTTTCTGTTATTTAGACCTAATCCGTCATATAAAAAGTATTGAATAATCAGGCTTAATCTAGAATCTGTTACGCTAATGAAGTTTATTTTCAACCGACTTCAAAAAAGGAGGAGGTTCTCAATTCGACTATGTTTTTATGTGTGTTACTTTATAAATTTTTTCTAGGTGAACCAATTTTGATGATTCTCATGTGGTCTCATATAAATTTTAACAAGATTTAACCAGTAGTTTGCGATTTATTTCTAATAATGCGTATTTAATTGAGTTCGACTACATTGATGATGTTGTCATTTTATTTATATTGAAGTAGATTGAAAAAAATCATTTTATCACTTATTATAAAATAAGAGTGACAAGCAAACACACAATCCACCCGATGGTAAATAGATGCTGTGGCTCTTAAAATGTAAATATATCCTCGATTTAGAATCAAAACGCAGATGCGTTGTCACGCCTGAGCGCTAACATTGAACGCCCGATACCCCCTTTACTAGAAAAGCTAGTAAAAGGGGTATCTGGCTCTCTAAGCTCACCAAATGAATTACAGTAGCATTAAGCTACTATTTAGCTGGCATAGGTACTGTGAACGCGTAGTCCTTCCACGGTCAAGCCGTTCTTTTGTAATGGGGCCGAATTCGTTCACGTTTATACATAGTTATACATTGAATAAAACTATTATTTACGGATTTTATCACGTTTAGTTACTACTTTAACTTATTTTTATTATCCCGGACGTTTCGGGTGCTTTATAGCACCCATGGTCACGGGGGGCATTGGGGTTCACGCGGGTTTTTATAGATATTTTTGTTTGACCTATGTAAAAGAGACCACATTCACAATCTAGCTTGTACACACCTGCATCTTGTAGAGGAATATTACATTTGATGGATGGTAAAAAAACCAACGACCAACGAACCAACGTAAAGAAAACGTCAGGATAATAAAAATAAGTTAAAGTAGTAATTAAACGCGATAAAATCCGTAAATAATAATTTTATTCAATGTGTAGTGTTCGCGTAAATTTAAGAAATCATAGTTATGCAGTCAGGAAAAAGCCGAAATATCAGAGCAACCTCCTAAAATGTTCTGACTAAGCCTAACTCTCCTAAACTCTAACTAAAAATATCATTTTAATCTCATATCAAAATATTAGATTAAAATGATATTTTCAAGTAGCCATAATTTTACAACAACGTGTCGACCACGAATGGCGCCGTCTAAACTTTTAATTAAAGTTGGTAAGAATTACTCCACCCATATTCGCTCATAAAAATGCTAAGCTCTTAGCGGTCAGCCACCGCGGAGTCTACATCACCTGAGGATGCCTCGTGTAGAGACGAAACACGTGTCATATTATCGTCGGTGGTGTGTATTTCCTAGTGTAGTGGTGTTGGGAGTAGTGGTGCTGGGATTACTGACAGGGATAAAGCACGCAATTGAGGAATGGCGGGAGGTGCTCTTTAAACTGGGTAAGTCACATCAAATATTTTACGAAACGATTGGAGAAATAATTTTTATCAAATTTAATATAATGGATTACCGCAAAGTAACGGTTGATTCAATTAATTATAGTTTTAACATTAGATTACTCAAAACATGTTATGAAGTGTAACTTTACAGTAGACGCTGACTCCACTGTATAATTGTTATTGCTGGTCAAACCAAGGTATCACATTTTAAGTCAAAAGACTTGTTTTGACCACCCTATAAAATTCTTTACATTTGGAATTATATTGATTAAAGTTCTCATCGAAGCAATGTACATAATCACCTAGATATAGAAGTTTGTATTGTACTGAATTAGTTTTAATTCATAATTGCATAGAATTGTTTCAGCACTGCTCTCAACCTTAACTACATATACCTGAGCTGACAAATCCACTGGAAATCTGTGACGTTCTTAACGTTCTCCTCCACGAGTGTGTGCGTGACGTCACGCGCGTGTACTTCAATCACAATAAGCGCACACAACACTTCGCGCTGGAAGAACGTCAGCTCGCCCTTCACAAGCGCACGAAGACTGTCCAGCTGAAAAACCAAGCTTAACCCATGAGTCGTGGCAACTCACGGGCTGGACGTCATACATTAATAGTGCTAATGTACGATGTTTCTAATATACAGTTTCTTTTAACAGAAGAAGGGTGACCAACGAGTATACAATTCACATGATGGTAAGTAGACGCTGTGACCCGTAGACATCTACATCCGTCCTCGATTAAAAATCAAAATGCAGATGCATTATCACTCCTGAAAACTAGGAAAGCCTCATCTCCGGTAAAAAAAGCTCTCTACACTCACTATACGAAAATCAGCAGCGTTAAGCTTTTATTTTATAGCGCGAGCCGACCCATTAGTGCTACAACTGTAATATAGCAGCAAAGTTCTACCACTTCCAAAAAATAATATCAGAAACATCGTACATTAATACTTTAAGCTCCACCGACGCAACTGAATTTTTATAAGGCTTAAATGAACTTCTCATCTACCCTATTTTATTTTATACGTGGTAGGGCCACGCTGCAGATATAATATGGTTGTAGCACAAATGGGTCGGCTCAACCGGGGAAGTACCACGCTCTCACAGAATACTGTTGTGTTCGTTTGGTGAGGGTAGAAATCCAGAGACACTTTTTCACTGGAAAATAGGTATTCCATCTTAGTCCCCAGGGGTGACACACGGGTAGCAAACGCATCTGCGTTTTGATACTTGATCGAGGATAAATGTAGATTTTTATGAGCCACAGCATCCACTTACCACCAGGTGGATTGTGTGCCTATATGTCACCCTTATTCTATTTAAAAAACCGCAAACGTCCGCCACTTGACATTGAGCTTTCCTGTTACAGGGAGAATTTGTCTTAATTTACGCTAGACAAATGGATTAAGAAGCCCTGTTGCAGACGTCTCGCACCCTTGATACTGCATTCCATCGAGATGGTTGTACCGCCATCTATCAGAAATCATCTATCACCACACAGCAAAAAGCTTAATTATAAAAAAATAACACTGTTCACATAACAAGCATATATATAAATACATAGATTAAATTTTTTAACTAATGTCAAGCTTGAAGTGCTTGACTTTAATTCCACCTGGTGATTAGTGGTGATGAAGCCATAGAGGGTAAACTACACTGTTTTATCTTCTATCTCTCTCACTCTATCTCTATCTCTCTCTCTCTCTCTCTATCTCTCTCTCTCTCTCTCTCTCTCTCTATTCTATTTTCTTCTTGGATCAGATTACAAACGTTAATTCACTTCCGTTACTCGTATTAACACAATCTATAACACTAAGTAAACTGTTTGGTTCTAAAGCATAGAATATCGACATCAAAGTGGTAGCAACCCTCCGGCCATTTAGTTGTCCGATGTTAAAAAGGTGACAGAAAAATTTCACATTTCATCATTTATCATTAGACTACCATAAAGTTACTATCATATACATACTCAGAACGTCTTACCTGTTGTAGCATTTCCTCGAAAAATTCCGCCATGCGATAATCAGCAATGGCACTTTCAACCCCCGCAGTCCACGCCGTTTGTGAGCCCGCAATTACCACTTGTCCTGGCCAACGTAACACCCACTGGTCTCGAGGTAGTTCATATAATTCTTCTAAACCGGCTATCAGTGTCAGACGAACTTAAACAAAACTTATTATGAGAAGTAAAAATGAGAACAAAAATAAAATAAATCTCTATTCACTTCCAATCATTACAAAGATCATCAGACCACTGTTATAACTGCTGGATCTACCAAGGCGCGCTAGAAAACCCGATGTTTAGCAGACATAACAAAATTTTTTATCGTATCTACCACGAGGAGTGCTCAGAGAAATTGTTTGGATTAATTCCAGCCGCCAAATTTTACCAACACACATCGCAACCATTTCCCGATACCATCCACACCATCTAGATCAGGGATTCATAAAGTGGTCGATATTGACCCCTTGGAGTCGAAATCGGTTCCCCAGGGATCGACATAAACGATATGATATTTATTGAATTTTATATCTATTTATTTTGTTAAATTTTGATGAGAAAATGATGAAGTTTACTCACTTACACAACCGCAAAGTTTTTAAATTGGTAAGTATTATGAATCAATAGGAAAAAAACTAGAAATAGGACTTTTAAAGTAATTTGGCTATTGGGGTCTGACGTATCAGTTCATTTTGAAAAAGGGGTCTCTAGCCCAAAATAGTTTGGAAATCCCTGATGGTGGACCGCCAAGCTAGATGCTTGGTGGTCCACCATGTGTGATTTACTACGATATTTTGTCGATAGTTGTCTCCCTTGCACGAAGTTTTTTTGAAATCTTTTACCGCCGGCGACTTTTCGGGACCGATTACGACTTACGGAATTTATCCTTTTTAATAAGCTCGTAACGCAGCTGCAATTTACCTAGTGTTTCAGATATTTATGAGCGGTGGTCTAAATTTGGCAACAGAGAATCCGCATGTTTGTTTGCCGCAAATTCTATAACAAAATCTAGCAAGGCCTCACAATGCTTTTCCCTCGTTTATTTTTAAATGTTAAATTTTTTTTCGAAAATGTGACCTCTTCAAAGCCGGTGTTTGCAGTATGATTAAGTTTAGCGAAAGAACACAATGAATAAATGAATAAAATAAAGCCAAAGATATAGAAGACTTACTAGTGTGTCTCATGGTGTCCTCAAGCAACAAAAGCCATTGCTCCACATTGGCAGATGGATAGAACTTATATTTCAGTTCGACAATCTCGCCCTCGCTTGAGTGCATTTCTGTTATCCTCAAATCTGGTTCAAAAGTAACCTACAAGCATTAATAATTGCAGATAAATATTCATATTCTTCATCACTTTAACTCTATTGTTGCTAATAGATCTCTCCTATAGCATAGAGGGATTTCCGTAATTAACTTACTTGGCACGCGGATTTGTAATAGGTTCCTTCCGAAGTAGTTACATCTGGCATGTACTATATGATTCTAATATCATGTTATTTTTGAGGTATTATCTGTCATATAAAATTTAATAGTTTCCGAAACCGGTATACAGTAGTGAATTTAAGAATTAAAGCTCCTACTTCAGGAATAGTTAAATTATATGGAAATTACAATTGGCGAATATTGCGTATGAATAACTCGGTGAATAAAATGGTGATGCCATCACCATTTTATTCACCGAGTGTAGCAAAATTTAACTAAGTGAAACACAAGATAATTCGACTAAGCGAAACATAAAAATCAATACACAATTCAAAATTCACAAATCATTATTCAAGCGAAGCCCAGTCTTAAAATTAAACAATTTGTAATACTTTAAATAAATTCAGGGAATTTAAACCCAGCACCCGTTACTCTCTAAAACGAAACGCGAGTCAGGGACTGTGCAAAAAGAAATATTGTTTTGCCGTCTTATTTCGCTAACAAGTCCAGTTATCATTGCTCAGAAAAAAATTCATAATTTTGATTATATTACATTATTAGTTAATAAACAAATTATTGTATTAAAATCTAAAAATATATTTTTAATTTCGCTTTAAATAAATTCAAATTATACCGTATAAAGTTATATTGCAAAACTTATACTGCATGGTTTAAAAAGCGTTTTTTGTTTCTTTTTATTTCATTTATTTGTTTACTATATAAGATTGTGTTATAGATATAGGCCATTGTTGTTTATAGTTGGGAACAACTTTAATTCTAACATATTAAACTGTTTTCAAACTAAATTATTTGTGTCTCGTGTCCGTACCAATTTACTAGAAAAGGCGCTTTTAACTGTAACACTTGTAACTTTTAGTGGCGGTAAAAATAAACAGTTTAGTGAAAAGTTGAGGGCGCTACCTGTTGCTATACCACCCGCGTGCATTGTTGCCACTCTTCCAAGGGTTCAAGGTACGTTTTATGAACAGAGTGTTTACTTTTACTGAATTTTTTAGATATTTGTTTTGTTTGAAAATCTCATTTTTTTTAATCTACAGTTTTTAAATTAATATTTAATTTTACTACACTTCTATGCACTGGTATTACTTGTGGTTTAATTTATTGCCAGGATACCACATCTTTACTGTATATTTATAAGGGTAATATACATACCTTGGCGATATTCTCGAAACATTTTCTAAGGTGGGGTTGCACAGCACGCGGATTGCGCGACTGCGCTAGGATTTCCAGTAGTTCGTCGTCGCTCAGGAAAAACAAGCGAGGGAAGCGCAACCGCTTTACCTCCATGTAATCGCTCAGTCCGCGTGAAACAACATCTAGCAAGTGCCGAGCCTCTACCAAGCTATCAAACAGACGGCTATCCGGGCATGTCACCATTATCTAAAAATAATACGCCATAGAAAAGCCTTGCGAATAATTTCTATTGCAAAAATATTCATCATTACAGCCTTTCACGAGTCCACAGCTGACATAGGCCTCTCCGAAGGAATGCCACATACCACGGTTTTGAGCCACTTACATCCATCAATCCTAGATATCTTACCAGGTCGTCATCCATCTAGTGGGGGGGCACCCTAAACTTTACCTTGGTTATAGATTCTTCGAGCTATATGACCGCCCTATTGCCACTTCAGCTTACTAAGCCACTAGGATATGTCGGTTATTCTAGTTCTACTGCGGATATCCTCATTCCTAGCTTGTTTTTAAAATTATTTACTGAATTTGGGTGGTTTTTCTTTCTTCTGCGCGGGCCGCCTTCCTTTTTTTTGATTTCACCAGTTTATCACGCAGAGAAACTCCGAGCATAGCTCTCTCCATAGCTCGCTGCGTGTCTTACGTCCAGCAGTAAAGGACCACGTCTCAGATCCATAGGCCATCACTTGCAACACGCACTGGTTGTACAATCCAGTTTTGAGTTTTTGAGGCTTGCCTGACGAAAAGACGTGTCGTAAACTTCGAGCCGAGTTGAATCCGTCAATTGAACTCTCGGTCGAAGTTGGACTTACCTAGTCGAACTACTTGTCCCAGGTAAACTTACTCGTGATCAACTTCGAGCTTAGTGCTCCCAACAAACAACAGCATAGGTGTGACATGGACATCACACATGACTTTTGTTTTGTTTATGTTCATCTTAAACTCTATCTCATCTTAAAATCTATTTCTCTTAAGTCTAGAGACACTATTGAGGTCATTGAGCATAGTACTAGGTCCTCCAGTGAATCTGCCATAAGGACTATATTGTCGCCAAATAGAAGGTGAGTGATGTATTCGTCATTGACGTTAATAGTGTATCCTTACCAGTACAGCAGCTTGAAAACGTCTTCCAACATAGCGGTGAAGAGTTTCGGGGATATAACGTCACCTTGTCTTACACCTCTCTGCAGTTGGATGGGTTTCGAACTCTGGTTCTGTACTCGGATAGCCATCGCAGCCGTACTGTACAAACACTTCAGCACTTCGATATACCGACAGTCAACTTGGCACCGCCAAGGGACAGTAACAACGCCCAAATTTCGACGGAATAAAAGGCTTTCTCATAGTCCACATACGCCAGGCAAAGTGGCAGATTGTACTCTTTAGTCTTCTGTGCAATTTGCCGCAGGGTATGTATGTGGTCTATGGTACTGAAGCTTTTCGGAAGGCTGGAAGTCGTCGAGTCTGCGTGCGAGACGATTCGTAATGACTCTCGAAAACAGCACGTAGACGCGGCTCAGAAGGGAAATCGGTCTGTAGTTCTTCAAGAGAGTGTTGTCGCCTTTCTTGAAAAACAAGACATTCACACTTTTGCTCCACACCTTCGGAGTAGTGCTACCTTGGAGGACGGAATTGAAGAGCTTCTGACGGACTTTAAGTGTCGGTTTTCCACCCACTTTTAGAAGCTCCGCTGTAATTCCATCCTCGCTCCGGTACTTATCGTTTTCAAGGCGCTGGAGAGAAATTCTAATCTTGCTTACACTGGCATCCAGGATATCATCAGAATAGTGTCGGATAAGACTTGCTCTTGCATCGTTACTCACAAAAGCGTGTAGTTCCAACGATGATGTGTACTGCTGCCCGTAGAACCTCTCAATCTCACCCAGAATCTCAGGTGTCCTGGAAACGATGCCGCCACATTCGGTCTTCAGCTTTGACAGTTGGTTCTCTCTGGCAGACCTATCTCCAAAGACTTTGGAGTCCTATTTCCGCTTGATCGCTTCTTCAATACGAGCTGCATTGGAGTTACGTAAGTCCCGCTGCATGCATTTGGAGATATGTCTGTTCAGTTGCCCGTATGCCGTCAAATCTGTTGAAGACTGCAGCTTCATCTACCGTGTAACAGATATAAGATTAAGAGTTTGATCGGAAAGTTTTTGTGTTATTCTGCCACGGATCTTACAGACATTTCTCCAATCGCATAGACAATTACCACAAAATATTTACATATCGTCCACTTCATTGCATTCTTCTAGGCACTGACAAAAATTTTGTAACTCGAGCTGAAAGTTTTCGGGGCTTTGAATTAGAGCACAAGGGGGACGGAACGTTGACTACATTAGACGTGAATTCTCCAACTCCACGTTTAAATTCAGTATGCCTCTCACCATTTGGTGATCGCTGTCAATTTTCACACTTGCGATCACTGACACATCACTGAACAGTTGTCGTCTGGTTGTCAAAATGAAGTCAATCTCGTTTTTGAATCGTCGGGGCTCGACCTGATCCACTTTCTGTGGAGCCGCTTTTGGAAAAAAGTTCATCGTAAAAGTCCCTCTTTCTCCATAAAGTCGACCAACTGCCGATCCCTTGGATTTCGTTGCCCTATTCCAAATTCCCTACTTTTAGCTCATCTTATGCATGGCTCTAGAGATATCCTCATAAATTTCCTCCACCTCCGATGTGCCGAAATTGGTGCGTAAAACTTTATGACCTTCAGCAAATACCGTTTGGTGATTCTAAATATAAGTTACGCAAACCTCGCTGCCACACTACCAATCGTTACAACGTTGTTAACAAGAGGCCCAATTTGAGGATTACCGTGGCCACCCCCTCTCTTCGGACCTCAAATAATCTGATAATATCCCAGCGCAACTTGTCTATCTCTTTTTCCAGCTCCAAGATCTTCTCATCAGTCCTCAGGTACGTGCGTTATATGTTGCCAGGTCGAGTCGTCTTAGGTGGCAGCCGAACCTCCACCGGAGATTCTTAGCACCACCTGCACCGCCATCACAATGATCGCCACCGTAGCCAGGAATAGCGGGGCCAGCGGGGACTGGGGGCCGTTTGTTTGTCTCATTGCTCATGGGAGGTATATTGTCATAGTTGGTGAGCGGGTTGGCAATGGCAGCTTTTTATTGCTTTTTGCTGTTATCAGAAAGATGCTGCTGGCTATCTTCTGCCTCAGTTTCCGTCTGTCACCTCTTACGACACCCACGGTAAGACATGGGGTATTGCAAAAATATTTAAAGTAATTAATCTGTAATTTTTAAAAAACTATTTATAAAGCTTTGAAAAGTATATAAATATTTGGTTGCCTGGAAAAGATCCCTATGTAGTAATTAGGCCGCCAAAATGTACATATAACCTGATTTTGGTTAGGTTATTTGTAGATTTGTTTTGAGGTGTACAATAAAGTTTATTCATTCATTTAAAATATTATTACGAATCAGTCAATGAAATACTTACATTCCCCTGGGAATAACGTTGAATTTATTTTTTTATTTCATGGTTATAAGAAAGATTTTTTTGGCTGATCAAATTAAATAAATTCAAAGCACCATATTTAAGATAACACAAGGATCTCTTTTGGTTCCCCTTTCTACTTCCTGCTAGTGTAAATTATTGATTTTTACCTTAGGACACGCAACAGCAGACGACATAATTCTCCTCCAGATTCTTTCCATGGTGCCATACTTTTTAGTCTCGAATGGCAATTGCCGTGAGATATCTTCTGATGTAAATATAGGCTCCAAATACATCCATTCCCTGTGATAAACAAAAAAAAACCAAGTTTAATAAGCACCATCATTACAGTCCTTGCTAAATCATCGTATCACCGTATTTAGTGTGACCTAGTCTTTCATCATCATCATCATTACAGCCCTTCACAAGTTCACTGCTGAACTTAGACCTCCCCCAAGGAATGCCACCAATCACGATTCCGAGCCACCTGCATCCATCGGCATCCTGCATGTCTTACCAAGTCGTCACTCCATCTAGTGGGGGTCATCCTACACTACGCCTGCCAGTACGAGGCTGCCACTCGAGAACCTTTTTTTCCCCCATCAGTTGTTAATTTTTCTAGCTATATGACCGGCCCATTGGCACTTCAGCTTACTAATCCGATGGGCAATATCAATTACTCTGGTTCTACTACGGATATCCTCATTTCTAAGTTCATCACGCAGAGAAACTCCGAGCATAGCCTTTACATAGCTCGCTAAGCGACCTTGAGTGTCCTCATACGACCAGCAGTGAAGAACCACGTCTCAGATCCATAAGTCATCACTGGCAACACGCACTGGTTGTAAAGTCTAGTTTTGAGGTATACCTGAGGAGAAGATGTGTCGTAATTTTTCGAACGCTTCCCAACCGAGTTGAATCCGTCGATTAACCTCGATTTGAATAAATGAGTTATGGACCAGAAATATGATGAGGATGAGAAATATGAAATATGAAAGCAGTCCAGTAGCTTGAAAATGTCATCCAATGCAACGGTGGAGAGTTTCGGGAATATACCGTCACCCTGTCTTACACCTCTCTGCAGTTGGATAGGTTTCGTGCTCTGGTTCTGTACTCGGATAGCCATCGTAGCCCTACTGTACAAACACTTCAGCACTTTGATATACCGACAGTCCACTTGGCACCGCTGAAGGGACTCATACCACCACTCATACCCAAATTTCGACGGAATTATATGCTTTCTCGTAGTCCACATACGCCAGGCAAAGTGGCAGATTATACTCTTCGGACTTCTGTACAATTTTCCGAAAGGTATGTGTGTAGTCTATGATGCTAAAGCCTTTTCGGAAGCCAGCTTGTTCGGGAGGCTGGAAGTTTTCGAGTCTGCGTGCGAGACGATTCGTAATGACTCTCGAGAACAGCACGTAGATGCGGCTCAGAGAGGATATCGGTCCTTAGTTCTTCAAGAGAGCGTTGTCACCTTTCTTGCAAAACAAGACCACTGCACTTCTGATCCACGCCTTTGGAGTAGTGCCACGATGGAGGACGGAATTGAAGAGCTTTTGAAGGACTTTAAGTACCGGTGTTCCACACGCTTTCAGAAGTCTCGCTGTAATTCCATCCTCGCCTGAGTCCTTGCCGTTTTTAAGGTGCTGGAGAGCCATTCTAATCTCGCTCAGACTGACGTCCAGGATATCACCGGAACAGTGTCGGATAAGACTTGCTCTTTGATCGTTACTCACACTTGCGTGTAGCTCCAACGATGATGTATACAGCTCCCCATAGAACCTCTCAATCTTACTCAAAATCGGTGTCCCGGAAACGATGCTGCTACACTCAGACTTCAGCTCTTACAGTTGGCTCTTTCTAGCAGACAGATCTCTGGCAAAGACTTTGGAGCCCTGGTTCCGCACAATTGCTTCTTACATGCATGCTGTATTGAAGTTACGTAATTCCCGTCACACGCATTTGGAGATCTGTCTGTTCAGTTGCCTGTATGCTGTCAAATCTGCTGATGACTGCAGCTTCATCTCCCGTCTAGCACGACGGGAATGGAGTGTTGACTTCATTAGAGAACACCTCTCAAACTTAACGTTTAGGTTTAGTGTGCTTCTAATCATTCGGTGATCGCTGCCAATTTTCACCCTTGCCATTACTGAGACATCACTGAACAGTTGCCGTCTAGTCGTCATAATGAAATCAATCTCATTTTTTGTCGAAACTTCGTGGCTTCACCATATCCATTTTCTGTGTGTCGACCAGCTGCTGGCCCCTTGGGTTCTGTTACGCTATCCCAAATTTCTCTACATTCAGCTCACTGTTCTTTCTTGTATATTGAGTTATCCGTATAGTGAGTATTACAGGAACGCATTGCTCTAGAAATGCCCTCATATATTTCCTCCACCTCTTCATCAGGATGTGCCGACGTTCGTGCGTACACCTGTATGACCTTTAGTGAATACTGTTTGGTGATTCTGAGTATAAGGTACGCAACCCTCGTCGACACACTTCCAATCTTTACAAAGTTGTTAACGAGAGACTTGATGGTCGCCCTCCCGGTGATAAAACAAGTTGCCGGATTCGAGAATTACCGTGTCCTCCCCCTCTCTTCGGACCTCAGATAATCCTATAATATTAAAGCGCCACTTGTCTATCTCTTCTTCCAGCTCCTGGATTTTCTCGTCAGTCCCCAGTGTGCGTGCGTTGTATGTTGCGAGGTCGTGTCGTTTTAGGTGGCCACCGAACCTCCATCGGAGATTCTAAGCACCCATGCCCCGCCGTTACCATGGTCACCACAGTAGCCAGGAATAGCGGAGCCATCAGGGGCTGGGGGCCGTCTATTTGCATCGTTGCGCATTCACATCACATCACATCATTCACAAAAATCATAAGAGACCAAGGAACTGCGAGAAAGTTAACTAAGTTTTACCAATTTTATAATAATTTAAATTAACAAAGTAACACAATTAAATATCACACACACACACACACACACATATATATATATATATATATATATATATATAAATATGATAAGTGGATGCTGTGGTCCATATACCTCTACATTTATCTTCAATTAAGAATTAAAATATAGATCCATTACCCCTGAGGACTGAGATGGACTGCCTTGTTCCCAGTAAAAAGCGTCTCCGATTCTCTACACTCGTCATACGAAACACAGCAGCATTAAGCTGCTTTTTTAAGATGGTATTCTGTGAGAGCGTTGTCCTTTCCCAGTCGAGCCGACGCATTCGTATTGCTACCATAATATAGCTGAAGCATGGCTCTACCACGTAAAAAAGCAAAAGTTTTTAAGTAGCAATAAACAATTACAACTACGTACAGTGTTTATAAAAAGTGAAGGCAATATTTTAACGCAAATAAGTTTAAAAATGCAATTTGCTATTTCAATTCTTCAAGGTACGTAAAATCTGGGATATTTCAAATATCCCTAGAAAAAAGTTTACCACTAATTACTTACTTCTGACAGGCAATCCACTCATCGACGACTTTCTGCGTAAGGCGCAGCTTGTCGTCCCACTCTTGGATTCTCAATTCGAAGGCCGCCTTGAAAGGACTGAAACCTAGCTGCTGGGTGGTCAGTAGATGTTCATCTAGTAGCTGAAGTGTTTCATCTGGTATTTTCATGATGAACGTACCTTTAGAAATTTTCAGTTACAAATTAAATCGTAATAAATCAAATAAGCACTAGATGAAGTGACATCAAGATAAATGCACCTTTGCTAAGTCACTTAGTTTTCTTACTTTGTATATAGGGTAAGCCCGGTAGTGCGTGGAGTAATGCTGTCACATATGGGCAAAATGTCACCTAGCAGCGTTAGACTCAGTGGAAATAGGTGCTGAGAGGCTTATTAGTGACCGAGATTCGGCTGAAACCAATCTCGTCAGCCTCGAGCACAAGCGCAGAGTAGATAACCTCTCAGTATTCTAAAGGATTCATTTCGAAGTGTCGGCAGGAATTACATGCTTTAACTTTTCCCTCCTTTTTTATAGAAAAGGGGGCAAACAAGCATGCGGCTCACCTGATGTTAAGTGACTACCGCCGCCCATGATCAACTGCAACACCAGGGGAATTGCAAGTGCGTTGCCGGCCCTTTAGAAAGGAGTAAGCTCTTTTCCCTAAGGTCCTTGAAGGTTCTTGAAGGTCCCTGTTCCACTATCGGATAACCAAGTGCTCAGTGGTCTTCGTTCCTTTGTTGTCGATATTCCATGCATTCAAACCAAACGTTTTGCTTCGATTTTGCGACCGAATACATCTAGGCGTTTTCAAGATAAGAGTAAATAGACTTTTGTTACGCTAAGATCATGATAGTAGTTAGATTCAACATCTAGGGGTTCATCACTTACCACTAGATGGGATTGTAGTCAAGCTCTTTCTTATAAGTAAAAAAATGCAACCAGCTCAGGATGATTGTGCTCTATAGCAATC
Organism: Parnassius apollo; assembly: GCA_907164705.1. Classification (NCBI taxonomy): domain Eukaryota; kingdom Metazoa; phylum Arthropoda; class Insecta; order Lepidoptera; family Papilionidae; genus Parnassius; species Parnassius apollo. Next base: position 2,894,169 of record CAJQZP010001641.1, on the reverse strand, counting down.
TGTGGGGAAGTTCTATGTTGATCAGAGATGTTGTGATAAGTTTGTATCAGTAATGACAATGGACTTACAAACTATCTATCTATCGCTCACCAGTATTTTTATAAGGCGTTATTTCCATATTCTTGATGGCCCACTCGTTGATCATCTTGTCCAGCGCTTGCTCGATGACGTACTCCTTGGAAGCGAGTTCTCCGATTTCTGCTATATGATCAGCGTGCGCCGCCACGCCCTGTTTCAGGCACATCTGAAACGTCTGCTTCTCATTCATTGTGACTGTAATACCTATTGGATCAGAGAACTACTGATTAATTTTTTACCTAATTTACTAAAGCAGAAACCACTAGTTACAGTTAGTTACAGTCAGTTAGTACATGCGGTAGTGTAACTGGCAAGTATGAAATAGTGAAGGGCGATGCTAAAAAGAAAATTTTGCAAATATTAAAAGGCCCGTTAAAAAGAAATTAAAAAGAAAATATATAGTATACATAATTGCACCACATTAAATATATACATTAATGTATATTTAATGTGGTGCAATTATTTATTTAATTTAATGCAGCAACAAAGAGACATCAGACTCAGCATTTTGCCGCGGTGTAACGACTTCAACGCTAGTATTCTATCGATGGCCTTTTTAAGAGTACACGAGCAGTCACTAAACAAATTTACAAAATTACTAAGTAAAATTGAGAAAATTTTACGAGAATAAAATAGAAAATAACAATAACAGTAATGATAAAATTATGAAAAATACAGTGCATTTAAACAAAACACTGTCGGCTGTCGCTTCTTCAAGTTATATGGCTGAACGATTGCCACCTCAGCATTTTGATTTACTGGGCTGTATCAGTTACAGTTCTTTTTCAAATATCCTCGCAACGGATTTTACCCGCGGGGAAATTATCCTTTCCATCGCACGCTGTGTGACTTTGAGCTTCTTTGTACGGCCAGCACTGAGGAACGATTTTCACTAAATATTTCATTTTCATTTTATTTCCATGTATATCCTTTATCTTTAAATCGAGGTATATAGAGAGCACCTGGAGTGATCTTAGCGGTATTTTTTTCGAATAACTTGATTATTTATTTTTGTAAATTGAAAAAAATTATAAAATAAAGGCCATTGACGATTGCTTTTAAAATTTTACGACATATTAATAAATCTCACCCAGGGGAAGCGAGAAGAAGAAGAAGAAGCTAGAAGGCGAATTAAATACTTTTAAATACTTTGTATTCCCTTTACCAAGTTTTAGGCCAAGTATTAGAATAAGAAAAATTGTCCGGATTTTACCAACATATCAATTATTGGTAATTTTATACTTTCGCGATTCCGTCGTTTTTTGGCTCTAAAAAATCGAAAAATCATCCGATTTCGATGTTTTTTAAAATCTTATTTTTACAGCGGTTTAACGAATAAAATACAGGAATAAAAAAAAATTAACTTATATTGGTTTCCGGGCTTTAAATGTTCATGAAAATGCACTCATTCACGTATAATTGTTGATAACTTTTTTTACAAATAATCGAATGAAGTTGTTATATTTTTTCATAATCTGCACAAAAAACGAACATTTAAAAAAAACATTGAAAAATGTTTGTTCATTAATTTTTAATTTTGTTGTTTTATTGAGTGTAAGATCGAGCGAAGCGAGCTCGGAACTTAGGGCATCATGACTCGGACAGGTTAGGTTAGAAGGAGATTCTTGTTTATTTTTTTATAAACCACTCAGAAGTTGGAGCCATGCAAAGCGGGGGAGGCTGAGACACGTTGAGTGGCTTGGTACTTCCCTCCCCCAATTCTCTCCCGTAGCGCAATCGAGGGATGCCCGGTCGACGGAGTCCCGCTTTGCTGGGCTTCTAACCTAACCTTTTCGAGTCGGGATGCCCTAACTCCCTAGCTTGCTTCGTTCTATCTTACACTCAATAAAGCACCAAAATATTAAATTTATAATTATGTCGATTTTATAGAGCGTTTATAATACATTTAAAGAAAAAAAAAAACCATATAAAAACTTTAAGTGAGATAAAAAATCAATAAATAAAGTTAAAAAAGTTATGAACGATTATATTCGAAGAAGTGCGTTTATGATCACATTTAAAGTCATAAAACTATATGAAATCTTCAGGTGAGATAATTTCCAAATTTTTTTCATAAACCCGCCATAACAAAGAAGATTAAAAAAAATCGTCGAAATCGGATGATTTTTTCGATTTTCTATAGCCAAAAAATTAGAGGACCGCGAAAGTATAAAATTACCCAATTATTTACTAAAAGTGGAAATATCGAAAGCGTAATGAATACATACCGGCTCTGTCCATGAACTGCTTCCAATGTCTTTCCTTCATGCCGGGATTTTTGACCGCTTGCAATATCGGTATAAGAGGTCTGAATGCGTCAATGTCATCCTATTAAAATATTCCAGTTAATTTCAGACTTTCAACACACTTCACAACTCAATAAAAAAATTCCCTCTGAAGACACAAAACTATGGTAAATCCACGCTGTGCAGCACGAATGGATCGGCTCGACCGGGGAAGGACTATTCTCACAGAGAATATCAGCAAGTAATAGCAGTATAACAGTGCTGTGGTTTGCAAGGTGAATGACGAGAGACGGTGACCCCTTTTACTGGTAAAGAAGCATTCCATCTCAACCCTTAGGCATCTCCATTTTAATTTTTAATCTGTGGTTGATCTGTCTTTGGGCTATTGCATGCACTTATTTTCATTCACTTTTGATAAAGTCTCACAACACAGGATAATTATAAAACTCCAACCCGAGAACTAATAATTGCTTATACGAACAAATTAATGGAAAAGTATTCAAACTTCTTCTGATAAGAAATAACCGACGTATTGAGTGAAAGTGTAAGAAAGGCTCAGGAGAAAGACGCTCCTTGTGTTCCTTCGCGATTTGCCTGAGTAGTAACATGGTAAGGAATTGTCTTCTCCTAGGGAGGACCGCGAAAACTTTATCACGCGGTCCCGTGAACCTGCCAATATGCGGCATAAACGGAATGCCGTGGGGTTTTAGTCGGTGTGACTGATGAACCCCATGGTGAAACCGACGTAATCCGTCCATGCCCCCGCGAGGCGGGTATATCGTATGCATTTCCCCATGAAAAAAATTTAGCAATAAATGAATTGAAAAAATGTAACCATGAACTTGTACTCGATTACTATATTATTCAAGAAGCGTTTCTTGCTCCGTGGCGATCCGTTTTATTACAAAAGAGTTCCATGTAAGAACAGTTTTTATTTATTTTTTATTAAAAACTAATAATTCGGTAAATGGTAACTTATAATGAAACAACTTTGAGTGGTTCGTAAGTTGTTTTAACAGTTATTTTTAAAGAGGACTACGTACTGTTTTAAAAACTTATCAGGGAAAATGAAGCGTTTTGTTATAATTTTTAAATTGTAATTTTAAAGACACCCTTGGAGGGATGTTTCTTTACCAGTATTGGGTTTTTCATTTTTCTTCACTCAGTTTTAAGAACACAACACTATTATTCAGCTTTATGTGCTGTTGCGTGCGTGGCGTTTGCGCCATTATTCTATAAAATATAAAGTGTCGACATACAATATTTACCCTTATCGTCAAAGCAACGTTCTGTATTTTAGGCATATCGGCAAACGTCCGGATACATTTGAGGATTGTCTTGTAATATTCGTTGACTAGAGGCTCAATGGTGTCCGCATCCACGTACATCAGCGGATTATCGAACCACACTTCGCGCGACTTAAGGAAGTCTGAAAAATAATTCAAATCGTAAAGCAATAGCAATCATTCATTTCATTAATTCATTACAGCCCTTGACTAGTCCACTGCTGAACATAGGCCTCAAGTGTCACAAAGCACGGTCCTCAGCCACCTGCATCCATCGACTGCCTGCATGTCTTACCAGCTCGTCACTCCATCTAGTGGGGGGTTGCCCTACACTACGCTTACCAGTACGAGGCTGCCACTCGAGAACCTTTCTTCTCCATCAGTTATCAGTTCTTCGGGCTATATGGCCGGCCCATTGCCACTTCAGCTTACTAATACCCTTGGGCTATGTCGGTCACTCTGGTTTTACTGCGGATATGCTCATTTCTGAGTCTATCACGCAGAGAAACTCCGAGCATAGCCCTCTCCATAGCTCGCTGAGCGACCTTGAGCGTCTTCATACGGCCAGCAGTGAAGGACCACGTCTCAGATCCGTAAGTCATCACTGGCAACACGCACTGGTTGTACAATCTAGTTTTCAGAGATTGAGGTATACCTGACGAGAAAATGTGTCGTAATTTCCTTAATCTATACTATATTTTAAAAAAATTTAAAATATAGTATAGATTAAGGTTATGATTATGATATAACCTGACCTGACTTTTCTGGTCAGATAAGTCGAACAATACTAGTATCAGATAAGTTGAAAAATGCCAGTATCCGATAAGTCGAATAATACTAGTATCAGATAAGTCGAAAAATGCTAGTATCAGATAAGTCGAAAAATGCTAGTATCAGATAAGTCGAACAATACTAGTTCAGATAAGTCGAACAATACTAGTATCAGATAAGTCGAAAAATGCTAGTATCAGATAAGTCGAACAATACTAGTTCAGATAAGTCGAACAATACTAGTATCAGATAAGTCGAAAAATGCTAGTATCAGATAAGTCGAACAATACTAGTTCAGATAAGTCGAACAATACTAGTATCAGATAAGTCGAAAAATGCTAGTATCAGATAAGTCGAACAATACTAGTTCAGATAAGTCGAACAATACTAGTATCAGATAAGTCGAAAAATGCTAGTATCAGATAAGTCGAACAATACTAGTTCAGATAAGTCGAACAATGCTAGTATCAGATAAGTCGAAAAATGCTAGTATCAGATAAGTTGAAAAATGCTAGTTCAGATAAGTCGAATAATACTAGTATCAGATAAGTCGAAAAATGCTAGTATCAGATAAGTCGAACAATACTAGTTCAGATAAGTCGAACAATACTAGTATCAGATACGTAGAACAATACTAGTATCAGATAAGTCGAATAATACTAGTATCAGATAAGTTTAACAATACTAGTATCAGAAATTAGAAAAATTTACATATTTAGTCAATACCAACCAGACGCTGTAACCCACAAGTTTCTGTACGGCTCAAACTCTTTAACTAGACGGTTGAGATCCGCGAAAGGAACAACAGGCTCTCCAAATAACTTCTGCCGCCGGTTAAGGACCCGACCCCAGTCTTGCGCCTCCTTCATACCTTTCCATGCCTTCTTTATATCGTTTGCAATCTCGTGAACCTTAAACGAAAGTTGAAATGTTTTTGATAATATTTGTAACCTCAAATAGGACAAATCTAAAATAGCACAAGTGCATCCAATTTGAGAAAGACCGTTGTCTATCACTCGCTATTGACAAATTTCCAAATCATTAACTAAAGGATATTCAAGAAAAGAGCCTACTTGTTTCTTAAATGTTGGCACTGTACCTGTAATTCCTATGGTATTACAAATATTTGACGGTGGTGATCATTTACCAATAGTGATACAAATACAAAATTTATTTATTTCCGATTACAGAGTAAACACAAGTTTCGTAATAAGAAATATATACCTGTCGCCCCATACATATATATACATGATCATGATTGTCGTGGGGTATGAATGACAAAGCAAACCCAAAAGTCAGATCAGATGGTAAGTTAGTACGCGTGTCAGTCAGGTGAGCCGCACGTTCCATTGCCTCCTCTCCTATAAATAGATATATCAGTGGTCTATTTAAGTTGAGGATGCTTTTTACATTAATATACTGATAAAGCATAAGTAATGAGAGCCCATCCAACCTCTTGTCTTTTGTCAACACTTTTTGTCGTCATCCCTAACGATTGAAAAGATGAAATACTTCGAAGTTGATGTCTTTGGTTGTGAGTAATTATGATGCATGCTGTCCCCTTCTTGAAATGTTGTTTTTCATTTTTGTAAGCTATTTGAATACGTTATAAAATCATATTAAAATCATCATTAGCCCGCAACAGTACACCGCTGAGCAAGGACTTTTCACATTGTAAGGATAATTTGCCTTAATCTCCCAGCTTAACAAGTGCATTGGCAATCGCAGTGCCAGTAGTCACGCACCTTTCACGCTGCTCTCCATCGCCGTCGGGTCAGATTATTTTACTTTTAGCGCAAACTAAATTACTAAGCACTAACAAGAAGCTATAAGATTTATCGAGCATATCCCATGGTCGCATCTTAGGACATTCATGGGACAAAAAGGAGTTCTATAAGCCAGAATCTTCCCCAACGATATTTTTGAATCCCAATATTAAGATTAAGTGAGGGATTAGTGACAACTAATAGCTAAAGAAAAATATTTGTGACTCAATACTTTAGGGAATATAACCTCTCTGTCAGGATGTTAGCTTAAATTAAGGAGCCATTAAAGCAACCTGTCCTCGAAAAACATTTGTGTTATTTGCGTCTAAAATGCGATTCCTATTTTAAGATTGAGCGACTAATTGGTGACTTTCATATACAACGACAGAAGCATATTCCTCTAACGAAACCGGAGTTATACATATGTCTTAGGACGGACTATGGCTTAAAGGTATATATATCATAGAATAACAGCAAACCACCTACTACTAATTATATGTCAAAATTTTGTGGAAAATTTGTGACTGTTAGTTTCAAAAATTCAATATGATTTATCAGGTAAAACTAAGTTAAAAAGTTACTGAAAGTGCTATCATGTAGCATTTATTTTCTTTTTAAAAGTTAAACTACATATTCCTCTCAGTACGGAATTTTATAAAGTTACCATTTGATTAGTGTAAATTAATAGCTGGTTATGAATATCAAAAAGAAGATTCCGAAACCAATTTTCATTTTAATCTATTACAGTGCCCATCACCGTTACAGCTGGACATAGGCCTCCTTCATAGTTTAACTTATTGTAGGGATATTTGCCTACTTGTCACAGGCGGGTTAGCATCAGCAATATTTTTCCTCTGTCCAACTCCTGCTTTGATTCTCTCTGCACGATATCGAGTAGTGGATATTCTTAAACCGCCACAATACGGTGAATTATTTTGCATCTATAGATATTTACTACTTGCTGCATTGCACGATGACGGTAACATTAAAGGAACAGCATGTTTAGTGATAGATGAGACGATAAACCTTTAATGCAAGCAGCGTCATCGTACCATGCCACAATAATGTAAACAGATCGATAACCATAACTAGTCTAAATCACGCTATTAAAGTTCCCAAACGACATATAAACTGCATATATAAAAGCATTCTCCGAGTTATTCAAAAATAAACGAAACCTTCGTCATATCGTTCTGTAGCGTGAGCGCCATACACTGCGATGTGAACATATCGATCTTATCGAACAGTGTCTGCTCGTCCTGCTGGTGCAGCTTCCAGAACTTCTCCTGTTCCTCCTCTAAGAACTCCGTTGTAGATTCCACCTGTGCATTACAAAATTTTATTATCTGGCAGAAGAACCATGTTTCTAGTCACTTACCACGATGTATTTTTGAAAAGAATGTGAAGATTTTCATAAAGATAGATAGATTATTTGAAAAACTTTATTATAAAATAAATATTTTATTTTATTGGGAAAACAAACACAGTGAAATATAACTAAATTATTAAAACAAAATTCTAAACTAAAATAGCATGTAAGCTTTTTTGCATATTACAATGAAACACCGTAATTGTCTGTACTTATTGTTAGTGAACGACAAATACAACAACAATGTTCTCCAGCTTATGTGCAACTAAGCGGAGAAAATTAAAGTCAGGAAAACACATCGAACACACATAGGTATTTTTACAATGTTATTAATAAGACAACTCGAGAAAGTCATCCAGTTTGCTTATTATGTATTTTGCTAATCTGATAAAGTTGAATTTGTCTATAAGAGCTTTAAATCAAAAAAAAATATTCCTTATTTTTCATTGTATTTTTTTTATTTCGTTAACAATCGGAATTATTTTTCTTCAATTTTCGATCGAATAGATGTTTTCTTTCATATAGGATAAGGATAACAAAGGAGCACAGAGCCCACCCGATGATAACAATATGCAAATGTGTTGTCACTCGTGAACTAAGATGTAATGCAATGAAAAGAGTCTCCGGTTCTATACACACGCCTCCATATAATACTATAATACAAACACAATAACATGTCAATTCACACCTATAAATGTCAACACATCTCTTTTGATTATATATAAAATGTATTATAGTATTTTATGCTCATCTCTGTCTGTGAGAATGTGGTCCTATCCCGTTCGAGCTAACCCATGCGTGCTGCAAACGTAATGTAGCTGCAGCGTGGCTCTACTACTTATAAATAGATTATGTATACATAAAAATACAATTGTTCTGTGCACAATTCGAATCCGCTATAAAACGCTCAATTATTTCGCTACCGAACCATCAATATAAGCTACCTTAATGTGGTATATATTCATAGAATAATATGACACGTATATAATATAATAAAAATAGAACAGGGGAGTGGGCGGAGCCCGTGTAACTAAAATGTCACTAACACGTCAATTCACACGTATAAATGTCAACACGAGATGTATTTTGACGTTACAATCGTTTCCAAATGTTCCATGCTAATTATTGGGTGCGTTTGGCAGAAAAAAGCGCTAGCAAGCGCTTATAAGCGCTAAAATAGTTTTCGGCCAGGACACGATTGCTACTTCAGTAGCGCTGACACAATCCGCCATTTTGCTTATTTAATTTGTTTGTTTTGAAGTAGAGTTTATAAGTTGTTTTGTGCAATATTAGTTTTAAGTAATATGATACATGAATAAACATATACATGCTATTAAAAACTCATGATTGGTAATTTTTTAATATGAATACTTTACAAACATATATTTAAATTAGGTTAGATTCCTCGGTTAAAACATCGTGTCCTGGAGGAAAATAGCTATTTACGATTTAACAGCGCTTACCGCTTACGATCGCCATTTTGCTTACAAGCGCTTGCAAGCGCTTTTTTCTGCCAAACGCATCCATTAAGAAAGTACCAAATTGCACGCTATTTGCAAATAAATATGTATTAAAATCTGTCTGTCAACACAGCGAATCGGGTTTGTAGTAGTGATAATACTACGTAATTGCTTGAATGTGTGCTCCCGGTGACGCCTATCGTCGTACAAAATAAGTTACCCATTCTATTGTGTATTATAGTATTCTATGTATATGTCTTATATCGTAATCACATCGTAATAAGCATTATTTATCCACTATGTTGCACGGTAACAAGGAGAACACAACTAGCCTGTTTTGTTATAGTAAGAGGCCATCCGATAGCCTCCCACAGTGCCCTGAAGTCGTCATTATCCAATGCTGTAAAAAATGCATCCAGTACTTCGTAATCCTGAAAAATAATTAGGTTAGATAAATGTATCAGTAACATAGCTAACACAGCAACGTTTCACGGGCTAGAATATTATCTTATATTAATACAGAGTAACACGCAAGCATGGAAGTACACTGTAAATTATGTATTTATTTAAAAAAATTGCAAAAAAATTTTTTATCTGTAAATGCTTCTATTTAACATAATATATCCAAAACGTTTTATGTATATAAATCGGTAAAAATGTAATATCTTTAAAAAAATCAAAAAAAAAATAGAAAAATATATCGTTACCCATAACCTTACCAAAGTCCTTTTTTTCTTTTACCAATAGTTTGAACAAAACCTCTGTCGTGAGAAGAACAAGCAAAAAGCCCTACGGAACTTTTTACATTAAAATAACCAGGTTGTATATAAGTTTCTTTATAATATCTATTAATATCTTGTGATAAATAAATCCATAATAGGAAGCAGCTTACAAATAACAACAACAACTAACCACTTTATTTATTAAGCATAGTAACGGCCTACATACGTCCCACACTGGCAGTGCTATTGTGGAACTCTACTAGAGATCACAGTTTTTTTTTATATAATAAGGGAGATAAACGAACACACAGTCCACCATAAATGGATGCTGTAGCCTATAGACATCTAGATTAATCGTTGATTTAGAATCAAAATGCAGATACGTTGTCACCCCTGAGAACTAAGACAGAATGCCTCGTTTCCATAGTTTAGAAAAATTGAAAAGGCTCTGGTTCTCTACACTCGCCATACGAAACACTATTTTACGTTACTATTCTACTCTGGTATTCTGTAGTAGGCGTTTAATTATAGGTCTATTTAAAAAAAATATTAAAGTACCTTATTTCTCGTGACGCGTCATAAAAAACATAACTCAGTTGAGGGGCGATTTCCAAGGACAACTATTCCCACCGTTACCGTTACTGTTATCGTTACAGCCTATTAAAGTCCACTGCTGTACATAGGCTTCCCCATAGAGGGATATAAATTACAAGCCCGCAAGCCACACATAGCTGCCACGTGTGGCTTGCGGGTTGGTAACTGCAGTTTTTTTTATTTTTAATCGTTATTAGGAATACGCTGCTGCCTATCTCCTGATTTTTTCCCTTCCACCAGAGGTACAAAACAACAGCTCCGTGGCGCAATGGCTTAGCAATGAGTTACGGTGCTGAGGGCTGCGAGTTCGAATCCCGCACGGCACAAGTATTTGTAAGGCCAACAAATAATTGTTCCGTGACTGGATGTTTGTCCTTGTGAAATTTATGTTTGTAAACTGCTTCCACAATACAGTAGAACATCCTATTGAAGGGGTAACGTTTTATAAAAGAAAATGAAAATCACACTGCTGGTCAGGGTTTTGAAGTTGGGAAACTCTTTACGTGCTCAAACATACAACAAGTACAAGTTTGGTCAGGATGGTGTCTTCATTACCGAGAAAGTGGTAGTGATTTTTACTTTATCCTTCAAATTATGTAATTCTCGCGTATTACAAAATTTTAAGACGACCACACGGCTGTTAAATATTTAACAACCGGTTACCATAAAAAAAACTAAAAAATACGGTTTTATATATCCTGTAAATTTAGATTAATATATTTAATTAAAAAACATCATCATCACTACAACCCTTCAAAGTCCAAAGCTGAACCTAAGCATCTCTTGGCGTATGTTACAAAATAAAAGTAAAAGTAAAGTTACAGCCTTTATACGTCCCACTGCAGGGCTCAGGCCTCCCCTCATTTTCTGAGAGGGTTTAGGGCAAGGAAGTGTCCGCCGCGCTGCCCAAATGCGTGTTGACGAACTTCACATGTTTTCGAAATATTTTTTTTTATTATTCCTCAGACATGAAGGTTTCCTCACGATGTTATCCTTCACCGCCGAGCACGTGGTAAATCAGCACTTAAAATTGCAATTAACAATTTCATAGGTGCCGGCGAGGATCGAACCCGGGTTACTCTCGCGTTCTGTTATACTTACAGCGAGCGTTAACCACTGAGCTACCACGGCTTACAAATACCATGTTACAAAATGTTTCACGCGAATTAAAATACAATGTATTGAAATAATTCAATATTTTATCATCTATATATATATTTCCCGTGTAATGGCGGGTAAGAATACTCACTACCCCATACCTTCCCGTGGGTTTTGTAAGAGGTGACAGAGAAAAACTGAGGCAGAAGATGGGCAGCAGCATCTTTCTGATAACAGCAAGAAGCAATAAAACTGCGTTAGCCAACCTGCTCGCCAAGCGTGGCATCTATGGCAATATATCCACCATGAACAACGAGACAAATAAACGGCCTCCAGTCCCCGGTCGTCCCGTTATTCCTGGCTATGGTGGCAACCATGTTAACGGGGCAGGGGGTGCTAAGAATCTCCGTTGGGGGATCGGCTGCCACTTAAGACGACTCGACCTGGCAACATATAATGCACGCACCCTGAGGACCAACGAGAAGATCCTGGAGCTGGAAGAAGAGGTAGACAAATTGCACTGAGATATCATCTAGGTAATCCTCGAATCCAGCAACTTGTTCTATCACCGGGAGGGTGACCATCTGTCCCAAGGAGGTGTCGGATTTATCGTCCACAAACCTCTCGCTAACAACATTGTAAATATTGGGAACGTGTCGACGAGGGTTGGGTACCTTATACTCAGAATCACCAAACGGTATTCGCTGAACCAACGTACTGTTACGAGCTTAGGGTTCGTGACAATAAAAATTGCCGATAAAATTACCTAAATTAACACTTTAATTTACTTTACACAAATTAAAACTTAAAACACTAATGATTAAACACACTAATTCACTTAATTCCGCTCCGAAGCTTCGCTTGTGTCGCCGAGTTCAAGTCTACTTCGATCGCATCTTGCAGCGCCTACTTATATAAATTAGCAAAATATCCAGAATGTTCAAGTAAACACGCGCAAGGTACCGAAAGTTCGAGTTTTAAACTTCAAGAAGTTTAGTTCTTCGGTTCGAGACTAGATGGCGCTAGTGCGCCGATTTGAGGCATTGGAGCGCGTAACACTGCCCCCCACCTAAGACATGCTCGTCCCGAGCATTATCGGTCCCATAATAACGCGCTAGGCGATCCACATGGACGATCTTAGGAGTCCCTCTTGCGCCTTTCTGTATCCGGTAGGTTACATCGTTGATCCTGGTCACAATCCGGTACGGGCCGTCCCATTTAGCTTGAAGCTTAGGAGATTTCCCTTTGCTGCGGACTGGATTGTGCAACCACACAAGTGAACCTTCGTCGAACCCTTTGTTGTTCATTTTGCGGTCATACCGGGTTTTCATCTTTTCAGACATTTGCTGGCCCGATTGTCTGACGTGCTCATAAACGTCATTCATTTTGTTCCGCAAGTCATTTGCATAATCGGTTATACTGCGTGGAGCATCAGGTGGTATCCCGGTGATCAGGTCTGCAGGCAGCCGTAATTCTCTTCCAAAGTTTGCGAAAGCTGGTGTCACTGCTGTACTTTCGTGAACAGCGCTTCGATATGACAACAAAAACGGTTGTATGTGCTTGTCCCAATCTCGTTGCCGATTGTCTACAACTTTTGCTAGGTACCTCTCCAATGTCTGATTAAATCGTTCTACCATTCCATCAGATTGCGGGTGATAAGAAGTCGTTCTTGTTTTATGAGTACCCATAACTCGGCAAGTTTCCTGGAATATTTGAGACTCAAAATTCCTTCCTTGATCGCTGTGAATCTCTAAAGGTACACCAAAACGACAGAAGACTTCATTAACTAGCTTATCAGCAACTGTTGAAGCTTCTTGATTTGGAATGGCGAAGACTTCTGGCCACTTAGTGAAGTAATCCATCACAACCATGAAATACCTGTTACCGCTTTCACTCTCCGGAAACGGCCCCGCCACGTCAATGGCTATTCTCTCCCATGGTGCACCAACATTGTACAACTTCAATGCACCTCTACTACGAGTCTGAGGTCCCTTTACAGCCGCACAACTTGTACATTTGCGACACCAGTCCTCGACGTCGTTTCGGCAGTGGACCCAGTGAAACCGTTCTCGGATCTTCAGTAGAGTGCGTTTAACTCCCAGGTGGCCTCCTGAATAATCATTATGGTACAGCTGTAGAACATCCGGTACTTTAGCTTTAGGGACAACCATTTGTAAATGACAGCTGTCTCCCCGAACATTTTCCCATTTACGGCACAGAACTCCATCCTGAAGCAGCAAGCTGTCCCACTGGGCCCAATAGCTTTTAGTGGTCGAACTCATCGCTGAGACGTCGCTCCACTTGGGCTTGGGAGCACTGGCCTTCATCCATTCCAGGATCGGCTTGATGTCCGGATCTTCCTGCTGTGCACGTTGTAAGCTGTCCTTCCACTCGTTGCTTAGGTGGTCTGCCCTGAGCATCCTCACGGATACCACTTCCTTACTCTCTTGCCTAGTACAATGTTTGCAATCTTCAGGACAAGGTCTTCTTGACAATGCATCTGCGTTGCCATGAGATTTCCCGTTGCGATGTTCGATCTCGAAGTCGTATTCCTGCAGTAGTTCAATCCACCTCGCAACTTGTCCTTCTGGATTTTTTAACTGCAATAGCCATTTTAGTGCAGCATGGTCAGTTCGTAAGTGAAATTTTCGCCCCAGAAGATATTTGCTAAAATGCTGCAACGACTTTACCACAGCTAGCAATTCGCGTCTTGTGACACAGTAGTTCCTTTCCGGTTTTGACAACGACTTGCTGAAGTACGCTATCACGACCTCTTGGTCACCATTCCGTTGAGACAACACACCGCCAAGTCCTATATCACTTGCGTCTGTGTCAACTATAAATTCTTTGCTTGCATCAGGGTATCCCAAAATAGGTGTTTTGCACAGATGGTCCTTGAGCTCCTGGAATGCGATATTGCAACTTTCATCCCAGCAGAAATGTCGCTTCTCCTCGGTTAGCTTGTGCAGAGGTTTGGCTATATCTGCAAAGTTCTTCACAAATCGCCGGTAATAGGAGCACAAACCCAAAAATGCTCTAACCTGCGTCATGTCTTTTGGAACCGGCCAATCCTTGACAGCGGCGATTTTCTCTGGATCTGAGCGGATACCTTCTTCCGATACTACAAACCCCAAAAAGTTAACTTGCCGTTGGAATAGTGAACATTTCTTCGGGCTCAACTTGAGGTTGGCACTCTGAATCTTCATGAGCACGCGTTCCAGGTTTTGAAGGTGTTCCTCAAACGTACGGCCTATGATGATGATGTCATCCAAATAGACCAGACAGGCATCGCCAATTAGCCCGGTAAGTACAAGTTCCATCAGCCTTTCAAACGTTGCTGGAGCATTGCACAACCCAAACGGCATTACTTTAAATTGCCACAGACCCTTTCCCGTCGAGAACGCAGTTTTCTCCTTGTCCTTAGGGTCAATTTCAACTTGCCAGTAGCCACTTTTTTAGATCCAGCGTGCTAAACCACTTTACTCCTGTAAGCATGTCCAGCGTGTCATCAATTCTTGGCAAGGGATAGCTGTCCTTCTTCGTAACGTCGTTCAGACGGCGGTAGTCAACACAAAACCGCATGCTGCCATCCTTCTTCTTCACCAGCACCACTGGTGAACACCATGGACTAGATGAAGGTTCAATAACACCATCCTTCACCATTCCCTCAATCATGGTTTCCACTTCCTTTTCACGTGCTACCGGCAATCGTCTTGGCCGCTGACGGATAGGCAATTCTTCTCCTGTGTTTATTTTGTGTTGAACTAAGCCAGCCTTTCCTATGTCAGCATCGTTTGATGAGAATACATCGGCGTACTTGAGTAACAACTTCTTCGCCTTGTCCAATTCGTTCGGGGAGAGAACACTGCGACAGTCTTCCAAAAGTGTGGTCACTCTCGTTTCTGCATCCTTGCTGGGGGTCCCACTCGATATATATTGGCACCGACGTAACCAATCCACTTCCTCACAAGTACCAATCAGTGTGCCTTTTTCTATAATCTGTTCCCGGTCGCAAAGGTTCAGCACACGTACTCCTGAGATGTCAGTGGTCCTAACCAAGGTTCGAGCTACTTTCCATGGAAGGTCATTGTTTACCCTTTCCACAAGTACACAACGGTGAGCTTGCCCAGCGTTTCGAGGAAGACTAACCGGAACAATCGTTTCCGATCTCGGCGGAAGAACAGTCTTCTTAATGCTGTACACGTTCCCTGGTAACGCACCTTCCATAAAAAGTTCCTCCTGTCCACATTTCAAAACACCTTGCTTAACGTCGATCTCACAACAATTATTCCTCATAAAGTCTAGGCCTAGGATGCAGTCGTCCATTATATCAGCCACGATGACATTATGCAGGTAGATCACGTTGCCTAGCTTCAACTCCATCTCCTTCTCTCCACGGACGGGTATACGCTGACCGGTAGCTGTTACCAAATTAATGCGTTCTCGGTTGTATGCGGAGTCCCCAAGGAACTGACTTATAAGTTGGGAACTAACAACCGTACGAGAGGCTCCAGTGTCTATGGTCAGTTTACACGGCATTCCGTTGACCTCGCCCTTGATGATTAGACTGTTCCCATCATGGGTTTGTGAGATCGAGATCCTTGGGGCTCTTTTAACATCAGCCAGCACCCGCCCCGCAGTTCTGGCTTTTACTCGTTTCCCTGCTGCTGCTGGGCGGTGCTGTTGGCCGCACTACCCTCCTGGGATCGTTCACCTTCCCTTTCTAGGGTTCGCTTAGGGCAGCTGGATCGAAGATGGCCCTTTTCCCCACAGCCATAGCACCTTGGGCTGTATCCTTTGTTGCGGTCGCGAACTGTAGCTGCTGCAACCTCCCTGACGCGATGGGAACGATGATCCTGCCGCACGGCTTCCACTTCCAGTGCATGGGCCAAGGCGTCCTTAAGCGTCTCGTGGTGCCCGAGCCTCACAGCAGCTCTGACTTCCAGGTCGCGGATGCCGTCGATGAATGTCTGCACCAGGTTCCCTTCAATGAGCGCAGGTACAGACCGGTATGCTTTTCGCACCAGCTTCTCCACTTCTAGAGCCCACTGCTGCAGGTTTTCGTTGATGCGCTGCACACGATCTTTAAGCTGCGCACGAAAGACGTGTTCCAGGTGAGCGTCGCCATATCTCGCCTCCAATGCCTCAAGGAGTTGCTCATAAGTCACTTCCTCACCGAGAGCTTCCAGAACTGTTAAGGCCTGGACGCGCAGGCCTAGTGTGAGAGCAGTCATGGCCTGACTTTTATTCCAGCCGTTCGCCTTCATAACAGCCTCGAACTGGATTTTGTAGGCTGACCAGGAAGAAGTCCCGTCAAACGGTGGCACCTTGAACCCACGTAGCGAAGGTGCTGAAGCTACTACGGGAGCTGTGGTTCCATCCCCAAGTTTGAGTTCATCCAGCGTTTTCTTAACTTGGTTGATTTGGGTCTCAGCTTCCTACAGGCGGTTATCATGTTGAGCAACCTTATCCTTCACCTCCCTTATCTCTTTCCCGAAGGTAGCGTGAAGGTCCTTCATGAGAAGCATCTGTTTTTCCTGGCCGCCCCGCAGCTGCTCTTCCAACCGACGGACCTGTTCCTCCTGTCGGCGAGCCTGTTCCTCCTGTCGGCGAGCCTGTTCCTCCTGCTGCTCTTTCAACAGACGGGCCTGTTCCTCTCGTCCGCGCTGCAGCTGCTCCTGTAGCATCGCCATCAGAGCACCTAAGTCAGGTGCTGCAGGTGTAGGAGCTACTGACGGGCCCGCAGCCTCCGTGGCTGGCAGTTGGCCCTCCGACGTCTGCGGCGTTGCACCACCAAATCTCCTCTGGTCCGTCTCATGCTGGCGTTGACTGCGGGTACGGACACCCTCCGTTTCCTCCTTAGGTAAAATCGGCATGATTTTATCCCACTTCTGACACCAATTGTTACGAGCTTAGGGTTCGTGACAATAAAAATTGCCGATAAAATTACCTAAATTAACACTTTAATTTACTTTACACAAATTAAAACTTAAAACACTAATGATTAAACACACTAATTCACTTAATTCCGCTCCGAAGCTTCGCTTGTGTCGCCGAGTTCAAGTCTACCTCGATCGCATCTTGCAGCGCCTACTTATATAAATTAGCAAAATATCCAGAATGTTCAAGTAAACACGCGCAAGGTACCGAGAGTTCGAGTTTTAAACTTCAAGAAGTTTAGTTCTTCGGTTCGAGACTAGATGACGCTAGTGCGCCGATTTGAGGCATTGGAGCGCGTAACAGTACCAACCTCGACACATCGTGACGAAACACAAGGAGCCAGCAGCTGGCCGACTTTATGGAGAAAGAGTCAGTCTTTCTTTAGTTCGTCGGTCAAGTCTTTATGATTCTTCTTTATAATTTCTTCCAAACGCGGATTACGACCAGACGACAGCTGTTCAGTTATGTATCAATGATCGCAAGGCTGAGAACTGGCAGCGATGATTGAATGGTGAGAGGCACACCGAATCTAAAGATGTAGTTAGAGATATCACGTCTAATGAAGTCAACGCTTCGACCCCCTCGTGCTCTAATTCCAAACCCCGAAAACCTTCAGTCCGAGTTCCAAAATCGTTTTCAGTGCCTAGAAAACTGCAAAGAAGTGAACGGTATGAATGATAAGCCTGTGGAAATTATTCATGAGATCGGAGCTAAGTTCTGTAAGATTCGTCGCAAAAGAACACAAAAATTCTCCGCTCACACTCTTCATCTCATGGCCGTTAGACGGGAGATGAAGCTGCCGTCTTTGGTACATTTGACAGCATACAGGCAACTGGACAGATAGATCTTCAAATGCATGCGGCGGACTTACGCTACTCCAATATAGCTCGTGTTGAAGAAGCGATCGAGCTGAACCAGGGCTCCAAAGTCTTTTTCCGAGATCTGTCCGCCAGAAAGAGCCAACTGTCGAAGTTGAAGACCGAATGTGGTAGCATCGTTTCCGAGACACCTGAGATTTTGAGTGGATTGAAAGGTTCTATGGGCTATACACGTTATCGTTGAAGCCACACGCAAATATGAGTATCCAAGATCAAGTCTTATCCGACATTATCCCGATGATATCCCAGACGTCAGTCTGAATCCGAGCGAGATTAGAATGGCAGTATGAAATTACAGTGGAGCATCTGCAAGCGGGTGAAAAACCGATACTTAAAGTTCTTCAGAAGCTCTTTAATTCCGTTCCCCATGGTGGCACTACTTCGGAGGCATGCAGCAGAAGTGCGGTTGATTTATTTTTCAAGAAAAGCGACAACGCTCTCTTGAAGAACTAGAGACACTAGAATAAACGTGCTGTTTTTGAGAGTCATTACGAATCATCTCGCACGCAGACTCGATGACTACCAAACAAGCCGGTTTCCGAAAAGGCTTTAGCACTATAGAACACATACATACCCTTCGGCAAATTGTACAGCAGTCCGAAGAGGACAATCTGCCACATTCTTTTGCGTATGTGGACTATGAGTAAGCATTTGATTCCGTTTAAATTTGGGCGATGCTGCAGTCCCTTCAGCGGTGCCAAGTTAAGTGTCGGTATATCTAAGTGCTTTATTGTTTATATAGTAGAGCTACGATGGCAATCCGAAAACGCTAATTACAGAAAGGTGTAATGTAGACAGTATGACGTAATATCCCCGAAACTCTTCACCGCTGCATTGGAAGACGATTTCAAGCTACTGGACTGGAAAGGATACGATATTAACATTTATGGCGAGTACATCACTCACCTTCGATTTGCCGACGATATAGTCCGTATGACGTAATCGCTGGAGGACCTAAGCTGCTTAATTACCTTAATAGTGTCTCCCAACGGATAGGTCTTATGATGAACATGGACAAAACAAAAGTCATGTGTAAAGTCCATATCACACCTATGTCGGTGGTTTTTGGGATCACTAAGCTAGAAGTTGTTGACGAGTATGTTTATCTGGGACAAGTACTCCGACTAAGTAGGTCCATCTTCGACTGATAACTTAGTTGACGGATTCAACACGGCTGGATAGCGTTCAGGAGATTACGACACATCTTCTCGTCAGGCATACCTCTAAACCACAAAACTAGATTTTACAGCCAGTGCGTTTTGCCAGTGATGACCTATGAATCCGAGACGTGGTCCTTCACTGCTGGCCATATGAGGAAGCTCAAGATCACTCAGCGAGCTATGGAGAAGACTATGCTCGGGGTTTCTCTGCGTGATAAACTTAGAAATGAGGATATCTGCAATAGAACCAGAGTGAATGACATAGCCCAACGGATTAGTAAGCTCAAGTGACAGTGGGCCGGCCATGTAGGTCGAAGAACCGATAACCGATGGTGAAAAAAAGGTTCTCGTGTTGCAGCCTCGTACCGGCAGGCGAAGTGTAGGGCATTCCCCCACTAGATGGAATGACGACCTGGTAAGACATGCAGGGAGTCAATGGATGCAGGTGGCTCAGGACCATGATTTATGGCATTGCTTCGGGGAGGGGCTGTAAAGGTGATTTTATTATCATCATCATCCTTTTTTTCAGAAATCAGAAATTTTTTATTTGCTTTAAACATGGTAGTGCAAAGATGTTAATATAGTGGTACGTCCTCATGTTTGACTTATAATTGTCATGCAAATTTAAAAGTAGTTACATTTTAGTCTACCTAGAGCTAAAAATAAGTTAATAGTCTAAACAGAAATCTTCATCGCGTAAAGAGCCTACTGTTGGACATAAGGTATCTAGAAATAAATAAATAAACACTTCATTTTCGCATAAACCATTGACGTCTAACATAACAAGATACAAATGTATAACAACCTGCATAAATATAGAAAAATGACATTGTACGTCATCATCAGTCTTACCTAAAGAGGTCATCATACAGCATGAGTTATGCTAAACTACAACGCTGATTTTTTAATGATGACTAAAGCCTTGAAGAATATAATTCCAAGACCAATAAAATAAAAGGTAAACAAATCAAGATTTATCCACTCGGAAATATAACCATCATACTAGGATTCAAGCATGCACAATATTACGTACTTATAACTCAAAGTACTATATATACGATGTAAATCAAAAAATACAAATTAAAATACAAAGAAACACATGAAAATAATTAAAACCAAATTAGTATCTCAAATTATGGCTACAAATGATTACAATTTTATTTAAAAATTTTCTCTGGTAAGCTGCGAAGATAAGCCGTAATCGCTACCAGTTTATCGGTGTTACCGTGGGACCATTTAAAATTCGCCAGATTTTGAGATGACTTCATCCATCAATCCTCGTTCGCTATCAATCAAATTAAAGATTTTTTATACGTCCCTTAATCGACTTTTACGATACCTGTGAAACGATGTGAGCACAGCCTCTGTTATATAATGTTGATTTTCCTCTGTGATAAGCGAAAGATGCTGCTTCCAATTTCCTATTTGATTTCCCTCTGTCACTTCTTACGACACTCACAGGACGAAACGTTGTAGTGTATATTCTTATACAGATACTACAATTATATAATATCCGATAATTGTTATAACTTCATAAACCAAAAATGAATTTCTAATGTCCTAAGTTACAACAGGAATTTTAAAACAACCGTAAATATTTTCTTCATATTATCGTCCTG
Source organism: Parnassius apollo (assembly GCA_907164705.1). NCBI lineage: Eukaryota > Metazoa > Arthropoda > Insecta > Lepidoptera > Papilionidae > Parnassius > Parnassius apollo. The sequence goes on along the minus strand of CAJQZP010001641.1, from coordinate 2,873,182 downwards.
CGTCTTCAACGCGAATGGTATAGACTCCATCCACTCGCGTATCTCGAATACGTGCTCGATAGTGTTTGGTTTTTCGCCGAGCTTCCTCATAACACTCTTGTAAGCTAAGATCACGTCGTCCACCTGCAGACGGATCTCCTCTGCCCACATCGTGAGAAGCGCCTTCATTATGTCGGTGCGTTTTGTTACTAAAATTTGCTATAACACGAAAATAAGCAAAAGATTATAAAAAACCTAAGATCATCTTGTCTATTAGGATAATTTTGAGTAAGTACGCTACTAATGCTACCACATTTAGCATTACTTAATACATTTAAGTAGAGTATAGTATAATTATATACCTAATATAAGCAGAATAATTATGGGTTTAATTTTGTTTCTTTTCTAAATTTGGTATAATTTGAAAAGAGTTCAACCAAAAAAATTCTACTCTAATTCCAATAAAAAGAAAGCAGCAAGCGCATTTTCATTTATGAAAAGCTTTACATTGTTTAGCTTATACGATCGAAATAAGTCTCTTTTCTTCAATATAAAAAACATGATAGCTCCATGCTGCGGCTATGTCATGATTGTAGTACAAATGAGTAGGCTCAACCGGCGATAGACCACGCTCAGTTTAGTGCTGCAATGTATCGTATGATGAGTGTAGTGCACCGGAGACTGTTTTTACTAGAAACGAGGCATTCCATCTCAGTCCTCAGAAGTGACAAAGCATCTTCTTAATCGAGGATACGTGTAGATTTTTATGTGCCACAGAATTCATTTACCATCAGGTAGACTTTGTGCTCATTTGTTACATGGAAAAACTTGAATAAGAACTCACAATCGAAAGATCTAATATTTAATGACCATAAAGAGACACTATTGGCCACTTTACTCGTACAAAAAGTAATTAATAATCAATCTCAAGTTTCAACAAGAATCTGTTTCACGTAAGAAGTCCCGCGAAAATAAGCAAACCAAAATGTAAAGTATGATAGTCGAAAGCAAAATTTCATTTTTTTTGGTTAAGGGACTTTTTAAGTTAGAAGGACTATTTCAGTAGTTTAAACTTATTTCATGTTGTACAGTTATATTAGAAGTGTAGTGGTAGCACGAATGGATCGGCTCGACCGGGGAAGGACCACGCTCTCACAGAATACCAGCGTAAAATAGTAGATTAATGCTGCTGTGTTTCGTATGGTGAGTTAAGAGAACCGAAGACTTTTTTTACTGGAAACGAGGCATTCCATCTTAGTCCTCACGGGTGAAAACGCATCTACATTTTGATTCGTAATCGAGGATCGATGTAGCGTGTAGTATCTATGGGACACAGCAACCACTTACCATCAGGTGGACTGTGTGCTCGTTTGTCACCATATCCTAAAAAAAAATATCGCGTTCAAGTGAATATCATCCTATTCAGACCGATACTGTAACAGTCTATTAAAGTCCTCTTCTATACATAGGCCTCCCATGAACTGCCTCATAGGGGGATATTTTCCATTGTTACTGCGTTTGGCTAGCAGGTTGGCAACCCTAGTTTTTTTTTCAGTTTTTGTTAGGAATACGCTGCTACCCATCTCCTGATTTAATTGACTCTGTATCCTCTTACGACACCCACGGAATGATATTGGGTAGTAGATATTCTTACACCGTCACTACACGGTTCAAATCCTGTTGAGAACAATAATTTAATTTGTATATTACAGATATTCAGGCACTACTTTACCTTTAATGTATCCACATTGATTGAGAATGGGCCGATACAGATATACTGTGGTAGACGCCATATTAGATCTTGCTTGGCGTCGTAATGCACTTGGATCTCTTCTTTTGTTTCGGACGCTGAATGCTTCTCTTGACGAACATTTCTATTAAGGCAATTTTCTGATTTTTATAGTGTATATTTATTAGTTATTTCTACGTTTCATAAAATACTATTTTTTTAAACTTTTATATTTGTAGATCTGATCAGATTTAATGATAAAAATGCTTTTATTTTGGGCGACAGTATGGAGTAACGGATTACTGTCGTGAATAAGGTAGCTCACATGATAAAAATGACATAGAAAAAATTATAATTAATAACAATGTTTTGACGGACCCAATAGAAATAGCCTCTGCCTTTAATAATCACTTTATTAATTCGACGCACGAAACAACACACACAAAAACAAAAAAATTGCTAAACAACACTCATAACATCAACACTATGTTTCTCAAACCCATGTCGGAAAACGAAGTTAGAAGAAAGATAATGTCATTAAAAAATACTAGTTCTGCAGGCTATGATGACATAAGTACGAAAATTCTAAAAAATTGTATCGACGAAATAATAGGAATCTTGACCCATTTAATAAACCTATCATTTTCGTGTGGAACTTTTCCAGATCCATTAAAGTTATCCATTGTCAAACCACTATATAAAAAAGGAGAGAAACATATCGTCAATAATTATCGCCCAATAACATTGATACCTATTATGTCCAAAATTTATGAAAAGTGCATGTACAAAAGAATAATCGAATTCTGCAACAAATTTAATATTATAATTAACGAACAATACGGATTTCAAAAAGACAAATCTACTACGTTGGCCGTTTTTTCTCTCCTAAAAATAATCCTATCAAATTTAAATAATAATCACTTAACTACAGGGCTTTTCTTTGACCTGTCTAAAGCTTTCGACTTAGTTTCACACGACCTCCTGCTACAAAAACTTGAAAAGCTTGGGATTAGAGGGCCCACTCTTCAATGGATATCTTCATACCTCAGTAACAGACAACAATGTGTTACAATTATGAAAATAGATGAAAATAAGGATTTCATACCGTACTCGTCTGAATATAGACTCAATAGGTATGGCGTTCCACAAGGAAGTGTGCTTGGTCCTATTTTATTTATATTATATATAAATGACATTGTTAATATAACAAATCATAAATGCATATTATTCGCGGATGATATTTCAATAATTGTGACTTCTAATAAAAAAGATAATACTATTAATGACCATGAGACTGACATAAATAACACTATAGATAAATTAATTGAATGGCTTGACATAAACAATTTAAAAATAAATCTTGACAAATCTGTATATATACAATTCAATAAATGTAATAATAAAAAATATAATATTAATCTCAACATACCAAAAATAAAAGCAGTAACAAATACAAAATTTCTAGGAATAAATATAGATGAAAATTTTAACTGGAAATTGCAAGTAAACGATGTATCTACGAGATTAAATAAATTTGCATACGCCCTTAAACATTTAAAAAACGTTACCAACATAAAAACGGCTGTTCTGTCCTACCATGCATACGTCGAGTCAATACTGCGCTATGGACTTGTAATCTGGGGTAATAGCACGGATCAAAATAGAGCATTTCGCGCACAGAAAAAATGTATTCGAGCAATATGTGGGCTTAAACCAACTGAATCGTGTCAACTGGTGTTTAAAAAACTTGACTTATTACCCCTACCATGTCTTTATATTTATGAAATATGCATGTTTGTATGGAAGCATAAATATTTATTTAACACGGCGGATAATGTAAACCCTAGGATGCGGCGAAACCCATACAAACTCATATTAAGTGACAATCCTAGAATAAGTAAATATAATAAAAGCTGTTTATCTATGTGTGTACGTTTATATAACAAGTTACCAAATAATATTAAAATGTTAAATACTAGATTATTTAAATCAAAATTACTGGAATACCTAGTTAAGAATAATTTTTATAGCATTATGGACTATATTAATCATAAGTCTTAATGCACGATAAAAATCTTTTGCATGCTATGTTCTCTCTAGCAAAACATGTTGTTCGAATGTATATTTGTAAAATCTTTTTCATACCATGTTTTAAGCAAATAAATATATTATTATTATTATTATTATTATTATTATTATTATTATTATTATTATTATTAATCATGCCTATCACTAGCATTTGAAGCTTACTTGGATTCCTGAACAGTGGTAATAATATTCTTTATAAAGTTTAAGTTAATTAGTAAGTTTTATATAATATAAAAAAGAAAAGAAGAGATGCATGGTAGAATGATGAATTAAGAGAAGCTGTAAAAAAGAAGAAAAAAGCATGGTTAGACTACTTGGCCTCTAGTAACGATAAGCATATGAGAGAGAAGATGAAAGAAAGATATAAGCTGCAGAAAGTTCATGCGAAAACATTGATTGAGGAAGTACGTAAAAGGTGTAGAATAGAAGCTGACGAAAGGTTGTCGCACAACTTTAAGGAAAACTCCAAACTCTTCTGGAAAGAGGTTGGAAGGTCCAGGAGTGATGCGATAGCCTTAAGAATGAACAAAGTGCTTTCGAAAACCAATGACGTCCTCTCAGAAAAATCGGACGTCATGCAGTGATGGAGTGAATTTTATAGAGAAATGTATGCGTGTCATGATCTTAGTGAAGGATCCGGGGGTGACGCCGTGACTGGCACGCCAGACACGGACCACGATGACACTGAGGTCATCACCATGAAAGAGATTGAACGTGCGATTCAAAGTTTGAAATGTGGTAAGGCTGCGGAACTAGACAGAGTTACTGCTGAAATGGTCAAGCACGGTGGGCCTAGCGGCTGGGACAGCTTTCATCTGCTGTGCAATTTGTGCTGGCGGACGGGAGGTGTCCCGGATGATTGGCGATCCGCGGTCATTGTGTCTTTATATAAAGGTAAAGGTTCACATTTTGACTGCGGGTGCTATCGGGCGATCAGCTTGACCAGTTTAGCAAGTAAAGTTTACTCGAAGGTTTTGACACGTAGGATGCAAGAGAAATCGGAAAGATTCTTATGGGAGGCACAATGCGGATTTAGACCTGGAAGAGGATGCACGGATCAAATGTTTTCTCTCCGCATGATCACGGAGAAGCTTCTGAGTGTTAACCAGAAGATTTTCTGTACTTTTGTGGATCTGGAGAAAGCATTTGATAAGGTTATAAGGAAGAAAATGTGGGAACTGTTGCCGGAATATGGTGTGGATGGTCGATTGTTAAGGGCTGTGCAGTCACTTTACTATGACTGTAAAGCCTGTGTGCAGGTAGGGCATGACCTGTCACCCATGTTTAGCGTCCAAGCGGGCGTAAAACAGGGTTGTGTCATGTCTTCCTGGCTGTTCATACTGTATCTCGACAGCTGTTTACAGAAACTGAAAAATAGCTGTGCAGGTGGCCGGAGGCCCAAATCCCCCCCCCCCATCAACATGGTAGCGGAATCAAATAACGATCGACTACCCCAGGAGGGTACCAGCACCCCTGGAGAGTCCCTCGCTGAGCATCCACGACCATGTTTCTCCACTTCTGAGCGTGGGTGCTCAGGCTGCCCCGCGTATTCTGGGGGGGGGGGGGGCAAAATTCCGCTCAAGACTACAACTGCTCGGGGCAAACGGAGCAATAAGACCAAGGCGACCCCTGCCACGCTGTCCGTGAATTTCTGCTATATCAGGGGACTTCACTCTAACCTAAACGCCGACCACTACCATCTCGAGACGGCGAGGCCGGCTCTGCTCTTTCTGACCGAGACGCAGGTGTCCTCTCCGACTGATGTCTCGTATCTCTCCTACCCGGGGTACAAACTGGAACACTCCTTTGTGCCTCGGGCTGGAGTTTGCGTTTACGTCAGAGAGGACACCTGCTCTCGACGCCTCGGCAGACTTGAAGGTTCGGACCTGTCCATCCTTTGGCTACGCGTAGACAGCGACCACCATCTGCGCGTCTACGGGTGCCTCTATAGGTCCCATAGCGGTAATGCCGAAACAGACCGACTATTCGACCACGTCCAAATGGCTGCAGATTCGTTGCTACAGCAGATCCCCTCCGCAGAGATCGTGATCCTCGGCGACTTTAACGCCCATCACGCCGAATGGCTTGGTTCACGTTTAACCGATCAAACGGGGAGATCTGTTCATGATTTTGCCTTGGCATATGGTCTGACACAACTGGTTACTTCGCCTACGCGGATTCCAGATGTGGAGGATCATGCACCTTCCCTGTTGGACCTTCTGCTGACCTCTCAACCGGACGGATATCAGATTTCCGTCGACACCCCTTTAGGCTCCTCGGACCATTGTCTGGTCCGGAGTGTGGTTCCACTCACGCTGAAATTGCGGTTGCATTCTGCAGGCTGCCGCCGTGTTTGGCACTATAGGTCAGCCGATTGGGATGGGATGCGGTCTTTCTTTGCATCCTACCCTTGGGGGCGGGTTTGCTTCTCGCCGGACGATCCCAACGTTGTTGCGGATTCTGTTGCTGATGTGGTACTTCAGGGTATGGAACTTTTTATTCCTTCCTCTGTGGTGCCCATTGGAGGCAAGTCTCAGCCATGGTTTGGTCGCTCCTGTAAAATAGCATCATGCTATAAGCAGGAGTGCTACAAAGCCTGGGCTGATGCATCAGCGTCCCGGGATGTAAACACTAGCGCTCTAAAAAAGAAGTATAATTCCGCCTCTAGGTCCTTCAAAAGAGTCATTGCCAAGGCAAAGTCAGAGCACATAGGCAGAATTGGCGAGAAACTAGCTCACCTTCCTTCTGGAACCCGTGCATTCTGGTCTCTCGCCAAGGCTGTCCAGGGGAACTTCTGTCAGCCATCTCTTCCATCTCTGCACAGGGAGGACGACTCACTGGCCCATACCGCAAAGGAGAAAGCCGATCTTCTAGGCTCTTTCTTTGCGTCTAACTCGACTCTCGATGACGGGGCGAGTACTCCGCCGACCATCCCGCGGTGTGAGTGCTCCATGCCGGAAGTGCGCTTCACACAGCGCTCGGTTCGCAAAGCACTCCTCTCCCTGGACATCCACAAGTCGAGTGAGCCTGACGAAATCCCTCCAATTGTGCTGAGGACGTGTGCTCCAGAGTTGGCACCGGTTTTAACGCGTCTTTTCCGGTACTCCTACTCCCTAGGCGTAGTCCCAAAATCATGGAAGACGGCTTACGTCCACCCGATCCCTAAAAAAAGGCGACCGCTATGACCAGTCCAACTACCGGCCAATCGCCATCACCTCCTTGTTCTCCAAAACAATGGAGTACATTGTAAACTGACAGCTCATGAGGTACCTTGAAGATCACCAGCTGATTAGTGACCGCCAATACGGTTTTCGCCGTGGTCGGTCAGCTGGTGATCTTCTGGTCTACCTAACTCACAGATGGGCGGAGGCAGTAGAGTTCAAGGGGGAGGCATTGGCCGTTAGTTTGGACATTGCGAAGGCCTTCGATTGGGTTTGGCACAAAGCGCTTCTTTCGAAGCTCCCTTCCTATGGGCTTCCCGAGAAATTGTGCGATTGGATCACCAACTTTCTTGCAGATCGGAGCATCAAGGTCGTTGTAGACGGTGCAAGCTCCGATTGCAAGCCTATTAATGCTGGTGTTCCACAGGGCTGCGTGCTATCGCCAACGCTGTTTCTTCTGCATATCAATGACATGTTGCATACCCGTAACATTCATTGCTATGCAGATGACAGCACTGGTGATGCTCTTTACACCGGCCGAGCCAATATTTCTCGGGAAAACGTCTCCGAGTGCCGGGACAAACTTGTGTCTGAAGTCGAGTCTCTGCTGGACAGAGTCTCGGATTGGGGGCGACTGAATCTAGTCCAGTTTAACCCCCAGAAGACACAAGTTTGCGCGTTAACCGCTAAAAAGAACCCCTTTGACGTATCCCCTCAGTTTCAAGGCACTCCCCTTGTTGCCTCAGCCAGTATCGGAATCCTCGGCGTCGACATATCGAGTGACGTGCAGTTTCGTGGTCACTTGGAAGGGAAGGCCAAATTGGCCTCTAAAAAGCTTGGCATGCTCAGCAGAGCGGGACAGTATTTCATGCCGGCACACCGCCTGCAACTTTACAAGGCGCAGGTTCGGCCGCACATGGAATACTGTTCCCATCTCTGGGCTGGGGCTCCCCCAGTACCAGCTTCTTTCACTTGACCGCATCCAGCGCAGAGCGGCTCGAATCGTCGACGACCGAGTACTTTCCGATCGGCTCGATTCACTGGCGCTGCGAAGAGATGTTGCATCTCTTTGCGTATTTTATCGCATCTATCACGAGGAGTGCTCTGAGGAATTGTTCGGATTAATCCCAGCCGCCAAATTTCGTGAACGCACTACACGTCAAACGTCCCGATACCATCCACACCATCTGGATGCTTGGCGGTCCACCACTGTACGTTTCACAAGGAGTTTTCTTCCACGTACAACCTCTCTGTGAAATAGTTTACCACCGGCGATTTTTCCGGACCGATACGACCCGGGGACCTTCAAGTAAAGAGCTTACTCCTTTCTAAAGGGCCGGCAACGCACCCGCAATTCTCCTGGTGTTGCGGTTGATCATGGGTGGCGGTAGTCACGTAACATCAGGTGAGCCGCATGCTCGTTTGCCCCTTCCTCTATAAAAAAAAATTGGGTGACATTAAAGTTAATTGTCTGCTGTATGCTGATGATGCAGTGCTTATTGCACCATAACTGCAGGCATTAGTCACATGTATGAAAGAGGAATGTGAAATTAAAGGTCTCCGTTTGAATTCTTCTACGCTTTCATGCTGTCCAAAATGTACGAGGACTACCTTGAAGATTATGTATACAAACTGATGGCTAAACTAGGAAGTAAAATTTGTCGACTGTTCAAATCAAGAAATAAGGAAGAGAATACATCAAATACTGATCTCGTACCTTGCAACTCATCACAAGAACCTACTACAGAAAAACTTATAGTAGCAGATATAAAAAAAGATAATAGTTTAGATATAGTTGAAAAGAAAGACAATAGTTTGGATCTAGTTGAAAGTTCGAAAGTAAGTAAAGAAAAACCGTCCGAAAATTCTAACACGGACGTTAGCGTAAGTCAGTCCACCAGCGACCTAAAAGAGAATCCCAAAAAGCCAAGCGGAAATGCAATAATAGAGGGAGAAGAGATGACGAGAGTATAAACAGCATTGATCAAGATTTAAATAATTTAAATTTCCACATGATGCTGTTCTTTTTATGGTTGATAGTAACTGCTGTAAATATACCCGCTCTGTTAACATGGGTCAGAAATTTCAAGTACAGTATGGTGCTAAAATCTGATACTTCTTACCATACAGGTCTTGTGATGTCAGTATGTTCAGCTTTTGTTTGGCAAATGGATGGACCACGGCAAAAATTGAGATATTACGAAGCGCTATCTTCATTAATTTTTACAATGGCTTTATTTGTACTAGTCTTAGGCATATTTTCATTGTTTATTGTAAACTATTGTGTGACTCTGATATTTGCTTTAATAACAATGCAGCAGTTGTGGGATTATGAGGAAAAATCTAATGACGAAACTAATGATGTAGCTAATGATGATACAAATGATGCTCAAAATGAAAAAGTTGTTGAAGAAAGCCATTGTCAACAGAAAGAAAATAACTCACAATCTCAAAGTGATTTATCTAATGAAACACCTCAAAGTAGAGAATGTAAAGATGAGACGGATAAAATTAAGGAAGAGATAAGAGACCAAACAATAGAAGACTGTAACGTCTGTAGTGAAAATAGGATATACAATATTTTTAAACATCTCAGAGATAAATTTAGCTTTAATAATGATGTCCCATAATTATGCTAATTTCATTTTATAATGTTTGTTTATTCTTTTACCTTACCCTTTGACTTGAATTCAGAAGAACAATTAACCTGTGTTCAAGCGTTTTTCAGTTTGATTATAATTACATATTTGAGATTATTTTAATGTAATACACAAATATATTTTACAATTTGTAAAAAAAAAGAAAAAAAATACTAATAAAACTAAGGTTCTGGTATTTGAAAAAGGACGAAGAGAGAACGAAATGTGAAATATGGGTAAATCAGGAATGTGTAGAACAGGTAAATGAAATTGTATACTTGGGGAGTGCTTTCAGCCGGGATGGAAGATGTGATTTAGATGTGGACAGGCGTGTTGCTGCCGGGAACAAAGTCAATGGTGCCCTGAATGCGTTAGTTAAAAGGCAAGGCGCTGTGAAGAGTGCACGCCTTGCAATACATAACGCAGTATAGGTACCGACTTTGTTATATGGCAGCGAAACCTGGGTATGCCAGAAGAAGCATAAAACAAGTTGAATGCAGTGGAGATGCGATCTCTTCGTAAAATGTTCGGCGTTATCATAGCCGACCGAAAGCGAAACGAAGAGATTCGCAATATGGCAGGATTGAAAGATGACCTTATCACAAAAATTGATAGGGGCGTAATCCGGATGGTTTGGGCACGTTGAGCGAATGAGTGGAGACCGAATGGTGAAGAAAATATATAGCGCGAAAGTAAATATTAAAAGGTGTCGAGGTAGACCGAGACTAACTTTCGAAGACCATGTGAGCAAATTACTCGAAGAGGGGAAGGTCAAGAGTACTCGGATACCTAGACGTGCATGTATGAAGAAGTTAATGAACCTGAAAGAAGCGAAAGAGGTATGTAAGGATCGTGACACTTGGCGATCTTTTCTCTCTGTCTACCCCGTTAGGGATTGTGCGTGAATATAAGTAAGTTTTATATGGTAGAAATATAAAAACACTCACGCCTGTCACCCAGAGGGGTAGGCAGAGACTACAGACTTCCATTTAGCACGATCCTGACATACCTCTCTCGCCTCTTCCACATCCATATACCTACGCATACATGCTCGTCGGTTAAGGGTACTCTTAATTTGGCTCATTTTTAGTATATCGCCAATTTGGTCGACAAACTTCCGCCTAGGACGTCCCTTTCCGACTCTTCCGTTTACTTCTGCAACATATATTTGCTTTGTCAGTCTTTCCGCATTCATTCTTTCTACATGACCAAACCACCGAAGCATTCCTTTCTTAATCCTGGTCACTGCATCATCTTGCAAACCACACTCTTCTTTTATCACACAGTTTCTCACCCTGTCACTCAGATTCAGCCCTAACATACTCCTTAGCGACCGCATTTCTACTGCATTTATTCTACTCTCGTGCTTCTTCTGCCACACCCAACTTTCACTACCATATGTTAAAGTAGTGACTAATACAGCATTGTGAATTGCCATACGTGCCTTTTTTGACACATTCTGACTTTTCACAATAGAGTGTCGAGCCCCATTTACTTTATTTCCTGCATTCACTCGTCGTTCAATATCCTTATCATATCTACCATCCCTGCTGAATACACATCCCAAATATACGAACTCATCCACTTGCTCAATTAACTCTCCTTCTATTCTTATTTCACTTTACTATTTACATACATTTTATTATTTTGTATTTATTATATGGTAGAGCCATACTGCAGTTAGTATTAGTAGTATAGTTGTAGCATGACCCATTCGTGCTACAACTATACTACTAATTATCAGTTTTTATGGACTGATAAGGACATGATAAATAAGTAATTTTAAAGTCCAAATATTACTTTTAGCAGGAGTGGCAAAACAAATTTATACTACAGAAATGGGAGGCGGAATTGGCAAAAAATGGATTTGAATCTAGATTCCGCCTCGATATAAATCTAGATTCATGTCTAGACGGAAGTTTCTCGACCAAACTTGGCGATAAATCGAAAATGGGTCAAATTAAAAGTAGTAAAAGTGATAGAGCCACGCTGCAGCTATATTATGGTTGTAGCACGAATGGGTCGACTCGACCGGGGAATAACCATTTGCTAGTACTGCTGTGTTTCATATGGTAAATGTAGAGATTCGGAGATCACACAATTCGCAATCGCAGGGATAATAGTAGGTTATGCGCAGTTGGTTCAAGAACGGCATTGATGCATAAAAGTATTTTCTGTCTGGCGCCAATAATATACAATAAAATCCCCAAACACATCAAACAATTGTCTACCAGACTTTTCAAGCTACATCTTAAAAAATATTTGATAGCCAAATGTTATTAGAGCTTGTCTGATTTCTTAAGTGATTGATTTGTTTAAAGCTAAATTATGAATTGCGACATTTCTCTAATTCAATTTTACGAGACGCCATTGAAATTGTTGCACATCTAAAATTATGAACGTGGGTTAGTTAATTTGTCTTGTAGAATAATTAATATATGTAGTATAATTTTTGTACGCCATAAATGGCAAAACATGTAGCTCGTTTTAAGTTTTTTTAACACCTATATTTTTACTCATGTTTTACAAAATAAATATCTTTATCTTTATCTTTTTTGCTGGAAACGATGCATTCAGTCTTAATCCTCAGGGGTGACAACGCATCTGCGTTTTGATTCTTAATCGAGGATATAATATGTAGACGTCTATGGGCCACAGCACCCACTTACTATCAGGTGGACTGTGTGCTCGTCGTTACCCTTATTCTATAAAAAATCGTTAAACAAAGGGGATGGATGCGTAGCACTGACCTCTATATATACAAGTACGCTGGACTGTCTATACGATACAAAATGTCTATACCTATTTGAAGCACCCCCAACGGTCGCCTTGGAAACTAAAATTGAAATAAGTCTGTTGCCTAATTTAAATTGTCATATTTAAAAAATCTGTATTTTGAACTTTTAAACTAAAAAACGAAAGTATTTTATGTTGTTTGGTTGTGTATAATATTAGTTATATAATAAGAATTATTTTTAATAACAATGAGAGTGTGCGTAATCTGTAAAACTCGTTACCAAAAGTGAAATGGTACAACATTTCACAAGTAAGTGAATTTACAGCTAATATTAAACAAATTAAAACTATTTTATAATATAAGTACTTAAAATTTGTTACTAATCTTAATATCATATATACCAAGATAAACTACTGAGTTTTGATAAACAATAAAATTCAATAGGGTTGTCGAGTTCCTTGTCTATAATACTTATCGATGTTCTTTCCTACCCATATCTGTTAACAAACAAAGTCGCCAACAACAGATAATTAACAAATGTTTATTAATTAACAGAACCGATCACTATGACGATAATTATTAACCAACTGAACCTAAAGTTATGGCTTTAAAGTATAAATATTGTGAATTGGCGTCTGTAACAAAATGATCATATTAAATATGTTCTGTGAAATGTTCAGAACAAATTTTGTTCTGAACATTTCACAGAGGACTGTTTTATTAGACATGAGAACTGCACCACTTTGAAAAAGTGCAGTATTTCGATAATATTTTCTGGTAGTACCAGTACCAGTAAGCATAAAAGTAATAGATTATTATTCCGATTGTTTTTTTTTTATTTCTTCTTTACTCATTTTCCCCCAAACACAAGGGCCATAGCCAAGTGTCGAAAGGTCGCCTGATGATGTCGAGCAACGTTGGATGTGTGTTAGTGGGCTGCGGCTAGAGGAGATTCCTCTCCCTGTACCGCTGTAGTCGAGGTGGAGTCGTCAGGGAAGAGGAGTATTGGTATGGCGATTGGCGATGTGATGCCACTCGACTATCTCTCGCGACTTTGGTGAGGCTGCACCACTTGATGCTTCCAAGTGCTCGTTTTTTCCTGACTCCATTTACATATCGGGCTCGGGGAGTCCGTAGTGCAGGTGGAGACAGAGTCCGCGAAGGGCAGTGTGCCTTGTGTTCCTGGTGTGCCTTATCTGAGAAGAAACCATTTTTCTTCTTCAAGAAAGCTCCCCCAGCACCGCAGGGGTCGCGAATGTGCATGAAACCGTTTCCGTGGCCCTGTTAATTTGCGGCGGAGGTAGAACACCATGAGGTTTTAGTAAGTGCGGGTTTAGAGATTTAATTCTCTCTCGAGTCTCAAGATTTAATTTTTGCTTTAACTTCGTATTTGCCCTACTTTAGTTTATTTCTTATTTACAAATTCTGGCCATCGTTTACATTCATGGTTTTCAGCTTCCTCTTCCGCAACATACATCAACAAAGACAATTAAGTGTTCGATCAAGAACCCATGGATTGCGGTATGTCAAGCCCCCTAGAATACGTGGAACTGCTTAAGCTGGAAAGCTTAGGAGGATAAACTTAGGAATGAGGAAATCGGCAGTAGAACCAGAGTGACCGACATCGCCCAATCGATTAGTAAGCTGAAGTGGCAATTGACCGGCCATATAGCTCGAAGAACCGATAACCGATGGGGAAAAAAGATTTCCCGAGTAGCAGCCTCGTACCGGCAGGTGAAGTATCGGAAGTTCCCCCACTAGAGGAGTGAAAACCTGGTAAGACATACAGGAAGTTAATGGATGCAAGTGGCTCAGCACCGTGCTTTGTGGCATTCCTTGGGGAAGGCCTATGTTCAGCAGGCATTATATTAATATGATACATAAATAGAATGAACGTTACGGCTAAAGTCCATCTATCCATAGTATCCATTCTATTTATTTAGGTATAGGTATAGGAATAGAATTTTTATCGATATATTTTGTCACACTATCTTATCCCTATTATTAGTTCCGTGGACGTGCACTTCTGCTGTCAGCGCCAAAATGGCGCAAATCAAATTGCCTTATCATGTCACGGTGTATAGCCAGTCCAGCGTACTTGTATATATAGAGGTCAGTGATGCGTAGATATATATGTCAAAGAAGTTGTGAGTGCTGGGTCAGGGTCGTGCCAAATGAAAGACCTAAGTCTCTGTCTACATCTAAAGGTTTTTAATATGTTTTTAATGTAGTTATTTAAATACCAATAGATATCACAATTTAATTGCATACATATGCAATGAAAGTGTGATATTCATACATATGTGCATATTTCATAAGTACATAATAACAACTTGATCTACTGCTACTGATGTGAATTGTTACGTGTGGCAGCATAAAATACGATAATCCGAAGCTCATCCGCTGAGTTTCGTGAGACGCAACTTAGCGATACACCCGGAACATCTTGTAGTCTCATAAAGATCATTACCATCATCATTAGAGACCTTAACAAGTCCAATGCTGAACATAGGCCGCCCCCGAGGAACGTTCCCCGCCCCGAGGAGCGTTCCTGAGCCACCTGCATTCATCGACTTCCTACATATCTGCTGGTCGTCAATGTAGCACCGCTTACCGGTACCTACGAGGTTACCACTCGACTACTTTTCATCCCCATCGGTTGTCGATTCTCGGAGCTGTATGGCCGGCCCATTGCTACTTTAGCTTGTTAATCCGTTGGACTATTTATATAGATATTGGCATAAATATCTTCTATTTATTTTTTGCACAAATATAACAGTAACAATTGGTAACAATATTACAGTCACAAAGTCTGTCGCTTAAGTTCAAGAAATAAAAACAGAAATCAGTATATCTAAAGTGCAATAATTAGCTTTGATTAGTAGTAATTACTGATGAAAATACCAAAAAAAAATATTTACTCGACATACTCCTCGATGCTCAACATGAAAATATCTCGGTAGCCTTCGTATTGGCGCATGTATGCCTTTAGTGGTATAATCGCCTTCCTGTATGCCTTCAAAAGTCTTTCTCTGTATTCCACCACATTCAGTTCCAGAAGACCTGTTGTCACCATTATTCTGTTTCAAAACTTTTACAAAAGTAAAAATTACCCTACAAATTGTTCTACTATTCTGCACAGACCTTTCATTTCTGAGGAAAACAGGCTACAGCCACTACGATACTGAATGAATAAGAATTACAAAACTTCGTATTGTCTCGAATTATTTGTTACAAGACAAGTTTCCTCGTGACGTTTCCCTTCATCGTTGAGTACGTGGACACAGGTGGTGTAAATATTTTTATACAGTTTCATATACAAAGACTAGTGCAGCATTGCATACGGTACGCAAACCTGCTACACATGCAGTTATCCATTCGTTATGAACAACATGCATTTGCTTTATCATATTAAGCGAAAAACAGTTTCAACAGAACCAGCGAGAATAGAATTACGGTTACACACATATTATAAAATTTAGGGTAAGCGCTCAGCTACTGAGCAAGAGCTCTAAACTTTTAGTTTTTTTTAAATAATATTAGCTGGACAAACAAGCTGTCAGTATGCCCGATGATAAATGGCTAATTTAGCCTATAAAGTTACAGCCTATAAAGCACAGCCTATAAAGGCACAGGCCTCCTCTCATACTGAGAGAGTTTTAGGACAAGGAAGTGTCCGCCGCGCTGCTCCAATGCGTTAATGTTAAATTATAATATTTTATTATCGTATAGTATATAGCTCACAATATATCTTCAATATAAAATAATGTATTTCTGTATAATGCTTTTAGTATTTCCTATCAAACTGTAGAATATGTAGCACTATAGAGAAATCACGAAATAATTGAAGATGTTTTGTGAGTCATTAGAAATAAACCGTTCACGTTTTAAAAACGTATAAATAATAATAATGACGTCAACAATATAAATATATTCAAAATCAATACCTATATAAAAACTAAAACAATCAAAGCTTTCATTACAATTCAAATAGTTCGGTTTTGACAACAATATAATATTTTTAAAACTGTTATAAAACCATACCTATAGACGTAAGAAATAACTCCTTATCGAAAACCAGACCCGTCATTATCATTGGATGCACTTGAGGGATGAAATGACAACGATATAACATCTCACGGAATAATCGCTGAATAACTATCTGCAAAAAATTTTTAGTAATTCGGCTACGTCAAATCAAATCTAATACAATATATTTATTGTGAAACATAGGTTACAAAAATCGTATTATTTAAACTGATATGTGTCCAGTCCGCATTGGACGTACAATATTTAAAAAAATATATTATGTATCAATTTTTATTATATATATATATATTAATTACTATAATATACATTTAAAAAAATAAATTTAATAAAAAGCCAGCAAGACTCACTTCAAACTGCTCTGGCGGTGTAGTATAGTAAGGTCCGTCAGCGTTCATCATTAGATGAAAATAGAACAACGTGGGGGACTGACAGCGAAAGGGCGAGTTGATGAGATCCTCCGAGTCCCACTCGTAGTCATCCTCGCACCAGTATGTGCAGAGACACGGCGTCTCGCAAAGGTTCACGAACATTGACATCGACTGTTCTATACAATAGCGTAGGGCATACTGCAAATGTGGACATCACATGATTCATGAAGCTGACGTCACCATCATCAGTGATAGTAAAAAAACGATTAATAAATTTAATAATAGCGTTAAAAAATTGGAGTTTCAATAATGAAATAAAGATTTTTTATATACGTGGTAGAGCCATGCTGCAGCTATATAGCAGGAATGGGTCGGCTCGATTGGATCACGCTCTCACAGCATACCAGCGTTAAACAGAAGCTTAGTGCTGGTGTGCTTCGTATGGTGAGTGTACAGAACCGGACACCCTATACCCCGGAAAGTAGTACCTTAGGGTTGATAACTCATCTGCATTTTTCTTAATCATCGGGGATAGATGTAGATGTCTATGGACCACAGCATCGGCCATACAATCAGGTTGACTGTTCTTTGTTTGTCACCCTTATTCTTTAAAAGATATTCTGAACACAGATGTATCATCTGTGTTCACGCCGTTCACACATTTGAACTTTATTATAAATATAGGTTTCGTTTATATAATAATTATATTCTAAGTCATACGTGTAGTGTTAGTAAGATTTATAATTGTTTAAAGATACTTTCACCATATAAATATCATACATAAAGATCAGTATAGATTGCATAAACATTGTGAATTATACTACCAATAGCAATCCATTACGTTTTGTAACAGCCAACGGACATACATTTTGTACTTTCTTTTACCTTTCGACCCCAAAACTGTTAGCACGTCCTTAAAATATAATATATATATATATATATATATATATATATATATATATATATATATATATATATATATATATATATATTTTTTATGATACTATAATCTATCGTTTCTTTGTACAATATCGTACAATCTGTATTCATTAATATTCCGGTTAGATTTATTGAATTATACACTAATAAATAAATAAATTACCTGCATTCGAAAACGAACGAGCTGCATGAATCGGCATAATTTGCTGACCTCATAGAACTGCCACTTCTTTTCGTATATATTGAACCAACTGTGGATCACAAAAACAAAGAAGTGAATCTAGTAGACGATGACAAATCGGATAACATTATATATCAATAACAGAAACGTGTCAAATGCATTAAGTAATTCCTTCTGTATCTTTTTTAATAGCATTGGGTGACAAACAAGCATATAGTCCACCTGATGGTAAGTGGATGCTGTGGCCCATGGACATACATATTTATCCTGAGGACTAAGAAACACAGCAGCATTACTCTGCTATTTTACGCTGGTATTCTGTGAGAGCGTGGTCTTGCCCCGGTCGAGCCGACCCATTCGTGCTACAACTAGCTGTAGCGTGGCTCTACCACTTGCAAAAATAATCATCACTTTAAGGTAGAAAATTTATTAAAATAAAATCGGCCTACTAATCAAAAGAACGATCCATCACAATATAGTAACGTAAAGCTTGAATGATGTACCTGTATAATGTACTTGTTTTGATATATTTTTCTCCCAGAGTTGACTAGCAGGGAATACCATTAGGTTTTAAGTGCGCCCTCAGTAACCCTTAGCTAACTTGATTACTGTTATCGTTACCATTATAGCCCATCAAAATACCCTACAAAACATAGGCCTTCTCCATAAATGGCCTTATGAGAGTTTGCCATTGTTGCCACATTTGGCGGATGGCTTGGCGACCATATTTTTTATTTGTTGTTACTAAAAAGACGTTGGTGCCCATCTTCTGCTTTGTTTCCCCTGTCAGCACTAACGACACACACGGGACGATATGGAGTAGTAGTTATTATATCACCGTTGTATAACTTTATTTCGTTTTTACATTTCTGTTTTTATTATTGATTTACGTCATTTAACTTACCCCTTTCCTACATCCCTAAATGACATCCTAATAGCGTGAGCTGTATTGTTTAACCAAGTTATGGTTAGATACTTCAGCATCTGTAATGAAAAGTATATATTCGTCTTCAGCAATTTCATAAACTCCTCTCGTCGCGGCTCTTTACAAGAGCATACTATGAACATACTATGTATAAGACACGAAGAAAATACACCACAGCCACTACTACGCCCACTCAACAATCTTTTACGGCGCGCATACACCTAATCCGTCATCGGCCGAAGTTTGCTCGGTCGACGATGGCCGAACTCGAACGATCGAATCAAACACCTTGGAACAAAGAGAGCGCGTACACCAACACGATTGCAACGTCCGATGACGCACGAAAAAATCCAATCATACCCGTACACGATGCGTATATAAATCATACTACAATCCTTCATTCACAGCTGACCGTAAACCTTCCACCATAGATTGTCACAAAGTACGGTCCTGAGGCACCTGTATCCATTGACTGTCTACGTTTCATCAGGTCGTCAATCCGTCGGGGGTTGCCCAACACTGCACTGCTGCTGTCTTCTGCCACACGAGAACCTTTCTTTGAACAGTTGTCGGTTCTGTGAGCTATATGGCCAGTTCCATTACCATTTCAGCTTACTGATCTGCTTGGCTAAGTTAGTTTCTCTTGTTTTTCTGCAGATATCCTCGTTATGGTCTTTGTTGTGTAGAGAATTTCCGAGCATATCCCTTGTCCTTGTCGTGTGATACACGCTGAGTGACTTCGACCTTTCTCATACAGCCAGCAGTAAATCATCACCGTTCATGCCATATAAACCATCATCTTTCAATATGTGTACTATTACGGTACTATATAGGTATCTGCTCTATGAGTTATCGACTGTTGTCCATAACCCATAGAGCAGATAACCACCTCGTTGGTCGTAAATCCTGGGTTCGAATCCCGGGTCGGGCCGAAATTAATTATTGGGTTATCTATTAAGAAATTCTCAGTAGTAGCCCGGAATCGGGAGGTTGGCGGTCTTCCACCCCCGTGCCTTGAAAAGCACGTGAAGCTTATGGTCCTATCGGACTATGAGAGTGAGGGAATAGAGAGTGTACCTATGCTTGAACATATACTTGGGCACTATTATCCTGTCCTGCGCAAATGGCTACTCCCCGTTGAGACCGGCCGCAGTGACCTTAATTCGGCCTTGGAAGATTTTATTCTATGGGTTGCAGCAAATTTATTTTTCGAAAGATACGTCAGGAAGCGCTTAATGTCGTTGTTGTCATAATTGTTTACATTAAATTACCTTAACTGTAACTATTTAAAAGTGTCTGTAAGGGAACTACTAATCATTGTTATTATTATTTTGGGCAGAGAAGCACTGTGTTCATTGGTACATGCCAAATATTCTCGCATTGAATCCGCCGTTGTTCCAGTCATGACCCGCTATGGTATCGCCCGGTAACGGAACGATCTAGTGGTGGTTCACACAGTTCACATGAGCACGGTCACGATATGTAACGTTGTAGTGAGAGAAACCTTATGTGTACAAACAGAGATTTTAAGCTACCATTTGTGTGCAATGCTGTTGAGCCGCATCAAATTCAGGGAGCCCCACATTCCTGCCGTAGTTCGTCGTAAAGAACAACATTGATTCCACCTGAAAAATAAAGTTATTTAATAAAACATCTACGATGCGGTTATAACAGTTATAACTATAAATACAAATAGTAAAAGTACTGTAGTAGTTATAGAATACTGTAATACACAATATAATGGCTGTCAACCTTATTTTATACGATAGGCGTCGCCGGGAGCACACATACAAGCAATAACGTCGTATTATCTGTTAATCACTACTACAAACCCAATTCCCTGTGTTGACAGACAGATTTTAATACATATTTATTTTTAAATAGCGTGCAACATGGCATTTTCTAAATAATTTACATGGGAAATTTGGAAACACACGAGATGTGTTTACACGTGTGAATTGACGTGTTAGTGACTTTTAGTGGCTACACGGGCTCCGTCCACTCCCCCGTTCCATTATGTATATATTATAGTATTCTATGGTAGTAATAGAAAAGGTAGTTTCTTATACCACAGCATAAAAGGTATTTGAATAAGTTTAATTTTTAAAAGTATAAGGTAAAGTTAAAGCCTATATACGTCCACTCCAGGGCATAGGCCTACATTTTTTCTCAGATTTTGGAGCAATAAACTGTCCGTCACGCTGCCCCGTGCGTGTTGGTGGACTTCACATGTCTTCGATTTAGTTTTATTTTAATTTTTTAGTCATACATGCATTAGAACTATGTTTTCCGAGTACCGAGCACGTAGTAATTTAGCACTTAAAATTGCAATTAACAATTTCATTGGTGCTGGCGAGGATCGACCCGAGTTGCTCACGTGCTGTGAAATTTACTCAATTTAGCTCCTGAACATCACTACCACTGCACTTATCAAGTACTTTTATTCTAATACAAGCATCTCTTTACATTTTTATAGAATTTATTACGGGAAATTTTTCAGAGTAATTCCAGCCGCCAAGTTCCATTAATGTAGGTACACTGTGATACAATTACAAAGTTTACCTGCATCACCTGTAATAAATATAACTTTATGGATTACTACTAAAAATTAAAAAAATTCGGTTGCCGACCCGTCTGCCAAGCGTGGCAATTGTGGCAAATATCTCGCCTATATGGCAATAGGGGAGTCCTATATTCTGCTGCGGACTTTAACAGGCTGTAATCATGATGATGGTGACACATATAATTTATAGTTAGTGCGTCAGTTAATGTTTCTATATAAGCTAGTAACATACGTATGTATATCTTCATGTTACGCCTAAAGGTTTACAATGTTGTTTCGCATTCATGAAAAAAGTTTGCGAATTTAATTTGATATATAATTATATAATTTATGTAAATTACTTATTTTTAAATATACCTCAGAAGACACAAGTTTGCGCGTTAACCGCCAAAAAGAACCCCTTCGTCATATCTCCTCAGTTTCAAGGCACTCCCCTTGTTGCTTCAGCCAGTATCGGAATTCTCGGCGTCGACATATCGAGTGACGGGCAGTTTCGTGGTCACTTGGAAGATAAGGCCAAATTGGCCTCTAAAAAGCTTGGCGTGCTCAGCAGAGCGGGACAGTATTACATGCCTGCCGGCACACCGCCTGCAACTTTACAAGGCGCAGGTTCGGCCGAACATGGAATACTGTTCCCGTTTCTGGGCTGGAGGTCTCCAGTACCAGCTCCTTCCACTTGACCGCATCCAGCGCAGAGCGGCTCGAATCGTCGACGAGCGAGTGCTTTCCGATCGGCTCGATTCACTGGCGCTGCGAAGAGATGTTGCATCTCTTTGCATTTTCTTTCGCATATACAATGGGAAGTGCTCTGAGGAATCGTTCGGATTAATCCCAGACACCAAATTTCGTGAACGCACTACGCGGCAAACGTCCCGATACCATCCACACCATCTGGATGCTTGGCGGTCCACCACTGTACATTTCAAAAGGAGTTTTCTTCCGCGTACGATCTCTCTATGGAATAGCTTACCACCGGCGATTTTTGCGGACCGATACGACCTGGGGACCTTCAAGAAAAGAGCTTACTCTTTTCTAAAGGGCCGGCAACGCACCTGCAATTCCCCTGGTGTTGTGGTTGATCATGGGCGGCGGTAGTCACTTAACATCAGGTGAGCCGCATTCTCGTTTGCCCCGTCTTCTATAAAAAAAACCTGGCGATCACCCGGTAGGTGGCGTTGTGTGGAGATCGCTAGTGGAACTATGCCTATAAACTTAACGGAAGTGCAAGCAATATGATGACAAAGTTTTACCACAATCTGATGAATGGTATGGCAGCGCATTATATATAAACAAACAAATATTATTTTTTATTTAAATAATTTTTCTTATATAAATTTATGTTAATTTATCTTTTAACATTTTACACACCTACTTCATATTTTTGTCCCTGCACCATCTAAAGGTTTAGTGGTAGAGAATGCTTCCGACAATAGGTCCGCCTATACCTAATGCTGTATGAAGATAAATAAACAAATAAATAAAATAAACGTACCTTAAGACACTCTTCAACAACCAAATGTATGCATGAAACGGACTCGGTGAGGACGTACAGCGAGTACCACTGGTTATACTTTACACGGCCAAGAAAGTCCTCCATGACACACTGCAGTCGTCCTAAGGGAATAGCAATAGGTATTGTTTCTCTAAAGAAAAATACGAAAATTTTGTCATTTCATTTTAGACTTCAACCGTTGTTGACGTTGTTTTTTTTATTTGTTTATTTATTCGTTACACGTGCACTTGCGTGTTGAACGTTACGCAATAAACATATTGAGGGTCTCTTAACGGTATAAAAACTATCCTGTCTCTCAAATTAGAGCAAGCAATACGCATTTACAAATTCCGGTTTGAAAGACTAAAGGTATTAGGAGTTTTTACATTTCCGGGCCTCCGGATCTCCACAAAATACATACTACATAATTACTACAAAAATTCTCTTAATCATATGAAACACAGCAGCTATTTGCGATGGTATTCTATGAAAACATTGTCCATACCCGGTCGAGCCAACCCATTTATGCTACAATCATTATATAGCTGCAGCGTGGCTCCACCACGTATTAAAACTACCAACCATGAGGTGAACTGTAAGTTTTTTGGTTACTTCAATTTCATAATCATCATCAGAAATCATCAGAATTATAACCAACAGGTTGCAACCCGTTTAGTCTGTAAGACGACATAAAAAAAGTTACCGTATTCGGGCACAGGGGGCTCGTACTCTTTGGATGGCGGCCGAATGAAGTTATACATTTCAGGGTATTTCTCTATCATGAAAATCATCTTCAACTTTCCTTCCATTTTTCCGTATAACAGTTCCGTCTGAATGCAAAAGAGGATTCATTTAATCGTTGTCTAAGACCTGTATTCAGAGATAATCTAGAACTTAAGCTCATAATTGCCCGTAGGCCTGTTAGTGGCGCCGGCGGAATAACAGCACTGCAGCAGTACTGCATAAAATGTCAAACATAAAATGTCCTTTTCGTTACTGCAATCCATTAAATTATTTATATTTAACGTACTTCTATTGTTTCGTAGCGACGAATGAAGTTTATTCCTCTTCTTGTTCTTAAAATTCAGAATGTTAAAACTTAAACCTAGACTAAAATTCTGATACAAAATTTAGACATTGTGAAATTTGTGTTTAAACTCGAGATTGTATCTGAATAATGGCTGTGTGGTGGCGACGTAAGGTGTTCCGTTCTTCCCAGGATTGAAGACCTCGTTATCGTTTTTAACCCCCATGCTGTTTTTCAGAGCTCTGTGTAATTTAAAAACTTCAGAAATACTATTAAAACATGGCGTATATAAATGAATAGCTACAACATTCTCTTAAAATATATAAGGTGTATTTTACATTAGTCTCAACCAATAAAAGCCCCTTCCACCATTCTCTTTTCCTCTAACCTGTAGAGTCCACAGCTGGGCATGCGCTTCTCTCGTCATAGAGAATTTGCTTCAATCATTACGCATTACAGACAAATCAGCCATCGCAGTACCAGACGTCTCCCTCCATTAATGCTGTTCGTCAACATTAGTCCGGATATTTTACACCTGACGTCAGAGATGAAAGAAAGGTTCTCGAGTGGCAGCCTCGTACCGGTAGGCGAAGTGTGGTGCGGCTTCCCACTAGATGGAGTGACGACCTGGTAAGACATGCAGGAAGTAGATTCACGCAGATGGCTCAAAACCATGCTTTGTGGCATTGCTTGAGTCAGATCTATGTTCAGCAATGGTCTTGTGAAGGACTGTGAATGATGATGATGGGTAATGATAATGTTAAAGAAATGGATATTGCTGTCTACAGGGGGCTATAGTATAGCATAGCTAAAGTCACCTCTTACGACCACGACGGGATTAAATGGGGTGATGGATTCGCTTACACAGTCACTACCCGGCTAATCAAATCACTGTTGTTTTGAAAATCATTAACCTGTTGTCAATTTTATCATCATTATTCGCACCTCGTTCTTAAGATTTTTCAAATGGTCTTCGTCCACTTCTCTCGCCTGCTTGTGTATTCGAACCATCTCCAATATCTTGGGCAAATAATGCAGCGGAATACTCGGCAGCCCGTGAAGGATCATACAATCCAAATATAGGTAGAACCTGTCGCAAAATTCAATGATACATAATATGTGCATTGTAAAATTTGATAATAATGTCCTCCAGACCAAATTTCGTTGATGCCGGTCAGTCTCAACGTCAGCTAGCCATCTGTACAGGACATTCCTGTCTGTGTATAGTAGCCGAGTGTATGCACAAGCACAGGTCCACATTCTATTCCCTCCCTCTCATATTTCAATGGAATGTTAATCCGACACGACCGGAGAGAGATAAGGCACAGGGTAAACGGTTTTACATGCTTACCAAGGCACGTTGGTCCTATACCTATGCCTAACGCCCCTTGATCTCTATCTAGACAAGGAGGCGAGGGTTAGTTTGTATAGGATTTACGCCCAGGGCGAGCTTGCTCTCCTACAGATTGAGATCCATGCTCGACTCAATTAAGGAATCACCGGTTTTATGCATCATCTCAGATACCACGCGTCCACTACACACTTTGGATAAAATTTATATAGTGGAATTACCCTCCAGAGAAGACTAGCTGAATGGCCAGGTTATCTGTGAGGTCGGTAACCTCATATGGTATACCGATGGGTCTAAAATAGGCCTCGACGTAGGCTTTGGAATTTACGGGGAACGCCCCAAATTCAAACTTAGCATGAATTTGGGTAGATACACCTCTATCTTCCAGGCAGAAATTTTCGCCATACTTTGGTGTGCGGAAATCAATCTGCAAAAACACTACGTCAACCATATAATTTACATAAACTCTGATAGTCAAGCAGCACTGCTAGCGCTGAGGTCAAACTTAGTGAACTCGAAGCTAGTTGGAGACTGCATAAACCGTTTAAACGCCCTGGGATGTAACAACAGGGTTGTTTTAAGATGAGTTCCGGGTCACGACGGTATTGTAGGCAACGAATTTGCCGACAAACTTGCACGGGAGGGCTCAAAGTGCACACAATTTGGACCTGAGTCTTTTGTGGAATCTCAAGAAGCCTAGCCCGATTGACCCTTGAAACTCTTTATCACAATAAATCACTTAAGATCTGGTCTAACATACCAGGCTTAAAACATTTTAAAACCTTAATCCGGGCTTTTGATCGTAAATTCACTTCAGAAGCCCTGGGATTAAGTAAAAATAAATTGCGCATTCTGGCAAGAGCCCTAACTGGAAACTGTTGTCTTAAAAAGCACGTGTCCATCCTGGGACTAAGCAACTCAAGGATGTGTCGGTTCTATTCCATAACGGAAGAAACGCCGCTACACATCCTAACTGATAGCGGACCCTTAATGCGCAAACGTAACACTCATCTGGGACACTATCTACTCCGCCCAGAAGAAGTGAAATTGCTCACGGCTACGCAACTCCTTCTATTCATTGAAGACATATGGCTTAGCCGTGAACTATAGCCATAGCAGCGAGCACAATAGATCTTTTAGGTCGCAGTGATACTGGTCTCTTTACCTAGACCTGCATAACTGCTCGCGTATAATAAAAAAGGCACGTTGGTGTGACACCGCCAACTGAAAACCCAATTTATTACTCCCGACCAGGGATTCGAACCCAAGACTTCAAGATCATCAGACGTGATTACAACCACTATACCAAAGAGGTAGTTGAACATAAATACCATTTACAAAGTGGTATGGATTTTTCACAATCGTCACGATAAGCTGGCGAATTGGCGATCGTAGTGTTACACGCTTTTTTTTTAACTTTGATGCTGTTCTTAATAGCAATTCTATACATTTTAAATATGATCTTTTGAAGGCAATAAGACGCCATCTTTCTTACATTTCCTACAGTCGTTTCTTAGGATAGTTTACGAGATGATATGATACTTTAAGGTTTTATGATAGAGCCATGCAACAGTTATATTGTAGCACGAATGTGTCTGTTCAACCAAGGAAAGACCACACTCTTAAAGAAAACTAGCTTAAAATTGCAGGTTAATGGTGCTGTGTGCCATAGGGTGAGTCTAGAGAACCTTAGACCCTTTTTACTGAAAACGAGGCATTCCGCATTTTGATTCTTAATCGAGGGTAGATGTAAATGTCTATGGACCGCAGTACCCGCTTACCATAAGATGGAGTGTGTGCTCGCTTGTCATCCTTATTCTATTAAATTTTATGTAGTATTTGCATGAACATGAGAAACAATTATGTCTACCTTAAATTGTTTTCCACCTCGTTGCGTAGATCTACGGCGAACTTGACTCGCTGTGCAAAGTTCTCAGGGTCGTCCGCTTTGAACATCAACCTTACGCGTGGGATGCTAATATTTAAAAGATTATGCAACTTAATATTTGTGTTTATACGTAGTGGAGCCACGCTTCAGCTACATTATGGTTGTAGCATGAATGGGTCGGCTCGACTGAGGTAGAACCACACAATCACAGAATACTAGAGTGTAATAGCAGCTTAATGCTGCTTTTTCATATGAAGATTATAGAGATTCGGAGACCCTTTTTAGAAGAAATGAGGCATTTCATCTTAGTCCCAAGGGATGATAACGGACCTGCATTTTAATTTTTAATTGAGTAGAAATGTTGATGTCTATGTGTATTTGCTTGCCACCCCTATTGTATAAAAAACGTCGATAACTATACTAATACCTTTAATGGGTAATACATTGTGTATATTATAATATACACAATGTATAAGGAGTATAGCCGTGGTAGCTCAGATGGTTAACGCTCACTGTAAATATAACAGAACACGAGTAAGCCGGGTTCGATCCCCGCCGGCTCCAATCAAATTGTTAATTGCAATTTTAAGTGCTGATTTACCACGTGCTCGGCGGTAAAGGAAAACATCGTGAGGAAACCTGCATGTCTGAGGAATAAAACAAAAAAATTCGAAGAGATGTGAAGTTCGCCAACACGCATTGGGGCAGCGTGGCGGACACCTCCTTGCCCCAAAACCCTCTCAGAAATGCGGAGAGGCCTGTGCCCAGCAGTGGGACGTATATAGGCTGTAGCTTTTTTAAAGAGTGGTAAAGCAAAAAATTACTGTCAATGACAATCACATACATGTTATCGATATAAATGAAGAAGTATTCTATTCTATAAAAATTAATGGTCGGACGGTAATGGTAGTAATGCTTGTGGAATTCCTTATGGGAGGCCTATTTCCAGCAGTGGACTTGTGAAAAGCTGTGTTGATGATAATAATAGGGAAACGGATTATAGTCGCTTGGCTTTGCGAATCCTAGTTAGAGTCGTTAGAGTCGCAGCCGAACTTAATATTTACCTACTTTTAAGGTAAACTGGTATCGTGACATTCAATTTCAGGGTTGACAAAGCATTTTGATTCTTATTTAGAAGTGACATTGCGTTTTGATTATTAATCAAAGATATATTTGTCTCTTTTCGGGATGTTTTCGCTGTAAGTCTATGCGACTCTTACAGCTCCATCTGACTCAGGGTCGCTGACTCGAGCTAATTAAAAAAGGGAAAGGCAATGAACGTGAGGATGATGATGAAATGGTTTATGATTTGGCATTGTTATCAATCATCATGACGCCTTTTAGGCGTTATTGAGCTATCTAACCGCTGTCCGAGGGGGGAAGTGTGGACCCCCACCTCTGACTGCTCAGCTCGTGTTGGTCGATGTTGTGGGTGGTGAGAACCGCCCAGGTACACGGGTGTACGATGTGTACGCGGTGTATGCTGTAACGCGTCGTGCCCATCTACGGGTGCGACGCGCCCCATTCGTAATCCTAACAGTGTTTTTCCAAATTTGTGAGGGTGTAGTGTTTGGGTCGACTGGATCGGGCGGTCAGATATAATGTAGGAGTCTATGGACCACAGCATCCACTTATCATAAGATGGACTGTGTGCTCGTTAGGTTACCCCCTACTTCTATTATAAATCGGTGGTTAGAATATGAGAGTATAGAGAGTATAGAGAGTTTATGGCCTATTAAAGGCCCATTTCATAGAATGTAGGTAACGAATAGAAGACTTTACATGAGTGTTACTGTGAAGTTTGGAGACGCTTAAGGTATTTAACGTATATTCTATCGATTCTTAGATTACAGCTTATCAAAAGTCATCTGCTAAACAAAGCATAGTTGCCACGCTTTGCAGGCAGGTTGGCACGGTTAAACCACCACCTAACGCGTCCTAGATCTTTTTAATATTTTCCATAATGGCATTTTACAACTAACACGGGAAGAATAGAAGTAATTAATACTGTTATGAACACTTTTTTATAGCATTGGGTGACAAACGAGTACACAGTCCACTTAATGGTAAGTGGAAGCTGCGGCCCATAGACATCCACATTTATCCTCGATTAAGAATCAAAATGCAGATGCGTTGTCACTATTGAGGATTAAGATGGAATGCCTTGTTTTCAGTAAAGAAGGGTCTCCAATTTTCTACACTTACAAACAGAAACAGAACAGAACCGATAACTTCTTTAAGTGTTAAAGCCTTAACTCTTAACTTTAAATCTTTGTAAATACCAGAAATACCAGTACTGCGATATTAGCAAAAATACCTACACCTAATCATCAAGTCGGATGATAAATTATCAATATATATTACCATCGGGTGCACTGTGTGCTCGTTTGTTACCCTTATTCTTTAAAAAAAAAACTAGTGACAAGGAGCAGCATTATTATTACGTAGGTATCGGTTCTACGCTGACAGGTATCGCGTTAATCAAAGTTATCCGTCAATCTTTAAAAATGTGCATTAATTATTACAATTCAGCGCATCTCTGAATGACCTAAGTCCGGTTTTAGCCGGTAGAAGTATAACAAAACCTTTCCGTCGCCCCCGCAGCAAAAGGTATACAAGAAGATTTCCACATGATAAAAAATACCAGCAACTGATTAAAACGGGTGTGGAGGCAGGCAAATCTATACTAAGCTCAATATTTTTAGAGAGACTAGTCAACATGGAGAATACGTTTCATATTTAAATTCGTTTAACTATCAAAATAAAAATGTAACTTCACATTTGAATGAAACTGGTTTTTTATGGATTTTATTGCGTGTATCCATGGTCACGGGGGGGGGGGGGGGCTGCGACAATACTCGAAACGTCGAGAATCGAGAATATGAAATAAGTTTATACACGACAAAATCCGTACAAACTAGTTTCATTTAAATGTGTTGTGCGCGTAAATATAATTGTCGTAAATGTAACTTCACTTGAAGCGTCGCTTTGAGCCATCCAACGCCATCACTTCCCAATTTTCAGTCTTCTTGTCGTAACTGAAGATAGCCACATTGATCCACTGAAAACATTTAAAATTTTCACAATACCAAATTAACTTAGGTGGTTCAAGCCGTAAAAAGTTAAGATATTAAGCCTCCCCTTAAATAACAAATAGAAATTCATCAAATTCTATCCCTTTTTTTATTCCACCAATTTTCCCCCGTGACCATGAGTACTGCAAAGCATTTAAAACGTTGTGAGTTAAAAAATTTACTTTATAGAATTCATTCACCGGGAGAATTGAGATAGTCAGTTCCTCGTTATTCAAGGTGATGTGGATGAAACTTGGAATTGTGTCGCAGTGTACGATAATGGTAAACTGTAATTTAGAAAAGTTAAAAATTAAACGCGAAAAATCGGTAAAAGTAGTTTTATTCAAAGTAGTGTTCGCGTCAACGCAAAAATACAATATAACTAATTGAAATTTCAAGCGATGATTACGTGGACAGCGGTGAAACAAATATCGCGAATAAACCTGCCTTGTCAGAAGTAAATAAAAAATGAGGACATAAAGTCCGCCGTTATTCATTATACAAGTGTCACTGCGGCGAACTTTCATGCTCCTTATTAGGTCAGTGAATCAAAACCAAACATTGTTAGAAATATGAAAAATTGAGAACTGAAAAAACTGAAACTTGTTAAAAATATGAAATAGATCCATTATACTAGACATATTGGCTCACAATCTTCGAGATAAATTCATCACCAAGGGGTCCGGGGAAATTACCGCCATTAAACATAAATGGTGTGTAGGTTCGGACTATGAAGAATTTCAGGTACTTGGGTCATATGTTGTCGGAGAACCTGAGTGACGACTTGGATATTGAGCGTGAACGTAGAGCTCAGCTATGCGTTGTAACATGCTGGCGCATCGCTTTGCCTCGTGTTCTGTGGATGTTAAGATTACTCGGTTTAAAGCCTATTGTATTAGTTGGACTTTGGATAAATTACACAAAAAACATCCTATAACATCCTCAGAGTACAGTATAATGATGCTTTTCGTATTTTTTTGAAACATCCATGGTACTGCAGTGCGTCGACAATGTTCGCAGAGGCTGCCGTCCCAGACTTTTACGCAGTGTTACGTTGTAGAACGGCCAGTTTCTGGGAAACTGTACGTAACTTAACAAATGAATTAGTTAAGGTCGTTGCTCAGGTGTCTCCTGACATATTTTATAAAGACTGGCAGGATATGCATCAGACGCTATAGGTGATGAATTTTTTTAAAGTACTATATTTTAACTCATAATAGAGTTTAATTTGTAATTTTTATGTGTATAATACTCTAATTCATTGTCTTTGATGCAAAATGTACTTGACAAGTAGATTAATACCTTAATAAATAAACTTTTATTATTATTATGGTTTGGGGTATCTATATAGTTTTCTCATCTGGTTGGGATCTATAAATATATAATTATAAATGAAAATGAAAAGATAAATATACATAAATATCAATAAAATAAAATAAATACAAAAATACATAAATAAATAAAAGCCCAACCAGATGGAAGCCCTCGGCAGGGGAGACCAGACGGCCGAGGGTTAGGGGGAAAGGGAAAGAAACCGGCGGACGATGCGGGCGGTATCGAGGAGCACCGCCTTTTGTATTTGAGCCCGGAGCGGTCCGTCACGGAGTCCCAGTTGCTTCAGATGACCCGAGAGGCTGACTGGGATTAGCCCACTCGCAGAGACGACTACAGGAATAATTTCGACCGGCAGACCACCCCACATATCGGTCACCTCGTGAGCCAGGTCCAGATATTTTGTTCGTTTATCTGTTTCGGCTTTCACGAGGTTCTCGTCATACGGAATGGTAATGTCGACAAAATATCCTTGACTGTGCCCGGTCCATCAGCACAATATCAGGCTTATTCGCAAGAATAGTCCTGTCTGTGATGATGACCCGGTCCCAATAGAGCCTGGCGCGGTCATTTTCGAGCACGGCTTCCGGCAAGTACTTGTAATACGGCACTTTCCGGCCCACGAGACCGTATTTCAGAGCGAGCTCCTGGTGTAGAATTCTGGCTACTAGGTTGTGCCTGTGCAAGTACTCAGAGTGAGAAAGCGCCGAACGACCGGAGATGACATGCCTAAGTGACTCACCGGGACGTCGACGGTGCCATCCTTTAGGATGTATCTCCGATAGTTGTTGGTCTTAATAACCTGATCCTGTATTGCACAGACAAAACCCTCGGTTTCCCCGAAGAGGTCACCGAAACGTAGCCAGTTGAGGGAGGCGACTGTATCTACGAAGGGCTCATGTAGAACCCTGTAGTACCTCCCGTGGAGCTCCTTCTCCTTCCACACGGTCTCCCGGTCGGAAATGCTTAGTACTGCCGGGTCCTGCCATTGCTCGTTGGCTAAGGATAGAGGGGTAAGTCCTTTATCACTAGAAATGACGTCATTATAGAATGGATCATCCGATCTCACCAGGAAGTAATTACGGAGGCTGCACACTTCGCGATTATTATTTTTATTATTTATTATTTATATTTCGAAGATATTATTATTATTATTATATTATGAATGAGTTGTAGTAAAAAATATTTTTATAAAAACTAGCGTTCAGGGATGTCCGTTATCTTGAGGCATCAACCATATTGAAATTAAAATTATGTTACGTATTTTTTGACAAACTTGTATTAAATATCTCTATCAAGTCTTGTTAATAAAATATGTCTTATACCTCGGAGCAGCTGCCCTTTTGAATAAGTTACATAACTGAAGTTACTAGTTTTGACATTAGTAGTATAGATATAGCACGAATGGCTCGGCTCGACCGAGGAAGGACCACGCTCTCACGGAATACCAGCGTAAAATAGTAGCTTAATGCTGCTATGTTTCGTATCGTGAGTGTAGAGAACCGGAGACCCTATACCCTTTTACTGGAAACGAGGCATTCCATCTTAGTCCTCACGGGTGACAAAGCATCTGCATTTTGATTTGTAATCGAGGATAGATGTCCATCCAAAAATTATCATCTCCAGTACAAAAATTATGTGCAAAATTCCAGCTGAATCGGTCAGATGGAACCGTTTTATACTTTTATTGCAATATTTAACCTACATTATATACTAAAAGGTGAATGAAGTTGATAAAAGTCAGTAAAATCATGCAAAGTAGGGATAAAAAAAAACTAAAGTAAACTTTAATGGTAGCAGATAAACTAGCCTCTAGCTTTTTAACGTGGTAGACCACGCTACAGCTATATTAAAGTTGTAGTACAAATAAGTCAGCTCGACCGAGGTAGGACCACGGTCTCACAGTATACCAACGTAAAATAGCAGTCTAATGCTGCTGTGTTTCGTATAGTTGAGAACCGGAGACCCTTTTTACTGGAATTCCATCTTAGTCCTCAGGGGAGACAACGCATCTGCATTTTGAATCTTAATAGAGAATAAATGTAAATGTTTATGGGCCACCGCATCCACTTACCATCAGGTAGACTGTATGTTCGTTCGTCACCCTTATTTCATTATAAAAGCCGGCGGCGGTACAAGGATCGCATCTGCACCGCCATAGGGTAGCCTATTTGACTTTTCGTGGTAAATATGATGCCAGAACTGCCACGCTATTAAAACTAGGACCAATCGTGTTTACCACTGATTTGGCCATCTAGAGCTCGCAATGAACGAGCTCTCTACACTAATATTTACTTGTGAGATGTTATTATGAAAAATTGTAATAAATATTCACCTCATATAAATTATTAAGCATCTGTATAACGTCGCCTGATCCTCTGTTAGAACCATCTTCTTTAGGGATAAACGCTAAACCAGGACACGGATATTGTTCTCCTTCAATGTTCCCTAATGACAACCACTCCTCGGGGGTCCTAGTAATTTTATTTCATGTAATATTATATGTACAGACTGAACTTAATTAACTGAAATTTACAATTAAATATTGATGTATTTGCTTACTTAGAGAAGTTTTTTATACTCAGAGCACCTACAATTATCATTCAATATCAAGATACAGATGCATTGTCACATCTAATAAGTAAAATGGAATACTCCGTTACCAGTAAAATAGATCCACGGTTATCTTCACTTATCCCAAAGCAGCAAGCAGTTTTTTCTCACCGGCAACGAGCATACGGCTCACCTGATGGTAAATATTTACCGCCGCCCATGAACAACCAGTGGCCTTTAAAAAGGAGTAGGCTCTTTTCTTGAAGGTTCACAAAAGTCGATCCACAAGGAAATTGTGCGAGGCAGAAAACTTCTTTTAAATCGCAGAGTGGTGGACCGCCTGTCATCCAGATGGTATGGATGGTATCGCGAGTTAAACTACAGATACATTACAACCGATGAAAACTAAGATAACTGACTCACAATCTGTAATTATATTGGCTCTCTATAACCATCAGTCGGAACGCAGCAGCGCATATGTTTTTGCACCAATAGTGGTAGTCCTGATCCAGATTATACTGTGTGATATGTCCCGCTAACTTTGACAATGCAAGCAAATCTTTTTTTAAGAGAAACTTTTTTCGTTATATACTAAATTTCTTTAGGTTTTATCGCAGCTTATAGCTTCCAGCGGAAATCAACATCTGAGACCTCACAATCAGTATTAATCGACAGAGGAGAGACAACTGTTCATCATTTTGATTAAAGATGCTAAAATTAAATAGCTAATTATTTAATGATTAGAGTAAAAAAATATAAATTATGTGTCTGAACTAGTTTGAAGAGAAACTTCCGCCCTCCCTCAACTGCGTGCACTATATCTGTAATTAATCCCAGCACCACTACTACTAACACTAGCAAAAACACACCATCGTCGATAATACGACAAGTTTTTCGCTTCTAAACGAGGCATCTTGAGGTGAAGTAAAATCTGCGGTGGCTGGCCGCTAAACTTAATAACTTTTAACACTTGAATATAATGGATTTTGTGGATATTGATAAAATAATACAGGATTCTATCAATTATCATAACGATCCAAAATTAACTCACCTACAATCAAAATCCGTGTTATCGAAGGTCTCCAAGTCTAGCTTAGGATAGGGACTGTACAGTCCGTATCGTACTTGATCCGTGATCGGGTACTCCGATGGCGGTACAAGCCAAAACGGTTGTATTTCGAGTTCTCTCAACATTTTCTGAAAGATATTTAATTCCCTTTAAAAACAGTTACTGGCGTTTGTATTTGTGTACATATTTTTAACTTCCCGCTATGAAAATCTAGTTATTGGTTTCATCTCAGTTTTCGAAAATCGAGATTCCATTAGATCTCGCGTGCGCGTGTGCGTGTGCTTGTGCGTGTGCGTATGTTTGTGTGTGTATGTTTGTGTGTTTTTGTGTGTGTTAACCTCTAACAACCTCTAATAACTTTTGAACGGATTGACTGATTTGAACAAACTTTATGGTGTTCGAGAGGGTTTCACCAAACTTAGATATTCAATACTATAATATGTTTCGATAAATTTCGACCCGTAGATTTTGAGAAATCTCAGAAATAAAATTTACATGAAAATGGTTTTGTTTTTGAATAACTTTTAAACAGATTTAACGATCGATTCCCAAGTCTAATTAGCTTTTAAACATGGAAAACGACGTCGATTGCTGCGAACCGCTTCAAAATCGGTTAATGCGTTGAAGAGAAATCGGTAACGAATTTTTTTTTAATAACTTCGAAATTTCTGCTTGGATAGTTTTTGATGTAATGAGTTAACTATTAGTTCGTAAAAACAGTTGTCGAGCGTTTTGAGATTGAACATAATGAGAAGTTACAGGGACGGCCTGCAGGGTCAAACAAAAAGATAGGTCCAACAGGTAGGTAGGTAAAACATACAACACAAATAAACAGACAACGTACACAAACAAACATGGCACCCGCCACTGCTCGCAAGATGACTACGTATCCATTGAGCAAACATCGGCGAGTCCCAAGGGTCTGCCAACGTGTGCAAGATACTGTTGAGGCTGTCGCGAATGCGCCTGAGGTGAAAAGCGCAACGTTTACTCATTATGGCGGCGAAAGCCGTGAGCCTCCGCAAAAATAGCAAAAGCGCTACAGAAACGCGGCAATCGATCAATATCCGAAATGCGTTACTGTATTGTACGCGAAGATCACTGTATGTCCTCTGCGTAAAGTTAACCCACAGACTGCACGTATAAAATGAGTGATAGCACGCCTTGAAAAACGTAATCATTCCGTTTATGCTTAGTTGAAGATTCTATCATAATATCTCGCTTCAAAACCATTTTTGTGAAAAGTATTGCTGTTATAAAAATAAATCTTTCATTTTAGTTATAGGTTACACATTCACCTTTACTTTTACATTTATTTTTTTATTATATTTTACTGTATGAACGTACCTTTATATTGGCCGCAAGAAATTTCCTCCTCAGGCGTTCAATTTTCACCAATCTTGGAAGCTCTTTTGGGAGTACCACGCTAAGAAACTGTAGCTTTGGTACAAATGTTTCGAATGGAAATTGCTGAAAAATAAATATTTATACTATAATGAATAATTTAGGTACACGGTAACTTATAGCTAAGCATGAGTAGAAAGAGTGCAGCGGCGCGTGCGGCGTGGCCATAAACAAATATGGCGACCGTCATTTTTATTTTTAACCATACAAGCCACTATCCCACCTGATGTAATAGCAGCTTAATGCTGCTGTGTTTCGTATGGTGAGTGTAGAGATCTAGAGACCCTTTTTTACTGGAAACGAAGCATTCCATCTTAGTCCCTCAGGGGTGACAACGTATTTGCGTTTTTATTCTTAATCGGGATAAATGTAGATTTCTATGGGCCACAACATTCACTTACCAACTGGTGGACTGTATGCTCGTTTGTCACGCTTATTCTATAAAAAACCTGATGGTAAACAGTGATTTAGTCGAAGATGGCAAAGGGTACTGGCTTAGCTTAACTAACGCCTATTCACCCTTTAATTGAAGACAGATTACATTTAACTACATTGTAATGAAATGGAAAGACAGATGCTGGCAATATATTTCACTCTTTTGCTGTACGAATAACTGACGACGAAGCAAACTGTTTGATTCGAATACATAGTAAGTTGACACAGAGGGGGTTGAGACTGTCCCTGCGCCTGGTTGGCCGATGGTGAATGGGAGAGGGAGGAATTACTTCATGCAATTCCTGGGCACACTCTTCGAAAAGTATCCTGTAGAACTCCTTGTGTTTTCCAGTGATATATTTCGGAAAGATGGTGCCTTGCTAAACTGGATGCCCTTTTGCAGTAAAGAGACAAGCCTATGTTTTGGAGCCGTGGAATTTCACAAGATTGCCATCACCTCCTATTAATACTATCTGTAGTAAAAAATTACGGTGATTCCAGAACAATAATATATAAGAGCATCTGTTTTTCATGTACGCTGAACACCAGAGCCGCATTATAAACGCGAGCACGACTCTATTCTTACATTTACTTTTGAATATACCAGCATATAATACTGTGAGTATTAAGTACACACTTAAAAGAAGTTTAGATCCAGCATAAATGTACCGAAACTATAATACCTAGACCCAGGGCTATGATATATCAGCCGTGATAAATTAAGGGATTAATTTTCAATGTTGGATAAAAGTTATTATCTATCAAATGAATTATAACCTTACTGATAAAAGTTCAAAAATCGAACTGTTTTATACATACAAGCATAATTTCGATTTTTTTATCAAAAGTGGTGACAAGCAAGCACACAATCTAGAGGATGCTGTGGCCAATTGTAAACCAAATCTACATCTTACCACGATTAATAATCTGAATACAGATGCGTTATCACCCCTGAGCACTGAGATGGAATGCTTGATTCCAGTAAAAAGGGTCTTCGTGTATTTCGTATTTTATTATCGTATGAATAATTTAATAGAACTATTTTTACAGATTTTATCGTGTTTAATTTACTTATTGTTAATTCCCGACGTTTCGGGTGCTATACAGCACGGGTCACGGGGGGACTGAGATGTTTGACATCCGGATGTCACAGTTAGCCCGGCTACCTTCAGTTTTCAAATATTAATTTTTGGTCCAATCTACGCAGAACGAGCTTTGAAGTAATGTCTGCTTACCGTCCCATCGGGCTATGAGAGTGAAGGAATAGCGAGTGCACCTGTGTTTGCGTATACATCGGGAGAGTTATAATATCCAATATTGGAATTTCACGGGTTTAGAATGATGGCTTGTGAACCTACACCAAGAGGATGTTACAAATATATACATACAACGCTATCGTCCTCTCTATAAGTGGTCCAACGTCCTGGCGGCATCAACACCTTCGGCTTCTGCGGTTT
Organism: Parnassius apollo; assembly: GCA_907164705.1. Taxonomy (NCBI): domain Eukaryota; kingdom Metazoa; phylum Arthropoda; class Insecta; order Lepidoptera; family Papilionidae; genus Parnassius; species Parnassius apollo. Next base: position 2,834,741 of record CAJQZP010001641.1, on the reverse strand, counting down.
CGGCAGGGACACCAGCATTGGAGCTAGCTTGTCCGTCTTTGCCTACAGGTAAAAGATGTTACATTAATGAAAATATCAGTTGTACGTTGTCCTATTAATACTATCTGTATTAATAGATAATATCAGTTGTACGTTGTCCGATGACTTCGTGACCTTCACAAGGGAATTTGCTTAAAAAGGGAATTTACAAGTCACGGCGCGCTATAAGTTTTAACGCCGATACATTGAAGTAATACGTATCTACTACGATCGTTCTAAAAGACTCCGAGACTTCATCACATCCGAGACATCTTGTGGAGGGCCGCCCTACCCTTCGCTTACCGGTACGAGGTTCACTCGAGAACCCAGGTGTCAGTAATGCAATATTTCCCTTATTAATAATATATTCCTTTTATTAATAACCCCTACCGATCTGGATTTAACAGAACGTTTCCGAACCTGTATAGCAGCTATTAATATGCAGCCAAAAGAAATCGGTGTTAATCTATGGTGGTTTGTTAGCTCAGAGCCGTGGTAGCTTAGAAGAGCCGTGGTAGCTCAGATGTTTAACGCTCGCTGTAAATATAACAGAACGCGAGTAACCCGGGTTCGATCCCCGCCGGCACCAATGAAATTGTTAATTGCAATTTTAAGTAATGATTTACCACGTGCTCGGAGGTGAAGGAAAACATCGTGAGGAAACCTGCATGTCTGAGGAATAAGAAAATTATGGGTTGGACGCGGCGGACACTTCCCCTTAAACCCTCTCTGAAATGAGGGGAGGCCTGTGCTCAGCAGTGGGACATATATAGGTGTGTGTCACTTTACTATGGTAGTTTTGTATTGCAAATACACTTATGTTTGTCGTTCATGGAATAACAAGCTTAGTCTACAACTAAAACATTAAAGCAGCCCTTCACAAGTCCACTGCTAAACATAGGCCTCCTCCAAAGAATACCACAGAGCACGGTCCTGAGCAACTGCATCCATTGACTTCTCGCATCTCTTATCAGCATCCATCTAATAGGGGCTGCCTATACGTCGCGTCGCTTCCGGTGGGCTGCCATTCGAGAGCCTTTCTTTCGCATTGGTAGTCGGTTCTTTAAGCTATAACCGGACCATGCTTACTGATCCGTGGGGTTATTTTGGTTCTCTGGCACTACTATGGACCAACACTACTTACTGGTTAAACATAAATTAACATAAACACTCATGCCTGACACCCAGAGGGGTAGACAGAGACTACGGACTAACTACCATTTGGCATGATCCTGACACACCTCTCCTTTACATCCATATACGTACGCATACATGCTCGTCGGTTAAAGGTACTCTTAATTTGGCCCATCTTCAATATATCGCCAATTTGGTCAATAAACTTTCATATTAAACTTAGTAAGAATGACTTTTATATGAATTAAAATGATGTGAGTGCACGCAATTGAGGGAGGGCGGGACCATACATAGTATTATCTATGGGGCGGGAGGTGCTCCCTTCAAACTAGGTAAGGTACATCATTTTATTTCATTTGATTTAATTCTTACTAACTTTAATATAATGGATTTCCGTAAAGTAACGCCTGATTCTATTAATTATCGATAAACTTTCGTCTAGGGAGTCCCTTGCGAAGCATCCCTTTCTTAATCCTAGTCACAAGATCATTTCGCAAACCACACTTTTTTCTTATCAATTTCTCTCCTGCCATCCAGACTCAGCAACTAACATACTCCCTAATTCGCGTTTCTACAGATTTTTTTTTATTTTCGTGCTTCTTCTGCCATACGCAACTTTCACTATCATATATTAAGGGTCGCCCACACGTACATCAATCACACCACATCGCAGCGACAAAAGGTCACGTGTGAATAGTGTCGCTGCAACTTTTTGCACTTGTGTTGTGGTTGCGTTGCCACCCAAGTCGTGGCATCGACGCAATGTTCTATTTGCAATGTGGTCGCTAGTTCCGTGTGGTTCCGTAGTGGTTGCGTTGTGGTCGGTATCACTCACGCCGTCGATAATGACGGCAAAATGGGGTACATGTAAATTGTACTATCAATTTCCAATACAAAATACGCCCACCCACGTGTTGTGGTTATGGTTGTGGTGTGGTTGTGGTACATGGGGGTAGACCCTTAGGTTCACTATCATATAATAACTCAGCATTTTCATTTGCCATACCATACACGCCTTTTTTGACACATTCTAACCTCGCACAATAGTGTGTAAATCCTATTTCAGTGGTCAAACACTTACTTGTAAAATTAACTTCATCCTTTTCTTTGCGCACATTTCTCTTGAAGGATTTTCTTTAATCATGTTCGCTACCAGTTCTGAATAGTACCCTCTCTTCGGTATCGCGTCTCTTGTGGTATTATCAAATACCACATCGTGGTATTTAATCTTTTTCTTTTTGCTATGCATGACAGCAAACTACAACTTAAATAATTATGCTTTTTTAACGTAAATATTTAATATCAAAGGTTAATTCAGCTTAATATTTATAATAACTAAATATTCCATAAATAAGATTTAATATCTTATAATGTCATATGTTAAATGAATATTGACTGACATATTTACTTTTTTGAATGGGATTTTGGAAAATACTTAAATACTTTTTCATGAAGTTTATTTTAAAGAAGTGGTAAAATCATAGACTTAGAATATGCTGGCGTATCCTAAGTCTATGGGTAAAATGAAAAATTCTGTACAACCGACTTCAATATAAATAAAATGAGAACTTCACCAATGTAGTCGAAATCAAATAACTACGTGTTGTTAAGGGTAACTCAACACTGATGCTCAGATCTTGATCAAATTTATATAGGATTACATAAGAAGCAGCTTTCAAATGAAAAAAGAATTATCAAAATCAGTTCACTAGAAAAAAAGTTCTGATGAAACACATTAAAGAAATTCCGTCGTATTGAGAACTTCCTCCTTTTTTTCAACCTTCAGCCTCTTACTAGGATTTTCTATTGTATCGTGGAGGCAGTTTTCAAACATAAATTGCACAAGGACAAATATCCAGACCCGAAAAAATTATTTGTAGGCCATACAAATATTTGTTCCGTGCGGGATTCAAACGCAATCGATTCAACGGCAATCAACGCCGCAATTAAACGCTAAGGCATTGCGCTATGGAGCCGTGTAAATTATTAATTTGTCGTAGATTACGCAAAAAGGGTCTAACTCCCAAAAACCTGTTTCAGGAGAAATTGACGATTAATGTGTAATGATGGTATAAGAATATCTACTACCCCATATCGTATCGTGGGTGTCGTAGGAGACGACGAATCGAAATTGAAGCCAGCCAGCAGCATCTGTGACTCAAAATAATGTAAATCTGCAGTTGCCAACCCGCTTGCCAAGCATAGCCACTAAGGCGATCAATGGGGGAGGTCTATATTCGGCTGTGGACTAAAGTCCAGGGAGAACGGCGTTTCACAATACCAACACTCCTCAATCCCCAGAGCTGCGGCGAGTTGGAAAGCCATCCCCACCGCTACAGTTTATCGTAAAGCCTCCGGAGTAAGCCCGACGAGACAACTCGACGCGACCACGTTGGTCCGACCCTTCACCTTATGACCAAGCAAGGGCTACTAAACTTTCACCCCACCTCTTTTTTAATACTTATTAATACTTTACCTAGTATAATACTTTTATTACATGTGTACTTTTATTACATGTGTTTTTTATATAGAGTTAGGGTGATAAACGAGCACACAGTGCACCTGATGGTAAGTAGATGCTGAGGTCCATAGATATCTACATTTATCCTCGATTAAGAATCAAAACGCAGATACGTTGTTACCCCTGAAGGACTAAGATGAAATGCCTCGATTCAGTAAAAATGGGTCTACGGATTTCTACACTCACCATACGAATCGCAGCGGTATTTCGCTAATATTTTACGCTGGTATTCCGTGAGAGTGTGGTCCTTCCCCGGTCGAGGGCCCATTCGTGCTACAACCTGTTGGCAACTTTATTTCCTGGCAACACCGGTCCGCCCCTCTTCGTGCGCAACCTAAGAGAAGTGGGTAGGGAAATGTTATAAAATAGGGTGCATCGCGATTATAAGAGGTTCTGTTCTAATAACACGCGTCGAGTTAGTCTCAGTGTAATTAAGTGTCCTGAATACAAAAAAACTGTAGTCTTAAGTGATCTATGCAAATATTAGTTGAATAAATAGATTGTGTCGTCAGTACATATTATACAAAAAAATATAAAAAAATCATCCATTGGCCCAAGACTCTTCCTGTATATATATATATATATATATATATATATATATATATATATATATATATATATATATATATATATAAATCAATAGCCGTGCGTTAGTTTCGTAAAAACTCGAAAATGGATCGACTGACGTTGATGAAATTTTTGTGTTTGTTTAAAGCTGGGGCTTCTTATTAAAGATATAGAAACAAAACATTGTATAGAAAATTAAATACTTTATTGTCGTACAATATTAAGACATACATCCGAAAATTCGAATTTTACTTGAAAACACAGGAATATTTCTGGCCTTACGTATCACTCAAAATGTTCTCCAACTGAAAATGAAAATTCATTCGATTATTAACCAAGGGAGCTGACACGACATAAACCTCACAGAATATCAGCGTAAATAGCAGCGTAATGCTGCTGCATTTTCTACTATGAACAAGGCTCTTTTTACTGGTAAATTTTAAATGTAGATGTAGATGTAAATTTTATACGTGCCACGCTGCAGCTATATTATGGTTGTATCACGAATGGATTAGTTCGATCGTGGTAGAACCACGCTCTCACAGAATACCAACGTAAAATTGGTTTTTGCCTGTGGCCCATAAATATCTAAATTTAACCTTAATTAAGAATCAAAACGCAGATATGTTGTCACCCCTGAGGACTGCGATGGATTGCCTCGTTTCCAGTATAAAGGGTCTCCGGATCTCTACACTCACCATACAAAATACAGCAGAATCAAGCCGCTACTTTAACGCTGGTATTCTGTGTGAGCGTGGTCCTACCCCGGTTGAGCTAACTCATTCGTGCTACAACCACAATAAAGCTGCAGCATGGCTTTGTAGCAGCGATGTCGTCGCGCCGCAAGCGAAACACACCGAAGCCTAAATCACACTATCAAAATTCCGAATCATAAACAGTATAAATAGAACATCTCCGAACTATCACACGGAGTGTTGGCCGTTCCCCGGGCACAACACCTTGCCCGGCGGGAGATCTCCCCTTTTCCTTCTACGGCTACAGCTCTACCACTGTAAAAGGTATTCCATATTAGTTGTAGTGACAACACATCTGCATTTTGATTTCTAATTACGGATAAATGTATATGTCTATGGGCTACAGCATCCACTTACCATCAGGTGGACTATGCTCGTTTGTCACCCTTATTCTATAAAAAAAACTACAGGCCCTGAAATATACCATCTTAGTTCTCAGAAATGACAACGCATCTATAGCCTTTTTTTGCTTGAAGTAAACTGCAGTTGTCCATAGGCTGTAGAAGCCACTTATCATCAGGTAGACTGTAAGTTTGTTTAGCCTCTCAAACGTCAAGCGTCCTAATTTGATCGCTTCGATATTCCGGTAAAATTCAAGAGGTCAAATTTAACCGCACCCACCCACAGCACTTTAACCCATATAGGCTTATGTTTAGAGATTACTTTTCTATGAAGAAGTTTGGCATTATAGAATCAATATGAAATTTTCTATTCTCGTGTGGAATAAAAAACAGTCTATGGATATTAATTTATATTCTACGTTCATTACGTACGCCGTTTTCATTTAGATGTTGTTGTGTTGTTCTGTTGATTTTTGGATTTTTCTAGTGCTTTATTAGTGTTTTACTAAAGTTTTATTATAAAATCGTTATAAAAGTTTTTGTGTGAATATAATTAATCTTTATACGTAAATATTTTCGAATAATATATAGAAATAATTGTAATTTTCACGCTGCCGACATCCGCTTGGTATGTTTTTTTTTGTTTGTTATCAAAATACATTACAATCTTTTTGTAATGAAGTAAAAACTGACTTTGTTTACACCACAGAATAGAAAATTTTGTATAGATTTTATAATGCCAAACTTCTTCATAGAAAAACGTCTAAACATAAGTTTTAATAGTTTTAAGTGCTGTGGGTGGGTGCGGACGCATGCGACCGCTCGGGATTTGCCAGACGCATGCGACTGCATGGGAATTTTATGGGGATTGAAGGGTTAAATATATTTAAGTACTTAAATTTAAGTAATATGTCTTCTAGAGTGAATTTTGGCCACGGCGGCCCGTCTCAATGGAGACTAGCCATCTACGCAGGGCAGGTTTACAATGTCCGAGTGTATGCGCAAGCACAGGTGCATTCTCTATTGTCTAATTCTCATAGTCAGATAGGACAGTAATCCGACACGACCGGAGATAGATCAGGCGCAGGACCAACGGCTTTACGTGCTTTCCATGGCATAGGAATAAAAAACCGCCAAATTCCTAACTATCGCCTGCTACTGAGAAGTTCCTGAAAGAAAACCTCGAATAAATTTTTTTAGACCAACCCGTGGTTCGAACCCAGGACCTCACGATCAGCAGGCGCGTTTATAACCACTAAATAAATGAGGCAGTTAGTTATTAAATAACTAAATTGTGAAAGGAAAACCCTACAAGCTTCCCGACACTTACTTCTTGATACAAGGGCCCGGTTCGACCAGTTCCTCCTCTTTCAAGTACACGCACTTGGTGTCCACAAAGCCAAGCAACTCGGCGAGCAGATCGATGTCCTTGTACGAGGGTTTTGCTCGTAATATCTGTATAACAAGGTAATATAGTGTTGCGCGCCACAATTAATGCCTGGTTCATGGCGACACTAGTTACCACTAGCGCCCTCTAGTATCGAGTAGCAGAACTAGGAGAGTCAAGATCGTTCTAGAAATTTCCATGGAAGAACTTTCTAGAACTATCGAAACCTAGTCAGTCGGGACCGGTATGTACTCGAACATTCTAGATTTTTCTACAGTAGAAGATTCTGGAACTATCTGAGGCCCTATATAAGGCCGGTATAGACCGTTACCTGAGACAGTCTTGAATTGGTGATACAAGCGAAAACTTCGAAGCAGTACAACTGCAAACGAAAGTGATCAATAGTACAAAAAGTGTTTTGTTATTAGTGTGGTTTTAAGTCGTCATTAGAATTCTGCAATTAAAGTATCAATTTTGGTAATTCACTCGGCAGTTTTTAATTATCTTAAACCCCAAGCTCGTTACAATAGTTTCAACACATTACGGCCGCTAAATCTGTACATAACTCCCTCCCCATAGACTGCTTCATAGTTGCCACGCCTGGTAGGCGAATTGGCAACCGCAGTTTTTCATAACTTTATATCAGATATCATCTCTTGTTACAGTTTCCCTCTGTCGCTTCTTAAGACGCCCATGTTTTTTAAGTAATTTTAGCCAGTGCTTAACTACTACCCCACTTGACAAATAGAATAGAATAGAATAATTTTCATTAATTGTAGATTGCAAGAATACTTATTGAAAATCATTTCTAGCAAGAAACCCCGGAATTTTTTTTAAATAAAATCAAGTTGATGATGATGATGATGATGGTAAGTGTATATATAGATACAATTACTAATTAAAAAAGACTTAATTCTTCCCTTCCGTTCCACCATCGTGTAATTCCTTTAGTCGTTCGGCTCGTCTCCACCACTTCATTATTAGAATAGAATAGAATAATTTTTTATTTAATATAGATTACAAGTAATTCTTATAGAAAGTCAATATTTTACTTTACCACCTATATTGAGAACTACTATATTGAGAAACAACGCATTCGAACCGAATTTTATGTGTGGTAAAGCCACACTGCAGCCTTATTATGGTTGTAGCATGAATGGGTCAGCCCGACCAGGGAAGAAAATAGCAGCTAATGCTGCTGTGTTGCGTATGCTGAGTATAGAGATCTGGAGACAGTTTTTTAATGGAAACGAGGCATTCCATCTTAGCCCTCAGGGATGACACACATCTACATTTTTATTCTTAATCGAGGATAAATGTAGATGTCTATGGGCCACAGCAACCACTTATCATCAGGTGAACTGCGTGCTCGTTTGTCACCATTATTACATAAAATTTTGTACGTGGTAGAGCCATGCAGCAGTTATATTAGTAGTATAGTTGTAGCACGAATGGGTCGGCTCGACCGGGGAAGGACCACGCTCTTACAGAGTACCAGCGTGAAATAGTGGCTTAATGCTGCTGTGTTTCGTATGGCGAGTGTAGAGAACCGGAGACCCTTTTTACTGGGAATGAGGCATTCCATCTTAGTCCTCACGGGTGACAATGCATCTGCATTTTGATTCGTGATCGAAGATAGATGTAGATGTCTATGGGCCACAGCCACCACTTACCACCAGGTGGACTGTGTGCTCGTATGTCACCCTGTACTATAAAAAAAAAAGAATTAAAAAAAAGAATTCGATTTCGAATTGCATCGTCGTTCATATTTCGTACAACAATGCAGTGTAATAATTAACCAGTGTATTTCCATCAGATTACAATTTGAGTGTCTTCAAGGCAAGAGTGATAAGGTTTCTTTTTAAACGAAATCAGTGTGCTCAACCATCTTCTGTTGTATCTCGTATCTATCGACATGAGTCAGCTATGTTCAGCAATGGCTTTTGATAGATTGTTATGAATGAAGCCCTGTACCGTATAGTGGCGGTATATGAATATCCACTGCCCCATATCACCTCGTGGTCTGGAGGCGACATTGAGAAACAACAGGAGACAGGTAGTGGAATGACTGAGCTTGGCAACTATGGCAAATTTTTGAGTTGAGTGAGAAGGGGTTCCGGGGAGTGTATGATGATTAATGAATGAAGAAATTTGGGATATCGTGGATAATTTTAATGAACAAGGAAATGATTTCACGGACATAGTAAAGTAGTTAAAATAATTATTTTCATGTTGTCTTAACTTTGGATACAAAGTTACAAACATAGTATGTGTCATTCTATGATTAAGAAGGAGATACTAAAACTAAATACATTCTATTTTCCCTCCATTTTGTCTCTTCCGGCGATGGTAAGCTACCCACAATGCGAACTCTTCGTTCAACTTCTTCCCCAAATGCTCGCGCATTGGTAATTGTTACGCTCCTTCTGGACACAACGTTTGTGCGCGATACGCACGAGAGAATCACAGTGAATTCAACCCTTCTGGACAAGCTCTAAGTTGACAAAATTTTACCGCAATTTGATAAACGGTATTTTAGTGCATAAAATACGAACAAACAAACATTATTTTTTATTTATTAAGATTAGTTCTATTCTCAAAACACAGCACCTCAGTGGCGACGGCGCTCCGGTCCTCAATAGGCGGCATGTTCCAGAAGACGAACCCCACCACAGTCTCGTCGCGCAGATACATTAACATTCCACGTTTGTATCTGTTCTTGTATTCGTCGGTCCTTAACAATAAAGAGAAGATCAAAAATAATAATTTATTATACTACATCATTAGTAAACACCAGTGACCCTTCGCACTGGTGATTCCTGGGTCTCGACAACAGCGCCACCTATCGAGTCCTAATATGAATCTAAGCCATCTAGAGACCCATTCACACAAGAAATTTCATCAAAATCAGTCAGCCGTTTTGAGTTTTAGCGAGACTTCGGACAACAATTGATTTTTATATATAGAGATTTCACGTTCTTACCACTGCTCTGGACTTCTTTGTTGCTCTAGTCATCCCGTGTCAGTCCAAAATCAGTTCTCGGGTTTTGCTGTCAAGAAATTCTCATGCGGTGTTTCACATCCGTGCTTCTAAAAGCACGTAAAGCCGTCGGTCCTGTGCCTGATCTCTCCATAGTTGTGTCGGATTGCCGTTCCATTGCACGATGAGAGTGAGGGAATAGAGAGTACACCTATGCTTGCGCATACACTCGTGCACTATAATCTTTACCTGGGCATATCTCTAGTCTGCGTTGAGACAGGGCGCTGTGGTAGACATTATTTCATTCTTAAGACGAATTTGTTTGTGACGTAGTAGCCACGGTATAGCGTATTATAGCTACAGCACAGAAGTTTTGTTTTGGTAGCTCGCAAAATTATTATTATTGATTTTAGAATCAACTCAACTACTCAACAATTGATATTAATTGAACGAAGTAGAACTTTATACTTCTTGTAACAAGGTCGATCACCGCTTGAACTTTCAACGGCCTGAGTTTTCTTCGCCATCTCCTCCGCAGTACACTGCTTGAAGATACCAATCGTAGGCATGCACGCTCCTACTTCCCCTACCACCTGAGGAATTAAGTTGTTACACTGATATCAATACCGTGTTGTTGTGGCGTAAAATAGAATAGTATAGAATAGCATAGATTAAAACTGAATAAAATGGAATGGAATAGAATTGAATGGATTGAACGGAATTGAATATAACTAATTGAAGTTGAACAGAATTAAATGGAATGGAATAAGCGGTAAAACAAAGAATTTTGTACAACCGACTTCAATACAAATAAAATGATAACATCATCAAAGTAGTCGAAGTATTTTTAACGTGCTAAATCCAAATTCGAGCACGTCAAAAATTCTTGTTATATTCGAATCGCAAGGAGACTTACGCACGCATACATTGAAACAACTGTCCCCTATATTTAATATACTATACCTAACTAAACTTGATACTTGCTCAGGCTTCTACAAAGGAAAAAAAATGGAGCGCTGCGTATATTTTAAGTGAAGCCAAAACCATGCTAAACTTCTTGACAGGCACTCTTGCATACATCTTTTTTCTTTCTTTATCAGCCCAAAGTTTACTGATGGACGCACACATGAATGCACCTAAAACCATGTTAATGGGTGCGTTTGGCAGAAAGAAGAGCTAGCAAGCGCTTGTAAGCAAAATGGCGAAACTAAACAGTTTTCGGTCAGGACACGTTTGCTAACTTCAGTAGCGCTGACACAATCCGCCATTTTGCTTATTTAATTTTTTTGTTTTGAAGTAGAGTTTATAAGTTGTTTTGTGCAATATTAGTTTTAAGTAATATAGTGACATGAATAAACATATACATGTTATTAAAAATTCATGATTGATAAGTTTTTAAAATGAATACTTTACAAACATATATTTAAATTAGGTTAGGTACCCCGGTTAAAACTAACTTCGTGTCCTAGAGGAAAATAGCTACTTACGATTTGACAGCGCTTACCGCTTATGATCGCCATTTTGCTTACAATCGCTTGTTAGCGCTGCATTCCTTGACGTCTTGTCGGTATGAAGAAACTTAATTTCACAAGTATTGAATAAATAAAATGATAAAATTTTTATAATATTAAATTGTGTAAAATTGTAATATGGAACCCGAAGTAATATTGATAATACTTCGGGTTCCATATTACAATCGGATCATGGGCATTTCACTTCCAAAAAACCAGGTTCATATTTGCCGCCTGGAGTAACACCTACAAATAAAAATTTGAGATATATTTGTAATCTAGAGTCATGTATGTTAACATTTAAAGCCTTTTTTGTCTCTCGAGACGCTTTACGCTCATTGTTCTTGAAATTTTTTAATAGATGGCGTATTGCTTATATCGGAGCCATCCCGTAATTGCTTAACAAGAAGAGCACAGTTGATATTTTCAACCATGAAGATGTCAACTTTTCTTCTAGTTTTCAAGAGCGAATTTGCACTTTGTATACACGTGCTCCTTTCTATTGGGGACTTCACCAACTGTAATATAAGGTCGCGTATTTCTGATATAAGCGTAGGTATTGGTATACCTGTCAGCAATCAAATGTGAATAAATGTGTCCGTGGTCTCATAGACTTGTTGAACTCAAAAAAAATCCGGAATGACGTACGATCTGGTGGCTTAATTCCTTTGTTTTCTGATCGGTAACATGTGACGGATATTACTTATTCACTCCATAGTACAGGATTTCTTTACTGGTGCTGGTCATCAATTGTCGCAGCATCAGAGGAAGCATCCGTATGAACTTTTACTCACCATGAGTCAGCAATTACGGCTATCATTGATATTACTTGAGGCGACATATTTCTGATGAGTTTCGCATGCTCCACCTCTTCGTTCCTAGCCTTACATATACAATTCTCCGCCATTTGTTCTTATCACGTGCAATCTTAATTAAGCGTTACTTCACACAACCGCAGAAGTAAGGTGAGATGTCTTCATAGGCAATAATAATATGTGGGTAGATATATTCAGCACCAGTGGATTTAATTCTATGATATAAGTCCACTGCTTAATTTACATTGCTTGCCATAGTTGCAACTCTTGTCACACTGATCCGGTAAACTTACACGTACATTGACATTAACGCACGTGTTTGTCCCGGGCACTTCATTTGCCTTTTGTTTTATGATCTGAGAGTATGGCCACTTGCAATCTACATAAATTCATGAGACGTAGCACCGTTTTATAAATATTTTACTCGACGCCAAGACAAACATCAAGATGTAGACGTAGAATGTTCACACTTCTATCTGCAGTTCGTCCTCAAAGCATAGCCAGAAGTGCAGTGGTGCGTTGTGACCTTCGGAGTTTAAGATGGAATACCTCATCACTTTTGATAGACATAATTCCACTGTGTTAAACGTAGTCCTCCCCCATAGATTGTCTCCCTCCCTTTAATATTAGCCATAGTTTCCAGGCGTGGCAGGCGACATCACAAAAAGTTCCTCACGCAAAAGTATTAAATAAATAAAAGTTGTCACTCTATCAGAAAATAGCAAGAAGTAGTAGCCAGCGTAAAATAGCAGCTTAATACTGCTGTGTTTTATATGGTGAATGAAGAAAACCTGAGAACCATTGTCCTGGAAACGAGGCATTCCATCTTAGTCCGCACGGGTTACAACGCGTCTGCATTTTGATTCTTTATCAAGGTTAGATGTAAATGTCTATGGGCCACAGCATCAACTTAATGTCAGATGAAGTGTACTTGTTTGTCAACTACGTTCTATAGAAAAAGAGTAAAATGCAGGATTTTCACACCTCCATCTGCAGTTCGTCCTCGAAGCGTAGCCAGAAGTGCGGTTCTATGTTGCAGGGCTGCCAGTAGCCGGTCATATTGGCGCCCGCCACGTGGCCCAGCTCCTCCGCGTTTAGGTAGTGATCCAGGCGCATCCGAGTGTCCTTCCACTGTGAGTAGAAGCTGGCCGCGTCTCCAGCCTTCGAGTAAGAAGAACGCGTATGGAATTTTATAAGATGATAGCGCGACGCTGTAGCTATATTATGATTGCAGCACGAATGGTTTCGCAGGTCCGGTGGAAAACCACGCATTCAAAAATACCAACTTAAAATAGCTGCTTTATCCTGTTGTGTTTCATATAATGAGTGTAAAGAACTAGAGACCCTTTTACTCCAGATGAGGCATTCCAAATTAGTCCATGGGGGTGACAATGCATCTGCATTTTGATTCTTAATCGAGGGCCCACAGCATTCACTTATAATCAGGTGGACTGTTCACTCAATTGTCACCCTTATTCTATAAAAAGCGTTCGGAGGTAAAGAAGAATGTCGTGAGTAACGCTACATATTTGAGATATCAAAAGAAAATTTGAGGACGTTTGAAGTCCGCTAACATGAGTTGTTGCACCGTGGTCGATTCTTCCTCACAATGCAACCGTCTCAGGAGCGACAGTAAAGACACTGACCGTGAAGCTTTTTGAAAAGTGAATCAAATTTAAAAAAAACTGATCATAATTTTTTAGTACTAGCTGGGTTACAGAATCAGTGGGGTAAATGGACGTGAGGTTGGTTAAAACTACTTTTTTAGTTCTTGTTTTTAAAATCCTCTTAAAAACTTTGTTTCCTTTTGAAACATATAAAAAAACGTACAGTGAATTATAAGTCTCCTCCATTTTTGGAGTCGGGTAAAAATTAAAGATATCCTAAAAGGAAGGATGATCATAAATGAGCGTCTCAGATGACACCACGTTTACGTGGTAGTGCCACGCTTCAGCTATATTATGGTTGTAGCACGAATAGTACGACAGAGGCAGAACAATGCTCTCACAGAATAACAGCGTAAAATAGCATTTTATGCTGCTGTGTTTCGTAAAATGAGTGTAGAGGACCGGAGGCCCTTTTTACTGGAAACGAGGCATTCCATCTCAGTCCTCAGAAGTGACAACGCATCTGCATTTGGATCCTCATAATAGGATAAATGTAGATGTATATGGGCCACAGCATTCACTTACCGTCAGGTGGACTGTGTGCTTGTTTGTAAGTCTTATGCTATATAAAACAAGAGGTATGAGCATCGATATAAATGACTTGATATGATCGTGCGAACAAAAAATTTTCACGCTTTAAGCAAAAATCAGCGTCATCTCTTAAATACTCATGACCACCATACCACGGAACTAGTGTTTCCACTTATGATTTTGGTTTTATCCTAGAAACTCTAGAAATACTCTTTAAATTATCATAAAAAATCAAAATAGCTTTATTTATTGCACCTAATTTTCAATATTTTATAGAACAACATCATTGCAAGACTTTAATATCATTACACGATTAAAATTCTTGAGTTTTGTGATGAAGAAGACGTTCTCATTTTCAAATTATAATAACACCAGCCCTCTGAGACTCTTGCTGTCTGCGTTAAATAATTACCTACAATCGTGAGGCACCCAGGGTAACACACGCAGTCGGGCTAGCTCATTGTAGGCGATTGAATGTTAAAGTTTTTTTAACGCTGTTTACGTCAATAGTTTTTTTATAAATACTTGTTGAAATTGTTTTTGTTTAGAGTTTAGTATATTTAATTGTAGGACAAAATAGTTGAAAAAGTTTTAATGTAATTTAAAAATTATATATATTATGTTTATTACCTACTACTACTATTTTATTTATTTTTTATTTTATAGGATAGGGTGACAAACGAGCACACAGTCCACCTGATGGTAAGTGGTTGTTGCGGCCCATAGACTTATATAACTGTTGCATGGATAGATGCTAAATGACCAACAAAAGGTTTCATATCATTCTTTAAGTTACCGAAGGATTTTAGAAGGAGGTTGTGAAAGGTGAAACTATTTTTTTTTTTGTTAGATGGGTTCTTACATCAAAAATAATTGAGTAATAATTTGATCTACAGAAGAAATACCTAAGTACCTTATTACGAAAATTAGTTAAAATTTACTTCACTATTCAAGTATCTACTTACATTACATAATATTTATTTTACTACTACTATACTATACTTGTTTTTTGTAACACAAAATGCTGAATTTAAGACTTTGTTTACTAACGAGATTCTTAACTAAGTGGAATACGATCACATTTCTCTTAGGAATCGTATTTCAGGTTTATTTGTTGTTTCTTCCAAGCTAAGCATCGCGATTCCCGACGAATGGCTTTATAAGTTGCATGCGTTGGGCATCGCAGAACTCACATAGGTGCGAAAATATGGTCGGTCGATCATAGTCAGAATAGGTACTTCACCTAGGTAACTTAATTAACATTTCACAGTGTATTTTTTTACTCTTTATTGACATCCCTTAGTAACCACGGAAAGTACGCCATGACGTAGGAAGGCAAAAAGATGCAAAGTAATGTAGACACTCGCGATAAAGTTTTATTTAGTTTACGTGCGCGATTTATCTAATTAATAATAGTTATGTATACTATTAAATGTCAGCAAGCAGTCAACATCAAAGGAGTGCAAATTCTGTACGTAGTACTATTATTTATTCTGTGATAACACTTAGTCTCATATGAATAACGAATATGTATCTAAGTAAAATATTATACCATTATTCTGATACACATACTAAAAAAGTTTTTCATTCTACACTTTTCCAGCTCTTTTGAAGTCCCTATCCCCTTCGACAAATGTTTAAAAAAAACTATATTGGATGGGTATAAAAAACAGGGTTACCTGAAATTCGATTTTACCCCAAATTATCCAAAACCCTGTCAACTTGAAGAAACGCTTAAAGCCCTACCTATATTAGTAGATTTACCCTAAAATAGTGCAAAATATCTAAAATTGGAAACACTGCACGGATGCACGGCACGCATTGGTACTCGATTTGGTGCTCTATAAACATTTTTGCACCAAGGAGTTCGTGACATTTTGTTTGTTCAATGACCCGGTCCATACGCAGTAGTATAATAAGTCTATAGCTATAAGTACAAATACATAATAATAGGTTGGGGAAAGGTTTAAATACTTAATTAAACAAAAACTGTATAAAAAGGGTTATTATGCTATAAATGAATATATGGTTAATAATAACCCCTAGGAATGAAGTGGTCGCTTCCAAGCTATTTGTAAAATAAATTTTGTAAATATTATGTGACCATTGACATTGTAAAATTTATTTTTAAAAAACTCCCGCTGTGTTTCTTGCTGGTTCTTCCCACGACAGAGGTTTTTTTTTCGAACCAGTGGTGAAGTAAAAAGTTGACTTTCAATAAGAATTACTTGTAATCTATATTGAATAAAATTATTCTATTCTATGAGCTTTTACCGCCGGGCAAAAAAAATAATTCCAATCTCTACTGCCAACAACTAATGAGACTCCAGCAAGAAATTGAGAAAGAACGACCGGAATTGATCAACAGAAAAGGAGTAGTCCTTCAACATGATAACTCCAGACCACACACATCTTTGGCCACTCAACAAACTTGAGAGAGCTTGGTTGGGAAGTGTTAATGCATCCACCATATATTCTAACCTTGCACCCTCAGATTTTCACCTATTTCAGTATGTTCATTCTTTGGGTAGTGTTAGGTTAACATCAAGAGAGGACTGTCAAAACTATTTGTCGCACTTTTTTGACCTAAAATTCCAAGATTTCTACAGCAACGGAATTATGTCACAATCTTTAAAATGACAACAAGTTATCGAATAAAATGGCACATAATATATACTATAGTTAAATTTAATTAAAATATGAAAAAAATATCTTGAATTTGTAATATAAAACACGAAGAAACTTGTTCCTTGACCTATTGTGTGTATGTAAATAAAGTTGAAGTACATATATTTAATGTGAAACTTATTAAATTGTTTGCTTTCAGTTATTTTCTGTATGTACAACATGTAACAAGGCCCCGTGGTTTCCGTTAAGTGCGTTATCAGAACCAGTATTCAATGGTATATATATATATGTGGTGTGTGTGTGTGTGTGTGTGTAACTTTACTGCAGAAAAATCGATCATAAAAATTTTATTTAAATAAAATAATTTTTTATTAGCAAATTGTATGTGGGTTTATTAAATTTGGAACAGCTGTCTTTGACAATACCCTTATCCCTGGATATGGGTATTGTCAAAGTTTATAATATATGGTTGGCAAATGAGCATATAGTCCACGTGATGGTAAGTGGTTGTTGTGGCCCATATACATCTACGTCTATCCTCGATAACGAATCAAAATGCAGATGCGTTGTCACCCGTGAAGAGTAAGATGGAATGCTTCGTTTCCAGTAAAAAGGGTCTCCGGTTCTCTATACTCACCAAACGAAACACAGCAGCGTTAAGCTGCTATTTGACGCTGGTATTCTGTGAGAGCATGTTATTTCTGCAGTCGAGCAGACCCAATCGTGCCTGCAGCATGGCTCTGCCACGTAAAATGCCTATTTCCTAGTTTGCTTCCCTTTGTCGCCGCTAAGTGGGTATCTTTAAAAGGATCTCCACTTCTTGTCAATAACCATATAGAGCAGTGTAATGATAATATAAGGCTTACCACGTAAAGATGATTCCTCGCCTCCAACTCGGTGTTGACAAGGAATCCGCCATTTACTTCGTCCAACTCCAGTTCCGAGGGCTCCGCCAACTCCACGCTAGGTTCAGCTCCCACTGCCACGAAAGCCTTGAGCGAATCGTTACACTCGTGAATATCGATATTCATACTATAAACACTAAATTGGAAACTATCTATTCCGCAGGTGCCGTTTATTTGTGAATTCTAAAAAGTATAATGTCCTCCAGACCGAATCTAACCATCTACGAAGGACAGGAACACAGCACTCTCTATTCTCTTACTGTCATAGTCTGATGGGACGGTAATACGACAGGAACGAAGAGAGATCAGGCGCAGGACCAACGGCTTTACGTTCTTTCCGAGGAACGGGGATGTAACATCGCAAATTTGACTGCAGGCAGCCTGCAGTCAAATTTGCTTAATCCTTTTTAATTCACACCATTCTGAAAATTCCTTATTAGAGGCGTCTATGGGATAAGCTTAGAAGATATTAAGGCTTCCGATAGATGGTGCTATAAGCAACTTATTTACGCCAGGCGTAACATTACCAGACTGCCGAATTAAAAGCTCCGTCAAAGATGTGAAAAATGTGTTACACGTCTTAACCTTATTAAGACGTCAAGTGCCTTACCGTGTAGAGGTAGTGTAAGTATATCCACTACCCCATATTATCCTGTGAGTGTCATAAGAGGTGACAAAGGGAAACTAATCAGAACAGTTGATACGTAGTAGAGCCACGCTGCAGCTATTATATTATTATGGTTGTAGCACAAATGGGTCACCTTGACCGGAGAGGACCACGCTCTCACAGAATACTAGTGTAAAATAGCAGCTTAATACTGCTGTGTTTCGTATGGTGAGTGTAGAAATCCGGAGACCCTTTTTTACTGGGTACAAGGCATTCCATCTTAATTCTCAGGGGTGATAACATATCTGTGTTTTAATCGAGGATAGGTTTAGATGTCTATGGGCCACAGCATCCACTTACAATCAGGTGGACTGTGTGCTCGTTTCTCACCCTTATCCTATAAAAAACGGTTTCCCATAGTCACCTCTTACGAAACCCACGAAATTCTCTACGCTGTCACCAATAGCTAAAGCGTAAACATAATGTATACCAATCTATACAAATAAATGAAATTGAAGAGTATGTTTGTAATATCAAAATAACAGCTTTTTACTGAATCCATATGAAAGTAAATGCGGTACTTATTACAAAAACATAATTTTTAACATTTTTGACTGTCTGTCTATCCGTCTGTTTGTTCCGGCTAATCTACGAAATGGCTGGACCGATTTTGACGGAATTTTCACTGGTAGATAGCTGATGTTATAAGTAGTAACTTAGGCTATTTTTATTTTGGAAAAAAAGTTATAATTCCGCTCAAAAAAATTAAAACCCTAAATCACAGGAAGAAAAAAAAAACAATAATCAAACAAGCACAAATTAAAACTAAAAATAAACATTTTTAATTTTTTGCTTAATCAGATTATGTCAAATCGCGTACGTAATCTGTGACAACAGAGGATCCGTCAGATAGCGTGAGCTTCAGCCGACCGTCCGCAGACTGGAAAGCGTCGTAGACTTGAGCTGGAACAAAATAAGAATAATAACGTCATTTGTCTTTTATTTTATTATAGAATAAATATAAAGTTGTGTATTTAAAACTTAAAGTATACATAAGCATGGCTTATTTATGTACACTTTAAGGTATAAAATTTTATCTACAATCGAAATCCCTTGTAGAGTCTCTCAAGGAGCCCATTTGGGCCTCTTTTTTATATCATCATAACGTCAACTAATAAAAAATTTAAGACTGTATTACATAATTGAACTTTTGAAACTGTTATAAATTACAAAATTAAAATATTTTTTGACATTTTTAAAACGATTGTAAATTATAAAACTCGAAATGATTTATGTATGATTTTTTCTTTGCTCTGAGTCCTTAGCCAAACTCAAATTTTTTTGTTTATTCGCGGTAATAAAATTAAGGCACACAGACAATCACCTAAACTCAAACTTCATAATGACTTAATTTTGGGTAAGATAATATGGTTTAGATTCAAGTTAGGACACGGAGCTTGAGTTTGAGCAGCTCGAGGTTGCTCTGAATACTGGCCTTACTCTTAGGTTTGACGGTGACTCCCTCGTTCTTGATCTTCTCTGCGGCCCACTCGCCGAGGTACTCGGGCAACACACCGGCCATGATGCCCTTGTCTTTGTAAATGTGCACTATCTCCAGCGGCTGCTTTTCAGGATCCACATCCAGATCCATTTTATCTGGCCGGGGAAAAAGTTTCCTCATATTTTGTTTGTATAAAATTCAAGAAAAATGTCTTTGGTTGAACTGTTTATTTATGGCTGGTTTTAATATCAATACATTTAGGACATTAAGAAAACGAAAATAAGAAGTAAAAAACACTTTCCCGCCATTTTTCCCGACCTCCCAGTACCAGACACCTTGCACTTTTGACGCTGCTCGCCATCGTATTTTACGTCTGGGATAAATGAAGTGGTTATACCCCCGAGAGGTGTTATGCTGCCTGACCGGATATTGAATGAAGTTTTCGTTAAAACACTTGAAGTTATGTTAAAATTACTACCCCTACTATTACAGCCTATAACAGTCCACTGCTGAACATAAGCCTCCCCCATATTGCCACATAGGGGGGATTTTTCCATAGTTACCACGCTCGGCATGCGGATTGTCCACCACTATTTATTGCTATTTTGTGTTGTCAGGAAGATGCTGCTGCCCATCACCTGCTTCAATTCCTCTGTCGACTCTTAGGACGCCCACGGGGTGATATGGGGCAGTGGATATTCTCATACTGCCACTACACTGTAAAATGTAAAACTTTTTTACGTGGTAGAGCCACGCTGCAGCTATATTGTGGTTGCAGCACGAATGAGTCGGCTCGACCGAAGTAGGACTACGCTCTCACGGAATACAAACACAGCGTAAAATAGCAGCTTGATGCTGCTGTGTTTCGTATGGTGAGTGTAGAAAACCGGAGACCCTTTTAACTGAAAACGAGGCATTCCACCTCAGTCCTCAGGGCTGACAACGTATCTGCATTTTAATTCTTAATCTAGGATAAATGTAGGTGTCTATGGTCCACAGTATCCACTTAACAACAGGTGGACTGTGTGCTCGTTTGTCACCCTTATTCTATAAAAAATGCTATGCAATATTAAATGTTATAACGTTAGACACGTTATGTTAATGACTGTCTCATCAAGGTCGTAAATGCGATTCTTAATGATGAGGCCCATAGTTCGAATCCTAGATCAGACCGAAAACCATTTATTGAGTTTTTAAGTCAAGATATTCTCAGTTGCAGCCCCGCAATGTTTTACCCCCGTGCCTCGGAAAAACCGTAAATTCCTGTAGCGTCCTGTGCCTGATCTGTTACCGGTCGTGTCGGATTGACCTCCTATAGGACTATGAGTTTTAAAAAAAAATAGAGTACACCTGTGCTTGCGCATTCATTCGGACTCTAATAATCCTGTCCTGCGCAGAAGGACTCGAGTTTAGACTGGTCGACGACCAGTTATTTGTTAATGAGTTTGCATCCGTCGCGATTAAGTTGAATACGTGCACTAAATAATTGTAAAAGTATAGAGATTTCTGTGCGCAAAATGTTAACGCCATCAGAAATATACAGTTGTACCGTACACTGCTACCAAACGACCACAACGCAACTACGATTAAAGAATACTAAACACTTACTTAATACTTCTTATTCGTGGTAGGGCCACGCTGCAGCTATACCTATACTATAGTAGGAGTACGAATGAGTTGGCTCAATCAGGGTAGAACTACATCCTTACTGAATATCAGACACATAATATCATAAAATAGCAGCTTAATGATGCTGTGTTTCGTATGATGAGTGTAGAGAACCGGACATCATTTTTACTGGATAAGAGGCATTCTATTTTAGTCCTCAGGGGTGAAAACGCATCTGCACTTTGATTCTTAATTGAGGATAAATGTAGTGGGGTCTAGTCGAGTCTATGGACTACTGTAACCACTTACCATCAGGTTAACTGTGTGCTAGTTTTACTCTTATTCTATTTTTTTTAATCCAGTAAAGGTGTTAATAGTTAATCATAGGTAACCTATACTTACTCATCCTACCCAAATGCCAAGCCAATTCACATCCAAGAGGACCGCCTCCTATGATCGCAACGTGCTTAGCCGCCTTAACACTTCGGTACGCGATCTCCAAGTCCCTGATGGTGCGTAGGGTGCAGACGCGATCACGCACCGGTTTCGGGGCCGATTTGAACATGGACAGTTGCTTCGGTTTTGAACCTTGTATTTTAAATACGATTATTGTCAAAAGCTGAGATGATTACTGCGCTTTATCATATATCTAATGCGGTCGTGTATACACATTAGGAAGTAAGTCACGCTGTGGTTCTATATATCAATAGTTGCAGCGCGAATGGGTCAGGTTAGCTCGACCGGGGAAGGGCCACGCTCTAGAAGAATTGCAGCGTAAAATAATAACTTGATGCTGTTGTTTTGGTGCTTTCATATGATGATTGTAGAGAACCGGAGACCGTCCTCACCTTACAGTTGAGTTGTGATACCGTCCAACGTCCAATATAATTTCAGGTCCACCAACGGTGGTACCGACTATAAAAGCAACGTCATCATCACATCATCACAGCCCTTCACAAGTCCACTGCTGAACATAGGCCTCCCCCAAGTAATGCCACAAAGCACGGTCCTGAGCCACCTGCATCCATCGATTTCCTGCATATCTTACCAGGTCGTCACTCCATCTAGTGGGGGGTCGCCCTACACTACGCTTACCGGTACGAGGCTGCCACTCGAGAACCTTTCTTCCCCATCGGTTATCGGTTCTTCGAGCTATATGGCCGGCCCATTGCCACTTCAGCTTACTAATCCGTTGGGCTATGTCGGTCACTCTGGTTTTACTGCGGATATCCTCATTTCTGAGTCTATCACGCAGAGAAACTCCGATCATAGCCCTCTCCATAGCTCGCTGAGCTTCCTTGAGCGTCCTCATACGGCCAGCAGTGAAGGACCACGTCTCTGATCCGTAAGTCATCACTGGCAACACGCACTGGTTGTACACTTTAGTTTTCAGAGATTGAGGTATACCTGACGAGAAGATGTGTCGTAATTTCCCGAACGCTGCCCAGCCGAGTTGGATCCGTCGATTGACCTCTCGGTCGAAGTTGGACTTACCTAGTCGGACTATTTGTCTCAGGTAAACGTACTCGTCAACAAATTCGAGCATAGTGCTCCCAACAACTACCGGCATAGGTGTGACATGGACATTAAACATGATCTTTGTTTTGTCCATGTTCATCTTAAGACCGATCAGTTGGGAGGCACTATTGAGGTCATTGAGCATAGTGCTTAAGTTCTCCAGCGATTCTGCCATAAGGACTATATCGTCGGCAAATCGAAGGTGAGTGATGTACTCGCCATTGATGTTAATACCGTATCCTTTCCAGTCCCGTAGCTTGAAAACGTCTTCCAAAGCAGCGGTGAAGAGTTTCGGGGATATAACGTCACCCTGTCTTACACCTCTCCGCAGTTGGACAGGTTTCGAGCTCTGGTTCTGTACTCGGTTAGCCATCGTAGCACCGCCCAAATTTCGACGGAATCAAAGACTTTCTCATAGTCCACATACGCCAGGCAAAGTGGCAAATTGTACTCTTCAGTCTTCTGTACAATCTGCCGCAGGGTATGTATGTGGTCTATGGTACTGAAGCCTTTTCGGAAACCGGCTTGTTCGGGAGGCTGGAATTCGTCGAGTCTACGTGCGAGACGATTCGTAATGACTCTCAAAAACAGCACGTAGACGCGGCTCAGAAGGGAAATCGGTCTGTAGTTCTTCAAGAGAGCGTTGTCGCCTTTCTTAAAGAACAAGACCACCGCAATTCTGCTCCACGCCTCTGGAGTAGTGCCACCATTGAGGACGAAATTGAAGAGCTTCTGAAGGACTTCAAGTACCGGTGTTCCACCCGCTTTCAGAAGCTCCGCTGTAATTCCATCCTCACCTGGGGCCCTGCCGTTTTTAAGGTGCTGGAGAGCCATTCTAATCTCGCTTATACTGACATACGGGATATCAACGGAATAGCGTCGGATAAGACTTGCTCTTGGATCGTTACTCACACTTGCGTGTGGCTCCAATGATGATGTGTACAGCTGCCCATAGAACCTCTCAATCTCACTCAAAATCTCAGGTGTCCCGGAAACGATGCTGCCATACTCAGTCTTCAGCCTTGACAGTTGGCTCTTACGGGCAGACAGATCTCTGGCAAAGACTTTGGAGCCCTGGTTCCGCTCGATCGCTTCTTTAATACGAGCAGTATTAAAGTTGCGTAAGTCTCGCCGCATGCATTTGGAGATCTGTCTGTTCAGTTGCCTGTATGCTGTCAAATCTGTTGACGATTGCAGCCTCATCTCCCGTCTAACAGCCATGAGATTAAGAGTGTGATCGGAGAGTTTTTGTGTTCTTCTGCGGCGGGTCTTGCAGAAATTAGCTCCGACCGCATGGACAGTTTCCACGAGCTTGTCATTCATATCGTCCACTGCATTGCAATCTTGTAGGCACTGAAAGCGGTTGTGTAACTCGAGCTGAAAGTTTTCGGGATTTTGGATTAGAGCACGAGGGGGACGGAGCGTTGACTTCATTAGACGAGACCTTTCCAACTTAATGTTTAGGTTCAGTGTGCCTCTAACCATTCGGTGACCGCTGCCAGTTTTCACCCTTGCGATCACTGAGACATCACTGAACAGTTGGCGTCTGGTCGTCATAATGAAGTCAATCTCATTTTTTGTCGAACCGTCGGGGCTCGACCAGGTCCACTTCCTGTGGGGCCGCTTCTGGAAGAAAGAGTTCATCATAAAGAGTCCCTCTTTCTCCATAAAGTCGGCCAGCTGCTGGCCCCTTCGGTTCCGTTGCCCTACTCCAAATTTCCCTAACTTCAGCTCACCGTTTTCTCTTGTGCCTAGTTTTGCGTTGAAGTCTCCCATCAACACCGTGTAGTGGGTTTTGGAGGAATGCATGGCGTTGGAAATATCCTCATACATTTCCTCCACCTACTCATCGGAATGTGCCGAGGTTGGTGCGTAAACCTGTATGACCTTCAGCGAATACCGTTTGGTGATTCTGAGTATCAGGTACGCGACCCTCGTCAATACACTCCCAATCTTTAAAACGTTGTTAACGAGAGACTTGTGGACGATAAATCCAACACCTCCTTGGGACAGATGGTCGCCCTCCCGGTGATAGAACAAGTTGCCGGATTCGAGAATCACCGTGTCCTCCCCCTCTCTTCGGACCTCGGATAATCCTATAATATTCCAGCGCAACTTGTCTATCTCTTCTTCAAGCTCCAGGATCTTCTCGTCAGTCCTCAGTGTGCGTGTGTTAAATGCTGCCAGGTCGAGTCGTCGTAGGTGGCAACCGAACCTCCACCGGAGATTCTTAGCACCCCCCTGCCCCGCCGTTACCATGGTCGCCACCGTAGCCAGGAATAGCGGGGCCGCCGGGGACTGGGGGCCGTCTATTTGTGTAATTGTTCATGGGAGGTATATTGCCATAGTTGCCATGCTAGGCGAGCGGGTTGGCAACCGCAGTTTTTTTCTGTCGTACAGTTGCTGTTATCAGGAAGATGCTGCTGCCCATCTCCTGCCTGTATCCCTCTGTGACCCTTTACGACACACGGGAAGATATGGGGTAGTGGATATTCTTAACCGCCACTACACGGCATAAAAGCAACGTATTACTATCATTTTCATCATTGATACAGACCTACACAAGTTCACTTCTGCACATTGCCAAATTTCTAAACACCAAAGAATGTCACAATGCACAGTCCTGAGCCACATGCATACATCGACTTCCTTCATCTCTTACTAGTAGGTTTGCCGGATCGTTAAACCAAAATATCTGGACAAATTTTGAAAAAGTTGGGACTTTGGGGTTGTTGTCGGGAAAAATGTACATTAAAAATAAAAAGTTCTTTTTTATTAACAGGCTACAAAAAGTACTTTAAAACAAAACTTACTTAAGTACACTTAATATTTATATTGCTACGTGTATTTGTCATTGGATTTTACTATAGTCATCATCATTTTAAATGATGATGGACTATAGTAACATAACATTAACGTTATACTTCATAACATGTTTTCAGTAATCTAATATCAAAAGCTTAGTCAAAACAATTTAGGATTAACAGGTTTTAACGATTCAAAGAATATTATCATAAATGAACCTTCAACGAATATTATCATAAAATAACTAAAACACCAATATATCCCATCATCCTTCTGTCCAATTGCAAACATCCTTATTTCGAAGTTTATGCCTCAGTAAAGCTTAGAGCATAGCCCTCTTCATAGCTTGTGACCTCTAAGCGACCTTGAGCCGTTTGAGAATCTAAACAGAATTCAGTATAAAACAAATAAAAGTTTGGTGTATTAACTTAAAAGCGGAATATCCTAAGGACTGCTTGCCCACCTGGTGCTAGAAGACACCGCTCGTAGTAAATAGGCTGTTCTCCACACTGGGTCTTCACCCACGCGACGTGGTAGTCAGCGTCAACACGCTGTACACAATAACCGGTCGCGATCGAGACCGCTGGTCCGGACTTCGTGCGATAGAATTTCACCGGATCCATGAATTTGTTGTATTCCGACAGATACATGCTAAAAAGATAAAAGATCTTCGTCAATTTGTTTATTCACAAAGGAGTGACAAGCGCGCATACAATCCACCTGATGGTACGTAGATGCACGGCACAAAGACATGTACATCTATCCTCGATTAGAATCTTCATGATAAACAACGATGTCTCTTTCTCTCCTGATCCGATAAAAAACATTTTTTATAAATAATATAAATGGTCTTAAACCCAATATTCCCGTTAATCACTCCAAGAGCAGTTCATGACAATAGTCAAATACCGGATTCGGACTTATGACTTTTAATAATGATTTCTTAAATTTATGCGAACACTACACATTGAATAAAATTATACATACGGATTCTATCGCGTTTAAGTTACTTATTTTAACTTATTTTTAATTCCCGACGTTTCTTGTACTTTACAGCACCCATGGTCACGGGGCGGAGAGGGGGGGCTAACTATGACATTGGGACGTCAAACATCTCAGTCCCCCCGTTATGTCGGGAATTAAAAATAGTTAAAATAAGTTTTTTAAGCGAGATAAAATCCGTATATATAGTTTTATTCAATTATGACTTTTAGGTTCGCGGTTCGTACCCTTAACTATTACTTATTGGTTACTCTAGTTTAAGATTTACTTTATTGAAGATTCAGTTTTCTAAAACTTTTTTAAAGAATATCTAGATAATAAACTTTGGCTATTTTCAATGGCACATACATATAGCTCGAAGAACCGACAACCGTTGGAGAAAAAACGTTCTCGAGTGGCAGCCTCGTACCGTAGACGAAGTGTAGGGATATCTCCCTCTAGACGGAGTGTCGAACTAGTAAGTCTTGCAGGAAGACGATGGATGCAGGGCTCAGGTCCGTGCTTTGTGGCATTCTTTGGGGTAGGCCTAAGTTCAGACTTGTGAGGGGCTGTAATGATGATGATGATGAATGACGTAAAGAGAGAATGTATCTCCTCTTGGAGTCCCTCAAGTTGGCGTCCTCTGGTCGTCATTTCTGCCTATTAAATCAAAGGTCGACTTACAAATCATGAAAATTTAAGAATTGTCAAAAAATGTCCAGTTCGGTAGCGTCTAGAAGCGGTGAAGGAAACAGCGTAAATATTTGAAGTCTTTTATTGCGCCCGCTAATCCACAACAAAGGCTCCGCGAATACGGTAAACTTTCTAAACATAAGAAGGCCCCTTTGTCGAGCAGGGGAATTTCTCTCTGACTGATTATGAGAATGTTACTATAATTTAAAATAATATTTACATATTTGGCATAAAATAAAAAAGAATGTAATAAAAAATTACTTTTAATTAAAATTATAAACCGACTTCGAAGATCTAAAAGGAATAGAATTATTTTATATTCTAAGGTCTGTGCTAAAATATAGTATGAAATAATTAAGCTACGACTTCAGAATGTGATCATGTAATTTTTAAGTTATTTTTAAATACTAGTAATCCTATTAACATTACTACTATTCGCTTTAACCACTCCTGGTAAGCTTAAAATGCTTGTGTTAGGAGTGGTTCAAGACAGTAGTCGAGTGGTGGATTCGAACCCACGACCTTTTGAGTTTACGGTCAGTTTAATTGAAATCGGCTTTTGAATTTCGCTAAGAGATAAATTCTTTTACTCTTTTGAGGAATATCAAAATCTCAATTTTGTCTAACATTGAGAACAATTTCACAACAATATACTTCTTCCCCTATTTTGACACCCTTTAAAGTGTGAAATATTTTATCCAAAAGGAATCATCAAAATTGAATCACAATTACCGAAGATATCACGTTTCATACATATAGTAACCATAGTCTTTTTTATATAGAATAAGGGTGACAAACAAGCACTCAGTCCACCTGATGGTAAGTGGATGCTGTGACCCATAGACATCTACATTTATCCTCGGTTAACAATCAAAACGCAGATGCGTTGTCACCCCTAAGGACTAAGATGGTATGCCTCGTTTCCGGTACAAAAAGGGTCTCCGGATCTCTACATTCACCATACGAAACCAAGCAGTATTTAGCTGCTATTTTACGCTGGTATTCTGTGAGAGCGTGGTCCTCCTTTCCTTCGAGCCGACCCATTCGTGCCACAACCAAAATATAGCTCTACCACATATAAAAGTCTATTTGTAAACCTGCTTCTTGTTTTGCAGTCGTCTAATAAAATAAAATAAAACAGAATATTTTAAAATAGTACGTCTTTTTCTTCCAGTCCTGGATGTAGTTAAGTTTTTCGATATCCGGTGGGTCCGGATTCCACCACATGTGCTTCGACATCGGAGGCCGGTCGTAGGGTAGACAGTCTTCTTTGGATATAAAGAACACCTTAAAATAAAATAGAAACTATTCAAAGGAATATAATAACGAATTTCTTGGCAAATATCTGAATGTTTAGCGGTCAACTAATGTGCGTTTTACTAGGAGTTTTCTTCCTCGCACAACTTCTCTGTAGAATTGTTTACCACCGGCGATTTTTCCGAACCGATACAACATAGGAACCTTCAAGAAAACAGCTTATACCTTTCTAAAAGGCCGACAACGCATCTGCAATTCCCCTGGTGTTGCGGTACTCATTTACCATCAGGTAAGCCGCATGCTCGTTTGCCCCCTATTCTATAAAAAAAAAGAAAAATTCAATAACTGATTTTGGCCCGACCCGGGATTCGAAGCCGGGACACAACTAGCAATCGCGTTAACGACCACTAAACCAACGGGGCAGTAAACACAGTTCATATTAAGGTAGACAGTGTCGATACAGCAGCAAACTAGTCGAACCACCGTTGGTCAAATATGGGCTTAGATTGGATAATTGTAAAGTAAGTCATAGGTGGTAGTGTATCACCCACACAATCAGAAACCCAATTTCCCATTGGTCGCCTATTACGACATGCTGGGCAAGTAACACAATTGGCATATTCCTTTTGATTATAGGTCCCACATTAACAACAAACTTGATCATTTATCTTGCAGAAGTAAATGACAGAGTCAGCACGGGTGCAGCGAAATGGAGTACCCTCAACCGACAAGCATGTATGCGTAGGTGTATGGACGTGAAGAAGGCGAGATATGTATGTAAGGATCGTGCCAAATGGAAGTCCGCAGTCTCTGCCTACCCCTCTAGTTAACAGGCGAGGACGTTAATGTTTATCTTCTATACAGGGTTATTTTGCAATAACCGGCCAATGTTTTTTTATAGGATTGGGTCATAAATGAGCACACAGTCCAACTGATGGTAAGTTGTTCTTGTGGCCCATAGACATCTACATCTATCCTCGATTAAGAATCAAAATGCAAATGTGTTGTCAACCGTGAGGACTAAGATGGAATGTCTCGTTTCCAGTAAAAAGGGTCTCCGGTTCTCTACACTTACCATACGAAACACAGCAGCACTAAGCTACTATTTTACGTTGGTATTCTGTGAGAGCGTGGTCCTTTCCAGGTCAAGCCGACCCAATCGTGCTATAACTATACTACTAATATAACTGCAGCATGGCTCTTGTAGGTTGAAGAAATTTTGCAGAGAAGGTTCAGAATAAATAATATAGGCAAATGGTTAAAAAAATCATTAGCAGTAATCTATATAAGTATATATATATATATATATATATATATATATATATATATACATTATATATATATATATATATATATATATATATATATATATATATATAACACACATTTGTAAGGTTATAATTATAATAATAATTTCATTTCATTATTCAGGTTAGTACACCCATTTTGCTAGTACACTTAAAACTTAAAAACCAGGGGTTTGTAAATTCACAAAATACATAAATTATAACTACACAAAAATTATTATTTATTATTAAACATATTGGGTCTGGAACCCATATGCACTATGTTCCAGTACCTCATTACCGGGCAATCTTGCCATCCATATATGGAAGCTAGGAGGCCTTTGGTGCTGTCAAGCTGCTGTCAAAAGCGTGGCAGCCCCAACAACATCCTGAATCCATTGTTGTACTGAGCACGTAGCGCATTGAGAATTCGGCGAGTACACTTCGTCCACGGGATGCAGGTGTAGAATGTCTGACAGTAGGCTTTGAATAACGTTATCTTAACTTCATTCGTACACCTAGCAAACCTGCGGGCAAGCACATTACACCTCACTGCCAACGCTCTACGTTCCCGTTCAACATCTAAATTGTCAGAAAGATCCTCGGCGACCCAGTGTTCCAGATATCTGAATTTGGTGACTCTATTCAGTGTAACTCCTCCAAGTTTAACATGAGGAACAGACTTAGGTTTTCTATTTCCAGCCTTAAACACGAGTAGTTCACTCTTATTACAATTATATTTGAGACCATGAGCCGCCGCGTACCTTTCACAGATGCCCACTAGTGTTTCGAGGGCCCTGATCGAAGGACTCAGCAAAACCATGTCATCGGCATAGCTTATATTATTAACAGAATGACCGGCAATTGAGCAGCCGACTCCGGCATCACTGAGCTCCACGATCAGAGCGTTGATGTACAGGTTGAAAAGTTGAGGGGAGCTAAGGCCGCACTGCCTCACCCCGCACTCCAACCTGTACTCCGACGAATATGAGCCAGCCCACTTCACACAGTTAGCTTGGTTGTGATACCAATACTTGAAGAGGTTAATTACTTCCTTGGGTGTGCTAGTTTCCTGGTTAAGTTTATCCCATAGCACGTTATACGAAACCAGGTCAAAAGCTGTTATATCAGTTTGTAAAACATTGCTGCTCATAAATCACATTCAATTTTGATAATTTTAAATAAAAGTAGAAGCCTTATTTACTCGTATTTTCAAAAACTGGAATCATATATCAGTATATCATTATTTATATATTTGAATACTTAGGTTATATACAAAAATCAATTGCTATGTTAGTCTTGCAAAAACTCGAAAATCGCTCAACCAAATTGATCAAGGCACGACAAGTAGGTCCCTGGATAGTTTAGAATTAGATTCTCAATTGGGCCCGGCAGGTGGCGCTGTTGTAGAGTTCCAGAAATCACCCGTGCAAAGCCGGGACGGATCGCTAGTGTTTTATAAACATACTATAAGTCCCGGATCAACATGCGACAGTGCACGCGTTACTGACATACAAGACCGTATGACTCGTACTGATGACCTTTTCTACCGTTTGAAAAAAATATGTTGTAACATGGCAATGAAGTAGAAGAATATATGGCACTAATATTTTACCAAATATTAAATCAAAAATTTGGAATTAAATAAATAAATTAATTAAAATTAATAGAAATTTAAATCATATCCACCCTACTTTACGAACGGCAACAAAGCAATAAATTCAGTCGGCATCTTCCTTCGACCTTGTCATTTCGCAGGGTCACAGGCTCAAGGGTAAAGGGCAAAGCAATTGTTCAAAAAAAAATTTAAAAAAAGAAGTCGCACGTCTAATTCTCAATTATTGGGAGAATTCTCGAGGATTCTCGTAGCTACTGTCGGCAGTCTGTAGAAATGGTTCATATCTAGTTTGCGCGTTACACAATTAACATAAGATTCATTTTACTATGTACAATTTCGTTATATAAATTCGCTCCCATTAATTTTAAATTGAGCCTTACATTACTCGGTAGTAGGGTTCCTTTTATACCTAAGTGTCTGTATAGTTTGCTCTGCTATGTTCCGGTCTTCGATCAACAATTCGAAGGTTCCGGTCTAATAGAGATTCAGTGCAATTACAGTTTCAGATTTCCATGGACTAGACTAAAGAAGTATCCATATAACTGTAAGTTGGTTTGTCATTTCACTTTAATAAATTAAAAAACTAAAACGTATAATACACAATATGTGCCCCAAAAACAGTTCCTTGAGGAAATACATAATGTAATAATAATATAATATTTTTGCATGTTTCAAAAAGGATTCATATTAAAGAAGTAGAAATCACCTTTGCCTTCTTGTCATGTTCTATGATGGACCTGTAAGCCGCCCAAGCAGCTGCTCCGGCACCAATTATGAGGTACTGTACGCAAGGCGGCAGATCTTTGTAGTGAAATGGACGCTTTGTCACGCGACGGGGACGCCCTGGAAAGGAGAGTTATCGTTACAGCCTATTAAAGTCCACTGCTGAACATAAGCCTCATCCATAGATTGCCTCATAGGGGGATATTTTCCATAACTGCCATGCTTGACAACCGCAGTTTTTGATTTTTGTCGTTATTAGGAAGATGATGCTGCCTATCTCCTGTTATGGTTTTCTGTCGCCTCTTACGACACCCACGGGATGATATGGAGTAGTGGACTTTCTTACAGCGCCATTATACGGATATTTGATATTGATTAAAAATGAAATGAAAATGGAATATGGAATGAAATAAGTATATTTTACCGCCTCATTGGCCTAGTGGAGCGAACACGATTGGCGATCACGAGGTCCCGGTCCTGTGTTCGAATCCCAGATTCGATCCCTTTTCTGTCAAGAATGCTCGGTATCCAGCCGTGCCTCGGGAAGCACGTAAAGCCGTTGGTCTGCCGACTTAGTTGACTATGAGGATGAGGAAATGAGGGAATTGAGAGTCACACACACTCAGGCACTGTAATCCTGTCCTATGCAAATGGCTAATCTCCGTTAAGACTGGCCGCCATGACCGCGATTCAGTCTGGAGGATCCATAGAAGGTTTATTAATTTTCAAATTAGTGAAGGGGGCATGACCGTATTAACATCCAACATAACAGTTTAGTGATTCAGTCACTAGTCAGTTTTTAAAGCCTTATCCTAATCCTTTTAAGTGTTAACTAATAGACTATAGAATAAACTTTAGTTTAAAAAAAGACAACATACAAATTGGAACATTTTCTCCCAGATTTTTGCGATCTTCATTCCACAGGTACAGCTTGTACATCTATAAATTATTAAATTATTTTTTTTAAATAAAAGACTTAAAATGCAGTGGTAGGGTAAGAGATAAAATATAAAATCCCATGTCACCAAGTGAATGTCGTTCGAATGAATACTAGGAAATTTCATAGACAGTTCGTTTAGATTTTGATATGGCTAACCCTTAACCCATAGAATCTGGCAGGTAGCAACGTCTGATAATACCATTGCCAATCTGCCTATCACACTCGGCGAGTATAGCAAACATTCCTTGCTACTTTCCCGGCTTTACATAGAGTTGCAGCGCTGTGGGCCCCGGATTTAAATCCAGCACGGAAAAAGTACAAGTATTTGAATGCCCTACAAATATTATTCCCGGTCCTATATTAGCCCTTGTGAAGTTTATGTTTGTAAACCGCCTCTACGATACCAGAGAAAATTCCAGTTGGGGAACTTCTTTTTTTTTATAAAAAAAGAGAATAGAATGCTTTCTTTAGATATAAAAAGCAAAGGCGTTATTATAGAGATAAAACAAGATATTACACACTAAAATGAAACCAGAAGAAAAAGGAAAGAAAGTCAAAATGAAGCCAACTACAATTCCCACCTGAGTAACGCAGTCGCACTGCTGGTCCAGTGAGTGTCGGAAAATATATACACACAACATTGTTTTGCTATAGATATTTCAGTGTGGTCCATACAATATTTTCAGGTATGTCAATTTGGACTATCACTTCCTTTAAAACGTGGTAGAGCCATGCTGCACTATATTATAGTTTTAGCACGGAACTCTGGCACTGGCACTCTCACACAAAATCAGCGTAAAATAGCAGCTTCATGCTATTGTTTCGTAGTGTGAGTGTAGTAAACCCGAGACCCTTTTTAATGGAAACGAGACATTCCATCGTAGTCCTCAGGGGTTGTCACCCCCATATTCAGCATTTTGATTCTTACTTGAGGATAGATGTAGATGTATGTAGATTCCACAGCATCCACTTACCATCAGGTGGTCTGTGTGCCCGTTTCTCACACTTATTCTATGAAAAAAAGATTATAATAATAATGAGTCAAAAAACATTTAAAAGGTATAAGCTTACCAAACCCATAATACCGAAGAATGAAGCCAAACTCCAAACATAAATCCAAGGAAAGGGTGGCGGAGGTGGAGGAGGACAAGGCGGTGGATCTGGAACTGGTTTCAGTGAACACGGACCCTTGGTGCGAGCGCATTCTAGCATGGGCTACAAGGATTCGATAATAAATAATTAAATATAACCAAGTATAAAGTCTGAAACAGAAAAGATTTTTACGTGGTAAGCACACAGCTGCCGTACGGCTATAACACGAATGGCTTGACCAAGAGAACACCACGCTTTCATAGTACCAGTGTAAAATAGCAGTATAAAGCTGTTGTGCCCTATTCTAATCTAATAATAAGGCTAATCCCTAAGGTGAAAACAAAATTAAGAGAACCATTTTACTATTAATGAGGCATTCTACATTTGTGACAAAGGATTTAGAATTTTAATTGAACGCTAAATTTCTTCTTTTTCACATTCTTGTCATATCTGCGTATTCTGTCGCATTCACCACGAGGAGTGCTAAGAGGAATTGTTTATACTAATTCCAGCCGCACAATTTCACTATCGCACATCGCGATATAACTCGAGAAATACCACCTGGATGATTAGCAGTCCATAACTGTACGATTTATAGAAAATTTTCTTCCTCGCACAACTTCCTTGTGGAATCAACTAATACCAGAGATTTTTCCGCACCGATACGACTTAGGAACCTATTCTTTCGTAAAAGGCCGACCACTCATCTGCAATTCCCCTGGTGTTGCAGTTGTTCATGGGCGGCAGTAGTCACCATCGGGTGAACCGCTTGTTTGCCCCCTTCTCACATAAAAATTAAAGACTAAAGAGATAAGATAATTACTGAGGAAGCCATAAAGCAGACAGCCTTAACCACGCTACTTCAGTTCGTGTCACAATTTTTTTTCACCGCCTAACAAGTTTTAGATGGACTTAATTGGCAATTTAAATACTTTTGGCAAAGTCAGAGCACATACAGAATTGGCGAGAAACTAGTTCGCCTTCCTTCTGGAACCCGTGCATTCTGGTCTCTCGCCAAGGCTGTCCAGGGGAATTTCTGTCAGCCATCTCTTCCATCTCTGCACAGGGAGGACGACTCACTGACCCATAACGCAAAGGAGAAAGCCGATCTGCTAGGCTCTTTCTTTGCGTCCAACTTGACTCTCGATGACGGGGGGAGTACGCCGCCGATCATCCGGCGGTGTGAGTGCTCCATGCCGGTTCGCAAAGCACTCCTCTCCCTGGACATCCACAAGTCGAGTGGGCCTGACGGAATCCCCACAATTGTGCTGAGGACGTGTGCTCCAGAGTTGGCACCGGTTTTAACGCATCTTTTGCGGTACTACTACTCCCTAGGCGTAGTCCCGAAATCACGGAAGACGGCTTTCGTCCACCCGATCCCTAAAAAAGGCGACCGCTCAGACCCGTCCAATTACCGGCCTATCGCCATCGCCTCCTTGTTCTCCAAAACAATGGAGTCTATTGTTAACTGCCAGCTCATGAGGTACCTTGAGGATCACCAGCTGATTAGTGATCGCCAACACGGTTTTCGTCGTGGTCAATCAACTGGTGATCTTCTGGTCTACCTAACTCATAGATGGTCGGAGGCAGTAGAGTCCAAGGGGGAAGCATTGGCCATTAGTTTCGACATTGCGAAGGCCTTCGATCGGGTTTGGCACAAAGCGCTTCTTTCGAAGCTCCCTTCCTATGGGCTTTCCGAGAAATTGTGCGATTGGATCACCAGATTTCTTGCAGATCGGAGCATCAAGGTCATTGTAGACGGTGCAAGCTCCGAGTATAAGCCTATTAATACTGGTGTTCTACAAGGCTGCGTGCTATCGCCAACGCTGTTTCTTCTGCATATCAATGATATGTTGCAAACCCGTAACATTAATTGCTATGCATATGAGAGCACTGGTGATACTCTGTACACCAGCCGTGCCAATATTTCTCGGGAAAACGTCTCCAAGTACCAGGACAAACTTGTGTCTGAAGTCGAGTCTCTGCTGAACAGAGTCTCGGATTGGGGGCGACTAAATCTAGTCCAGTTTAACCCCCGAAGACACAAGTTTGCGCGTTAACCGCTAAAAAGAACCCCTTTGTCGTATCTTCTCAGTTTCAAGGCACCCCCCTTGTTGCCTCAGCCAGTATCGGAATCCTCGGCGTCGACA
Organism: Parnassius apollo; assembly: GCA_907164705.1. NCBI lineage: Eukaryota > Metazoa > Arthropoda > Insecta > Lepidoptera > Papilionidae > Parnassius > Parnassius apollo. Next base: position 2,798,202 of record CAJQZP010001641.1, on the reverse strand, counting down.
TATCGAGTGACGTTCAGCTTCGTGACCAACATAAGTGACCACTTGGAAGAGAAGGACAAATTAGCCTCTAAAAAGCTTGGCGTGCTCAGCAGAGCGGGACAGTATTTCATGCCGGCACATCGCCTGCTACTTTACAAGATGCAGGTTCGGCCGCACATGGAATACTGTTCCCATCTCTGGACTGGGGCTCCCCAGTACCAGCTCCTTCCATTTGACCGCATCCAGCACAGAGCGGCTCGAATCGTCAACGACCGAGTGCTTTCCGATCGGCACGATTCACTGGCGCTGCGAAGAGATGTTGCATCTCTTTGCATTTTCTTTCGCATATACCATGGAGAGTGCTCTGAGGAATTGTTCGGGTTAAACCCAGCCGCCAAGTTTCGTGAACGCACTACGCGGCAAACGTCTCGATGCCATCCACACCATCTGGATGCTTGGCGGTTCACGACTGTACGTTTCAAAAGGAGTTTTCTTCCGCGTACGACCTCTCTGTGGAATAGTTTACCACCGGCGATTTTTCGGGACCGATACGACCTGGGGACCTTCATGAAAAGAGCTTCCTCCTTTCTAAAGGGCCGGCAACGCACCAGCAATTCCCCTGGTGTTGCGGTTGATCATGGGCGGCGGTAGTCACTTAATATCAGGTGAGCCGCATGCTCGGTTCTATACCGGTCAGCTTACTAATGCTGCTTTGTTTGTTTGTTGAGTCTCTATACTCAACAAACAACAACAACAACCGGAGACACTGTTTATAGGTGTCGAGGCATTCCATCTCAGTACTCAGGGGTGACAACGAATTTTGTATCTGTGTTTTGATTCTTAATCGACGATAGATGTAGATTTCTATGGGCCATACACTTACCATCAGGTGGACTATGTACTCGTGTGCATGTGTCAATATATTTAATCAATGGTGCAACTGTTAGTGATCGTGTAACTTGACCATTTAAGGGTATTCACACAGTTTCATTATATCGAGACGATTGTTCATATGTTAATACCCGATAGGTGGAGCTGTAGTCAAGTTATTAAGAAATTCTATACTTATGGAACATAATGACTCATATTCACATTATAATTGTCTTAGTGTCAAAGTAGTAAATAGTAAGTAGTGGTTATTTTTTTATAGTGGTAATATATTTGTAATGTTTTTCGTGTCTCTCTCGGGAACGCGTGTTCATCTATGTACCCCAGACTTCTTCCCAGATTTTTCATACGATTTTCTCCCTCGGCTGTGTACAGTCATTTATAGAAACATAATAAAACTGGCTCAAGATACTTAGTAGACATTACTCATTAAAATATAAACATACTCCTTATGAACAGAACTATTCTTACAGAAGAGGGCCATTAGAGCAATATATAATTTAAAACCAAAAGAGTCACTGAGACAAAAATTGAAGGAAATTAATATATTAACTCTGGCCTCTCAATACATTTATGAAAATGTAATGTACGTACACAAGAATAATAGTAGTTTTGCAAAAATAAGTGATATTCATTCTGTAAATACTAGGAACAGACACAAGCTAGTAGTAGCAGTTACTCGACTCCACCGAGTCAGTAATTTATTCTTGGGGCGATGTATACGCTTTACAACAAAATCCCAAATTTCAAAAATGCCATTAAACTAAGTTTGTATAAAAAGGGTTATTATAATATTAAGGAATTTGTGGATGATAATAACGCCTGGGAAGGGTGATCGCTACCAAGCTATTTCTAATTTGTCTTGTGTTGTTAATTGTAAACATGATTATAAGCTATTATATGAAAAAAAATAGTCCCGCTGGGTTTCTTGTTGGATCTTCCCAGGACAGAGGTTTTTTTTTGCGAACCTGTGTTAAATGAAAAAATTGACTTTCAATAAGTATTGTTTATAATCTACATTGAATAAAAAAGTTTCTGTTTCTGTTTCTATGTAAAAGGTAAACGCTGAAATTAAAGAACCTTACAAGATTACAGATTTATTGAAATCTTGGCATAAAACATAGAATACTATAATACACACCTACATAATAGAACGGGGGCGTGGGCGGAGCACGTGTAGCCACTAAAATGTCACTAGCACGTCAATTCACACGTATAAATGTCAACACGAGATGTGTTTTGACGTACAATCGTTTCCAAATTTCCTATGCAAATTATTTAGAAAATGCCAAATTGCACGCTATTTACAAATAAATATGTATTAAAATATGTCTGTCAACACAGCGAATCGGGTTTGTAGTAGTGATAATACGACGTAATTGCTTGTATGTGTGCTCCCGGCGACGCCTATCGTCGTACAAAATAAGGTTGAGCCATTCTATTGTGTATTATAGTATTCTATGGCATAAAACAATTTAAAATGTAGTTAAAGCCAAAATTCCAATCGTAACGCTTTTGGAATGCTTGCAAAAACGCCCAGTGCTTCGCTTACACATCTGTGGTAGCAAAGAAATTTAAAAAAAACGATTGTAAATGTTCATTAAAAGTGTTGAATTTATCCAGGATATCAAATTACGTCTACTCAATAATGAAATTAGTGGTTGTAGAATTTATAAATTACGCAATAATATTATTTAAAACGCGGAAGGTTAATTTGATTTGAATGTAATACTAAATTACGTAATTGGTGGGCTTTAAGAGGCTATAACAGTAACGGTAACGGCATTACGTAGTAAGTTTTTGATTAGGTTTGTGATTATTAAAAATTAATTAATAATTAAAGTGAATGTGTTGAACTGTACTTGTGGTAAAAAGTCAGAAGTACAAATAAAAGTGAATTCCGATTATCGACCCCGTCTGGGGTAGATAGATGAATACGCGTTTCCTAGTATCCTCATCACCTCAGGATGGATTCTTTATGGTGCATAAACGGAATAACCCGGCGTGAGTTTTGGTAACGTAGTCACTATAATGCTGCGTCGCAATGTTGAACAGTGCGGACAGACCAACATTAATTAATGTTTAGAGTTTTACGACGAAATAAAGAAACAACAAATTACCAGCGATCATTTTATTTATCATAAATTGTTGCGTTTACGAGACAATATAGTACAAAATCAAATGGCATCATTTGTTATCTTTACGAAATCAGAACCCTTAAGTACTACGTCATTTTGTTATTATTTTTAACAGTCGCTACTCCTTCGTTTGAATGTTGAGATTCGTCTTTTTCAGCTTGTGCTAGAAGAGTCAATCTATCAAGAGGATTCCAGGGTTCGTGGAATGCATATTTATACTTATTCTTTCCGTGGTAACCAAGTCGGGGTAATACTTCCTGGCCCACTTCAACATTCAACCTCTGCGCCATATCCAAACACTTTTATTTCCAATTATCTGGATGGACAATATGAGAGTTATGAAATAAATTTTGGATCATGTTGGAAGGCATGTCAAATTTAAGGTTGCTTTTCGTTTTAAATCCCTCCGCCACTTGTATATCTTCGTTGGGAACTTCCTGTCAAAGAAATAACGTTTAGTTCAACGAAGAGCTCTGCTTTAGTGCGTTGGACGAAATTCAAAAAATTCGAACTTAGAGTTTACCATTTCGTGCTATTCTCATTTTTGGGATTGTGTCTTAATGTAATCTGACACCGATCATCGAGACATCGCTGTCTGACTTTTCTTTCTTCCGCCTTCCAAACATATTTTTTAGCATCTCTAAAAATCCTTTTGGTTTTTCCTCTTTTTCACTGCCTTGTTCTTCTAGATTGGGTTGTTCGCTCGTGCGTTGATTAGGGGGGTAACCTTGTTGTTGGCCAGGAGTCACGAACACGAATCCAGTCCACTGATGAAGAAAGCACAAGCTGGATTTCATTAGATACTTAATTCGACGTAAGGGCTCTGATTTCGTCTAACGCACTATAACGAAATCTTTGAAATCCTCAAAATGAATAGATATGAGTAAGTACGTAAACGAAATAAAGTAACGAACTGTTATTTAAGCTCTAGGAATAGCAAAAATTTTCAAATGCCGTAAGAGATATTATCCTGTAAGTGATGACAGAAGGAAATGCTGCAGAGGATGGGTATCAGCATTTTCCTGATGACTCAAAATAAAGAAATTGTGGTTGCAAACTCGTCTACCAAGCGTGCCGCCTATTGCAAATAGTCTACCCTATGAGGGAGGCACTGCAACTACGGGGAGGCCTATATTCAACAGTAGACAATACACTGTACTGATGATAATGATGATGATGATTGTATAATCATCAGCGTAAGCTGAAATCGACTTCATATTTTGTTTAATGGCTTGTGGGAATTTTTCTAAACAACAAAAAAGTAATCGTAATATTAAATGCAATTCAATCGAGTCAAAAAGTCAACCAAATACCTTTGCGTTACTAGGCGGAAGTGGTGGCACAACGACTTCTGGTGTTCTAATTTTGTATGGATCGTAATTAGGCGGTTGCGGCTGTTGTGGGCCATTGCAGCGGCATGTTTGCATCTTGGAATCACCCTTGGGCCAATTTGCGACTGTTCTACCTTCGGTTTGGGAAATATCTTTGCAGCAAGTGTCTTTATTCTTAGAGTAGTTTTTGTAGTGTCCTAAAACACACCGGGATTAAATACAAACGCTTACATTGACAGCATCGTATATACATGGTGCAGCCACGCTGAAGCTATACTCGTATTATAGTTGTAGCACGAATGGATCGGCTCGATCGGGGAGTACAACGTTCTCAGTGAACACCAGTGTAAAATAGCAGTTTATGTTGCTGTATTTCGTACAGGGGCATCATCATTTACCATCCACTTACCATTAGTTGAACTGTTTGCCCGTTAGTCATGTTTATTCTATAAAAAATCGATAATAACACATGTTCGTAACAGTAAACACTTCACTAAATAAGTTATAATAATTATAGTCATTATAATGAATGTATTTAATTGTGCGGTCTGGATTCAAGGCAGTAGAATTTTACCGGTACGAAGAAATCAATAAAAATACGTGCTCTAGCCGACGACTATACTTCGATTGGAGGGATCTTATTTCATTTTAATTTATAAGCTAAAACCAAACGCACTTTTTTAACTTATATTTTTAAAATTAAATACAAATTATCAAATCATAAAATTACGTTTTATTTCAATATTTTCCCATATTCACCACGCTAGACAAGCGTGATATTTAGCGCAGTCAAAAACGTTATGGTATCCTCATCACCACTGCAGGATTTGCATGAGCAGTAATAATTGGTTTTCTATTACACTGTCGAAGCTGCCCCATGCAGACCGAGAGTAAATATATCTAGAGAGTTCTTTGCTTTAGGTAGAAGTGGTTTACCAGCACAAGACAAAAGCATAAAAAGTTACAGCCTAAACAACCCCACAGCTCGCCACAGGCCCCCTGTAAGTTCAGAGATGATTTTTGGAGCAGTAAATTTCTTTAGACATGCAGATTTCCTCACGATGTTATCCTTAGCAACTTTGCACGTGGTAAATCAGCATTTGAAATTACAATTAACAACTTCATTGACGTCTAGTGCTTAGCCTCTGAGTTACAACGGCTTCTAATATTAAAGCATGAACATTTACATAAAACATATTTATTGATACGAAAACAAAGTGTATTTACCAGCTCCAGTCATGACAAGTCCAACATTTTGATTGCTAAGCCCCAAGATATTGTTAAAGTTCCTTATAGTGCTGTAATATCTTAAGGTTCGCATTTTGAAAGATATATTTTTCATATACTAATAATTTTAATTTGTGTATGTATTGATATTAAAATTGATTACATTATTTTTGAGAAATAAAATTTAGATTGTGGTTAAAATGAACGCTTTATGACGTATAATTAGAAAATGGAATTGATGTAATATGAAGGTATTTTTTTCTTCTGTGCTAATAGGCCGTTTAATACAGCCTCTTTGTAATTATGTCATATGATATTTTTGCAGATATATCGTGGGGAAGGAGGATGAATAATTGGACTTAAAAATTGTGTATATATGTACTCATACCATCACATAATCAGCATAAGATTAAAGTTTAGATCCATGAGGTCCAGGATAGCCGCATTTGGGGATCAAGTTATTTTTACACTGTGATATAATTGTTATTTTATATATTTACCTACCTTTGTACATTCTTAAATGTCGGCTGTTGCCGACAGTGGCGTGTCTCTCTTTTTTTATCTAACCTTCTAGGCCCTCTCGGTAGTGTTGTCAGTAAAAGTGTCTTCAACGCGGGTTGTTAGTTATAAGGCTGTACTTAATTTTTTTAATAATATGAACATTTATTAATTATTGGTTTTCTTTGTCATATTACTCTTATGAAACAGTTGATGGACGGCAGTATCTTCCTAATAACAATTCAAAATAATAAAAAACTGCGGTTGCCCAGCGGGCTAATGTCGAATATATCCCCCCCCACTATGAGGCAATTTATGGGGAGGCTATGTTTAGTTGTAGACTTTTGATAGGCTGTAGCGGTAACGGTGACAAATTAAAGAAGAAAAAAAAAGAAAGGAGCGCTTAGAGACCCACAACTTATATCCATCCACGGTGAAGAATCAAGATAAACTACGGATTGCACATTTTACTAAAAAACCTACGGTTGAAGATGTAGCAGTGAACTATAGCCATAGTAGCGATCATAATAGATCTTACTGGGCGCAGTAATACTGGTCTATTAGACCAGCAAAGCTGCTCGCACAAAAAATATACCTACGGTTACGGATTCTGTCTGTTTAGGTATACTGGTATGACCTTTTGTACCGTCTGGAAAAAAATAGTAACATGTGAACTGAGTAGAAGCATATCGCACTGATATTTTACAAAAAATAAATACAAATTTTTGAATAAATTAATTAATTAAAATCTATCTAAATTCAAATGAAATCCACCCTACTTTACGAAAGGCAATAAAACAAATTTAGTAGGCATCTTTGACCTTGTCACTTCGCAGGGTCACTGGCTCTAGGGCAAATTATTCAAAAAAAATCTAACGTTTAATTCAAAATTTTTGTTTTTAATTTTTGTAAAATATCAGTTTCACAGACTGCTACTCTGTTCACATATTACATCCCATCTTTTTCCAGACGGTAAAAAAAGGTAATTTAGTAGGTATAACATTCTTACCATTTGTTTCGATTTTTAAAGAGAGATGTTCTCCAATGCCTTCAATCAAAGCTACAGTTCTCCATGAACTGCAGTGGCCACTTACCATTAGATAGGCGGATAACGACGTGCAAAGCGTGGCGATAAAACAAATCCTGCCAAATTGGTGTACGCACAACTATGGACTAATACTATTGGGTCCTTACATGTGAAATTAGAGTTTTTTCGTACTGACCACTTTGACATGAAATATCTCCTCTTTGGTTAAGAATTCCAAATTGGAATTTATAAATTCATTTAGCTGGTATATTTTAGTTTTGAAAACAGTCATTCATTCGTTTTTTCCTCATTAGTTTTTTCTTTGGCGTCGCTTACTACCGCACACTGGAAAACATGAAATATTGCTATATTTACAAGTACAAGTTCTGCCGTGGCACCAGTGCTGCAGAAACAGCTCGAAGAATAAATGATGTGTACGATGCTGGTGTTGCAAAAGAAAGCACGGTACGTTTTTGGTTCAAACGTTTTCGTTCTGGAAATTTCGACCTTCAGAACCAACCCCGTGGACGGCCGGAGACCAAAGTGGAAAAGGAAGAATAATAAACGCTATTGTGGAAGCGGATCCATCACAAAGCACTTCAGAGATAGCCGCAGGCTTCATGGTAAGTGATAAAACTGTATTAATCCACTTGAAGCAAATCGGGAAAGTAAAAAACTTGAACAATGGGTACCTCATGAATTGAGTGAATCGAACTTGCAAACACGCGTCGATGTTGTCGTCTGTGTTACTTTGCTCAACCGACTCAAAAATGAAGGGATTTTAAATCGAATCATTACTTGTGATGAAAATGGATACTGTATGATAATCGGAAGCGCTCGTGAACCCTGGAGACCCAGCCAAATCTACATACATTTTTTAAGCTATTGCATAGCTTCTATCGCGGGCCTTGAGCGTGGGGACCGAATCCAGAAATTTATTCCGCCGTAACGAAAAAACCTCACGCTCCCCACTCCGACGGGCACGGAGGTGTGGCTTGAAGGCCGTGCGTTGTCTAACGATGGTCTAACGTCGTTTCTTTAGCGGCAGTCTTCGACACGGTGTTTGTGTATAAAGTGTTTTGAATATGAATGAACAAAGTGCATTTATTATTTATGAAGAAAGTCACGAAATAATAGTGAAAGAAAATGAGTGAGTACTCTATATACATACATTTTATTATTATCACAAATGCAGTACTTATTTTGAATTAAAAATATAATACTGCTATAAAGATAACCTAAATTTTTGATATTAAAATGAGCGATATTAAAAGTAGCCCTCTTTATATACACACAAACACACACACGATTTAGATTCTCAATATATATATATATATATATATATATATATATATATATTAGAGATGGGCCGAAATTTGGTACAAGAAAAATAATACCTACTTGCACTTATTTTAACTGAAATATAAGGTGCTTCTAAACTACAAAATGCCATGGCTGCAACTGGTGGTTCTACTCATGATACTGTACCACTTTCCCCAAACCCATAGTCAATTCTCAAAAAAAATTGCACTTTGTACGGTAATCGGTCAGCTGATTGGCCAAGTCTCCATACAAACAACCGTGGCATATATTTTAGAAGCACCTTATATAACAACATTAGATACTGTAAAATAAAAGATATTATTTTTACTCACTCATGGTCAATTATTTATTTATTTATTTCGGAACATTGTAAATGTTTTTTTTTTATAGGATAGGGTGACAAACGAGCACACAGTCCACCTGATGGTAAGTGGTTGCTGCGGCCCATGGACATCTACATCTATCTTCCATTACAAATCAAAATGCAGATGCGTTGTCACCCGTGAGGACCGAGATGGAATGCCTCATTTCCAGTAAAAAGGGTCTCCGGTTCTCTACACTCACCATACGAAATACAGCAGCATTAAGCTACTATTTCACGCTGGTATTCTGTGAGAGCGTGGTCCTTCCCCGGTCGAGCCGACCCATTCGTGCTACAACTATACTACTAATATAATTGCAGCATGACTCTACCACGTAAAATGTAAACCTTATATTAAATCAGTTCCTATCTTATCATTAATCTTAATCTTAGTTCTTAACCTTAATCTTAGTTAATTAGTTATTAATCTTAGAAATCCCTGCCTAATTAATAATTAGCCATATTACAAAAATGAAATAAACTTTGTATTCTCCTAGTAAACATCTGGATAGAAGTCCATAAATTAAATAATAAAATAATGTTTTTGATTCAACATTCATTAACCTCAAGTATTTTTTATTACAATTAAAGAGTATTTGTTTTCAACAATCATATTAAACCAACTTTTCTTGTCTATCTAGTCATATTTAAAATTTACCAGAGTCAGGTTATGGTGCAAAAACACCAAAGATCTGCCTTATCTGGCAGAAGTTTGTTTTTTTTTTCGAAGGTATATGTTTCCTGCGGTGTGCCGGCGGGTATTTAAAGTAAATGCGTAAACAAGTCACGACGCGTCGCTCTCGAGAAAGCGTGCGAAAATAAACCGAAGTTCGGCCGAAGTTCGGATTCGGTTCAAATCACATTCGGCCCATCTTTAATATATATATATATATATATATATATATATATATATATATATATATATAATCACAATATTGATTCTACGTCCTTTCATTTCGCATTATTGTAGCGTCCACCACTTGTAAGCAATTTTAATACATTATGACTGCGAATATTGGTCCATTAAACAATTTCAAAGATAGTGTTTAACTCATTCCTTTGAAAATTTACCATATATCGATATACAAATATTCGTATATTGCCAGACGGAGGGAAACCAATCAGGACTCCCTTCCATATTACAAATTATCCAGAATCCCCGTAATATACATAGTTTTTAATTCATTCTCCTGCTTAAGGTGACACTAGTCGACATTATTTCCATAGAAATTTCGGAGGGGTTTTACTCCGCTGTTTGACAGTGTACATCAACAGTACATACAAGTGACAGTTAAACATGATATCGTTTTGTCTCATTATTAATTTTGTCTGTACGGAAACAGAATAGTAAAATAAAAAGTCATTAAAAAGTTACGAGCTATCAAAGATTCGTTTTTATTGCCAATTTTAACACAACTTTGGGCGTAAATTAATACTAAAGGCAGTGTAAAATTTCCAAGACAAAGTCGGTACCGACACAGCTCAATTATCAAAGAATTCAATAAATTTTATTTGTAATTGATTTATGCAGTAGTTTTTTCATAAAACCCCTTCTTCCAAAGGCCTTTTCGTATTTTTTTACGCGCGCGTGTTTATATGAATTATCGTGCATCTCACTGAATAATGTTTCCCCCGGTGCGGTGCGGGAGGACGACACTTACACACACATGCATGTGCGGTGACGGGCGCTTATTCTAGTTTTATTCGACTCAGTCAGCTGCGGCCTGTGACGTTCGTATGACTATAGCTATACCTGCGCTCTAAATTACTACGCTACATTGACCCCTGCTTGAACTTTGGACTTCGATACTACTCTGTTTGGCATAGAAATTGATAATATTGAAAGAGATGTTACGTTTTGCACGGCAGACAAAATTTTAAAATTAGATAGCTTTTATCAGAAATGTGTTTTGCCGGAGCTGATAGATCCCCGTTACCCTCGCAAACTACAATTTAGAGATCGAATATAAATCAAATTGATATAAGCACAGACAAAAATAGCGGAGTATAAATAAAATTTTGAAAAAAAAAACGGTCTCAAAATTTTATTAATGTTCCGCTAATTTTATCTGTACTAACCTATGTCAATTTGATTTACATTCAATTATAATTATATTCTCAGACGTGCAGGTTTCCTCAATATGTTTTCCTTCACCGCCGAGCACGTGGTAAATCAGCACAATTGCAATTAACAATTTCATTGGTGCCGGCGGGGATCGAACTCGGGTCTGCATGTCTGAGAAATTAAAAAATATATATTTCGAAGACATGTGAAGTTCGTCAACACGCATTGAGGCAGCGTGGCGGACATTTCCTTGCCTTAAAACCCTCTCAGAAATTAGAGGAGGCCTGTGCCCAGCAGTGGGACGTATATAGGCTGTAACTTTACTTTTTTTACTTTTATAAATATATTATTTTACCGACGAAAATTTTAAATAAAAATAAAAAATAAGCAACCGACAACCTCCTAGGTCCCTAGGTGACTTGCGAGATGTCAGTGTAACAAAACAAAACGGCCCAGAAAAACAGACTTTCCAACTGATAGCTAAATCAACACGCAACAATTTCATTGGTGCCAGTGGGGATCGAACCCGGGTTGCTCCCGTACTGTGATACTTATAACGAGCGCTAACCATGTGAGCAACCACGGCTCTCAACTACATCGTTCCGTTCGTGTACAGCGCTGAAGATAGCAGAGTAAAAAATTAGTGATTGTGGTGTTTGAAATTTGTCATCTATGAGAGTGAATTTTATCTGTGTACTCTGTAACAAATAACTATATAGAAAAAAAATGTGAAAATGACATTTCGCCATTTTTGTTTGTGTACTGGTTAGGAACTCGATCAAAAATTTGATAATTTCTCCGTTTTTATACGTTATTTCTAATGTTATTTTACATCAAATTAATTGTGAAGATATTTTCTTTTGGAAATATGTATCATTACGACGATTCAAAAACGTTTACATATAATAATTTACCTCGAAATTCACTATGCGCGATTATCGTTTATTGATTATATGTTGTTTAAAAAGTATTCTTATCAGTTTTTTGTGTTAAATGGATGCTAAATATAAAAGAATGCTTCAGTATTGATAGCAATTTATTAACGAAATATCTGTTGAGATGTGTCTAGAAATTATTAATACTTATTTTTATTTATTTATTAAAATAATAAATAAATAAAAATAAGTATACATTTATCTATATTGAGTACTAGTACTACCCCCGATCTCGCCCGCGTGGAATACGGATTTCATGGGTTTTAATTTTTTTGCGCGGAACCCTAATTCTTTTTCTAAAACAAAAGTAGTTCAAGTTATTCCTTATATCATCAGCTATCTGCCAGTGAAAGTCCCGTTAAAATAGATCCAGCTGTTTCGGAGATTAGCTGGAACAAACAGATAGACAGACAGACCGACAGACAGATAAAAATTTATAAAATTGTGTTTTTGTTACTAGTACTTTCATATGCATTTAATAAAAAGCTGTTGTTTTAACATTACAAAGACACTTCAATTTTATTTACTTGTAGATATAGATATAAGATATTATTCATATTGGTCTCATTTTAAAGGGAATATTATAATAATAAAATAATTGTCTCCAGTAAATATTATACTTTTCTTGTAAAACTCGAAATAACAAATAAATACGATTTATTTTTATATCCCCATATGCTTTATTTTCATCCTTTATTTTTTACTTGACCAATTTTCTTTTAACAAAATTAAATTCTGAATTCGTTGAGCTTTTTGAGAATATTTTTATTTGAATGTTAGGTAGGTACCTATATTAGTTTTTCAGTAGTAATCGTTTTTGTTGCGACAGTCTCGCGCGGTCGTAAAAAAAGTTACTACGCGGACAGGTGGGACGAGAATCACTTGCGCGGCGTTGACGGTTCGGTGGATAGGTACCTACCTACTGTTATTACCTAAATACCCATAACCTACTATACAACAAAATTTGACAAACTGTCGCTGCATCGTGGACACTAAAATGTAAACTGCCTACCTACCTGCCTAAGTACGTCGGTACTAAGGAAACAGTCTTGACGGGTCACTTGTCTTGATAAAATCATGTGTTTATATCTAGTGATATTGTGTGTATATAAAAAAAAAGTAAGAAGACAGGTAAGTATTTTTTGAAAACAATTTATACGTAGACAGAACTAATTACAATTATTATCTAAATATTATAAATGCAAAAGTTTGGATGGATAGATGTATGTTACTCAATCACGCCAGAACAGCTGAAGGGATCTGGATGATATTTAGCTCAGAGATAGGTTATACCTAGTCTGGAATAACACATTTGATACCGTTTATTCAGGTATTTCGTTCCTGTGGGATAATTTTCGAGTTCACGCGTTTGAAGCCGCTGGCAACAGCTAGTACGGATATAAACTGCAATGACTGTTCCAGTTCATACTTCGGCGTCGTGAACTCTTGAGTGATCGCTGCATGACCATCCGGGGAAAACTAAACATAATAAAATAAGCAATCTATATTAGGTATCTATAGAGCCATAGAGGTATAGTATAAAGCGATAACGCAGCGCCTAATAATTTAGTACGAGTGGCACGATGCCAGGTGAGACAACGTGCTTTTTGGACGCGCCCAACAATGAGTTCGAGCCCGCGACTTGTGCCACCTACGCAATTCCTTTGTATAGTGCGACGTTGCCACTCTTATTAGTTATTCCGCTTTGTAATATTTTATTTATAGGTGATATTTTGTTTATGTAGGTATTCGATAGATTCCTATAGTCTGTTTTTTTCGCAGGAGACAAAAATAACAGATATTTATTAGATTCGCTTAGCACGAATAATACAGTTTTTACTCGTATGATTCTGGTTCAGATTAGATTTAATTTTAGTCTCTTAAATTTCGTATATTGTTCAAAATAATGAAATAAATCCACAAAATCTGCAGTTACGAAAAAAAGCAATATCATTTTAGTCTCCGGCGAAAAAAAAAGATATATATCATGATTAATTTACCAACTAGTTATTCGTATACGAAAAAATATTTCTTCCAATCTTCGACGTCATTTTTCTTCCAATCTTGCTGTACTGAATATTTACGTAGTCCTTATATTAATAATTATAATTGCATAAGTTGATACAAAATGCTATGCAATAGTTTTACCGCGGCAGTCTCCGAGTGCCACACGTCTTTTTTTATATTTTAAATATCTACTCAAACATAACTAGTACAATATGGAAGTCAAAGCCTTATTATATTTATCTATAAGCTCACATAATAACCTTAAGTACCCGGATGACCAAGCTTTGCTCGGTTTTTTTTTTTGAAATTACTTTTAGATACAAATTACATACTGATTAATAATATTTTTTGATCTTATTGACATAATAGAAAAAACTGAATTGGTTATTTGAATAAAAAATCATAAGTGCAATTAGTTTAATTAAAATTTTCCTATTTTTAAAAAATACTAAAAAAAGGGCTCGAAATAATAGATTTTCTCACAAAAGAAGGGAACTTGTAAAAAATTTAAAAAAATTCGGACCGAAGACAGGACGCGAACCAAGGCATTAACGATTTCACGACAGCTCGATATCCACTTGAGCTATTACGATCATTAACACAACGTCAAAATTTACCTTCTTATATTGCAGCAGTTTTTCGTTGCCTGAAAAACACGGACAAAAAGACATTTTCGAAAAATAAATCCTAGCTAGATCGATTTATTGCCCCCGAAACTCCCCTGGACACTAAATTTTATGAAAATAGTTGGAGCCGTTTCCGAGATACCGATTTTATATATATAATCCCGCCATATATATATATATATATATATATATATATATATATATATATATATATAAGAATTGCTCGTTTAAAGGTATGGGCGCACGATAATAGATGATAATGTTGCGCGCCGCAGTTGATAAGCGATCTATTATCGAACAGAGGAACTAAGCTTTCTAGAAAACTCCACACTCGAACTTTCTGCACCTGGTCGGTCGGGGGCCGGTATTTGCTGGAATATTCTGGATGTTTCGGTGGAAAAGGTCAGTATTGATTTGGTGATACGAGCGAAGCTTTCGTAGTGAAATAAAGTGACCTAAAATGTTAAGTGTGGATAATTATTAGTGTGATTTAGGTTTTAATTGGTGTTCAGTGATTAAAGTGTCAATTTTGGTCACGCATCGGCAGTTTTTATTGTCACGAAATCTAAGCTCGTAATAATAACAACGTAGGTAGATATAATATCAAGAATTTTTTATGGTACTATCCTAAAATCCGCAACATTGCGAAATAAGCAACTATACTAAATTTCAAGTCAATCGCATGTATAGTTTTAGAGATATCGTGATGAGTCAGTCAGTCAAGTCAGTGGTATTTCGCTCATATATAGATTGAAGTAATAATATGTACAATCTGTGTGGTGCTGTCTACGGGGCGCGTAGAAGAAGCCAGGGTAGTTTTTTATGGCACAAACTAAAGCGGGGAATTCACTAGACGGACGTGCCCACGGGCACGTCTGCAGACACGCCTGCAGCACTTTGCTGCTATAGGTCTGTGCGAGGTCTGGCAGATTTGCCGGTTGAACGTCCGCGCGATCTCATTTTGTGTGCGCGGGCACACGCCCGAACGTGAATGTTGACTGCGGGCTGTCTGTTCACTGATATAAGAGCAACATCAACCAGTGCAGACGGCATTTTATTATTATTTAACGAACTATGGAGATTTTTATTTTGCAAATGTATGCAACGGGTGTAAAAAAATGCTATTTTTGTTTTGCTGATAGCAATTTTAAAGAAACAAAAAATGTAGACATTATTGTAGTGACATATGATAGTAATTATGTTAATAACTTAATAGAAAGTTAACTACTTTCTGGCAAACAAATATTTACCCCATTTTGTATGGCAGCACCTGTCTGTGATAATGAATATATAAAATCACTTTTTCTTGGAATCACACTAGACGCTAAGCTTCAATGTAAAATGGGGTCCCATTTATCAAAACTAGCTAGACTAGGTAATAGCTAGACTAGTTTACTTAAGCTATTTCTTTAGCATAATGTATAGTGTTTTGCTATGGCAACACGCGACTGACACAAATTATATTTGTTTTACAGAAGATTAAGCGTAAAGCATTAGATCAATCTATGATTTCAAACCTAAAGAGTCGCTCCGACTAAAATTTAAGAAAATTAATATATAAACTTTGGCCTCTCAATACATTTATTAAAATGTAATGTGCATACTCAAAAATAAAAGTATATTTACAAAAATAAGTGATATTAATTTATTTATTTGCTTTTTAGGATGTATATTACATGAGATACTGTTAAATACTATGTATTACATACTCAGTCCCTAATGGAGACATGCAGTTTATTCTTTGAAATTTTGGTTTTACAATAATTAACATATCAAAATTAATAATTAAATCAGCAACAACAAACAATTCATTCTACTATATAAAGATTACCAAAAGAGTAATTAAAAATAATAAAAATAATTAATTAAACAATATTACGAGCTCTAGCTTAAAATTATCTAATTTAAAAACCCATTTACCGAGTAAAATACATTTTGAAGAAGCCACTGGTATAATTTTTTAAATGTAGTAGTAAAATCTTTAATCGTGTTTGGTATTTTATTGTATATTTCTTCCAGTAACAATTTTTGCTAAAGAATTTATACATGATTGTAAGCTGTTCTAAATTTAAAAAAGTGACTTTTAATAAGTATTATTTATAATCTATATTGAATAAAAAATTCTGTTTCAAAAATCATGCTGTATTTCTATTTCTATTATTTATCATTTTACATTAATAAATAAGCGAATCCTGAAAATTTATTAGAGCACATGCAATAATAATGACATGATCAAGTACACGACATATGTCAGTATTTATCACCGAATGTTTCTTTAGCATATGGAATTCTCTTAGTCGCCTAATGAGTAATTACCCTTTCAATATAAATTCGCAAGCTAGCGATTATTTTAGTTTGTCGAACTTCTGTTTTTGATAACTTTACACCAGTGTTTACACTGGGTGGCCTTATTAGTTTAATGCCTTTCTTATGAAGTATCTGTTCAAGGTGCTTGAAGCCAATGTCAGCCAAGATGCAAGTTCCCTGTTCTAACCAATCTAGAAAGTTACAGTTTTATACTATGGTAACATCACTTGTTCTCCCTAACCCTTGAGAAACATAATTAACTAAACCATTAGGTGTGCATAATATTAAATACTTTACAGTGTTGCCCTTTTTGTACTATTACCATGTCAGAGCCTGATGAAGAGCATTTGATGGTTTTGTATGTCGGTTTCTAGACAATCAATGATGCAGCTCACATTATGATAATTAGGTATGTCTGAATGCTATAGGAATATTCTTTTTTATTAATTTTTTGTCTAAGTTTACAATAAATGGGTCTTAAAAACTACTTATTACTGGTAAATTTCTTAAAAATAATTTACTGGCATAAGATAATGATCAATTATCCTCCAGTTCAGAAAATGTGCTGTTCAATCTAATTTTTTCAAGCGTAGCAAAATGTGTTCTGTTTTTATATTTGTGTGTCTATGCAATAAGTGAATGAAAAAATAACATTCTTTTGTAAACCCAACAGTGTGGGCATTCCATTTTAGTCCTCACAGGTGACAACGCGTCTGCATTTCGGTTCGTAATCGAGGATAGATGTAGATGTCTATAGGCCACAGCAAACACTTACCATCTGGGGGACTGTGTGCTCGTTTGTCACCCTATCCTATAAAAAATTTCTATACTTTTTCATATATTATATACATCTGTATATATTATATACTTATATATGTTATATACTTATAATATATATATATATATAGAGAGAGAGAGAGAGATCTCTTTACGGTAAATGTTGATCAGACGCGACTTCACGCGAGCACTTTGTTGATCCGAAAACGCATGTTGATCCGGCGCCTTTTGTTGATCCAATATGCATCTCTGGTAACTAATGTGGCTCCGACCGGATCAACATCTGCACTCACGAGACTGTTTGCTAGCGTTGGCCGAAGTTGATCCGATATACAAATCCACCTTGCGATGGTTACGGAAAATGTTGATCCGATTTAAATGAGCCAATCAGAGCACAGCAAACGATAAGATAAACGATCGGATTGGCTGAATGCAGCCGCGACGTTGCCGTTTCGTATCTTTGGCGGTACAAGCTACAGACTAAATGCGTGTTATGTAATGCATTCAGGGTGCTGTTTGGTCTACCTCGTTATTGTAATGCGCCGGGTATGTTCGCGGATGCGCCTGTGGATTGTTTCTACACCACCATGCGTAAACGATGCACATACCTGGTGCGCAGGGTGCGGGCCAGTTCCAATGGTATCCTGAGGGCATTTTCTGACAGGTTTGAGGTCAATACCTGAACCATTGTCATATGGTGCACGTGCTCGCTA